>CM056994.1:79832746-80432746 GCA_029891345.1 Dryococelus australis | reverse complement strand
AAAAATTTTACATGAGATTTAGCTCGTATGGAAAATTGGAACAGTTTCCAATATTCTGAAAGGCTTTTCCAGTTTGTTTTGTTTGCATCTTAAGCCTTCGTAAAATTTTAGAGTTGTTCCGATACCATGTTTTCTGATATCAATACAGATTTCTCAACACCACTGCCAATACCCCAATACCAAAAACCAATACCAATGCCCTTCGTACTGAATTTTAGAAAAAAAAAATTACTGTTTATAATACATAAAAAAAAATTTCTCGTAGACTTTTAAATAAAGAAAATAATGTCGTATAATACCATACATAAGTTATTGTAATCAGACACAAAATGCAAGCTGACCTAAAACTTTCAAACTCTCTGAAAATGCAAATAATATGACACCAAATGCAAGTCAAATTTGAAATGTCCCATGCACACTATCAGCTAAGAGCGCATGGAGAAGTTATCAATCGGGCAGTGTCACATCTGACGGTGTACGGTGAAAATGGGGGAGGGGGGGGCTGCGAGAGAATGACCTCACCACGCCGCTACTTGTTGGCGACACCTTGCACGTGTGGCAAATGTCTGTCTTTTAAAGTAATTAATAATATTTTATTGTAAAGAAAACTTGTAATTTTGAGACAAATGAGGCAATTATAATTGATTTCTTGACTTTCTTTAATAATTAATCATTCAAATCCACATCCTCTGATTTTTCCTGTCACAAGTTACAATGCACTCGGCTCGGTGCTTATCTACCCATTATTAGACGGCAGAAGGTGTCGAATAAGCGCTTGCATATTATCAGTTTATTCAAAGACAGGTGTTTATTGAAATAAATTAATATAAATCCTCAGATTTCCCTGCAAGAAGTTACTGAAAATGTACGCTTATAATACAAGTCACTCAGTGTTCAAACCATTTTTTTTTTTTGCTGACAGGTGGTAGAGTATATAATTTTGGGCATATAACTCTATTAGTGAAGATGCTGTCCTTTGAGTTAAATAAATATTCAGTTTTAAAGTCATGTTAATTTTACGCCAGATACAATGAAACACCAAGCTTACATGATAAAACGACCCAAAAGAAAACATATTTTCAAATAATAATTCCTCATTAAAATGTTTTGCATAACATTTTCAGGTGAAACCATTTCCTTTGTAATACAATTGATGTTAGGTGCAACTATTTTGAGGGACGCATAATCTTGATAAAATTATGTTTGCCAGGCGCACTTTATTTGCTCTGCTGCCGGCGGGCGACATGTGAAAGACAAGCCAAGCAGCGTGTCCAAACTATAATTGCAGGAAATCTTACATGACAGGACCTGTAATATACTTAGATCAGCGTAACATGTGAAAAACGATAAAAGATTATGTTAACATTATTTAAATAGGAATTTCGCCGGGACCCACAAAAAATTGTTGGTGAATAATGCAATTTATTTGTTCTTGTTTTTATTAATGTGCAGAGTATACACGCCGAAATATGGTAATTTTTTGTGTCTAAAGAAAGTACTTCAATTACTCTAGTGTATAGTGTGCACCATGATTTTTGCAACAAGTTCCAGGGGGAAATAATCCCCCCCCCCCCCCCCCCCGTAAAATTGCACCAAAAATTTGTGGCGCCCTGTTAGTGGAACAAATTATTCTGTGGCAATTGTAATATGTTTGGAAAATAGTTTTATTAAATAACTTGGGTGCAAGAAGCCAAATTTAAAAAAAATTCAGAACCTCCAACGCTCCTACTACTCAACACTTCCGGCTTTGTTTTTCTTTTTTATCCTTTCTCCTTTTAGCAGTAACAGGCTCTCTTTTTTTGCCGTGCTAGAATATCACACTATCCTTCTCTAAAAAAAAAAAAAAGTGTCGCCTCGTCCCTTCTCCCCTCGTCCCTTCTTTCCTGATCATAGTTTGCTAGCCCTCTCCCAGGGCCAGGGAAACAAAGATGGCTTGGCGGAACTATCTACCGCCAACATCTTGGTGTTATTGGCTGGGGAGGGGGTAAACATGTGGCAGGTCAGCTCTGGTTTTGCGGCATAACAGGATGTCATTAGGATTGTGGAGGGGGGTGTTACAGGATTGTGACCTACACATAACTAAAGGGTCGCTGAGAGAGAAGGGAAGAGGTGTGATGTAAGAGGGAGACATGAGACAACTGACAGTTCCGCGACTTCCCTCAACATTCCTGAACAATTTATGGCTGCCACTCCCACCTTTTATTTATTTATTTTTTTTTTATTTATTTATTTTTTTTTCCAGTGTTATAGCGTACACCCCAGAATTTTTTTATTTTATTTTTTTTTTTGGAAAAAAGAGTGCGCTATTCACTAGTAAATACGGTAATAAACTAACTTCATTGTCTACAACTGATACTAAAGTATCGGCCTGATACCATACCTGATATAGATACATTGAGAAAAGGCGAAGTATCGGCCGATACCAATACTTAGTATCGATACATCTCTGTAAAATTTCTCAATTTACATTCTACAACAGTAAAAACAACTGAATCCATTTTTAAACAATTTAAATATTACCAAGCTTATTTCTAGTAATTAGAAATATTTAATAGTACTTTTATCTTCACATAAACTATATTAAACACAGACTTTTATTCTTCTCTGGTAACTTTATAAACACTTAATAAAATGTATTATTAATTGCAAAACAGAGCTTAAATACAGAATATTTGAATGTATGAAAATTTTAAAATAAAGCACTTGTATTTACTTGATCCAAGGTCAACCTCCTGAACCGTCAAAATGCACGGTTCAAGGGGAGGTTCCGACTGATTTTAGTTTGGTGTGCCGATCATAATAGTGCAACACCCATATGTGCTGCACCAGGTTTAAACCAGTATTTGATCCTAGATCATTGCTGAACCTCAATGATGCAACCGGGCATAAGAGAGCTAGAGATATTTTTCACCTGTTTTCCTTGCCTTATGTTACTTTTGGATACCTTGCATGCTACTTTCATGGGATTTGTAATCTATACTTTAATTGTTATTAGAAAAATGTGAAATCACAAAATTATTTATATAATTTATAAGTAAACATTAATTTTTGCAGAGGAGCAATGTGACAGTTTCACATATTGTGTGATCTTCTGCAAGTTCTAAGATATGAAATTTTAATATGCTATGTGAGACACAGAAGGATACATGAAAATGTTATGAAATTCTTGCACGCGTCTCGTAACCAGACTGTGTCCTGTGTACTTTTTTTAGGTTTCTGATTATCTTGTAACTGGTAACCAGGTTAGCCGTAAACAGAGAACTAATATGAAAAATGTGTTTAAACCAATAACCTTTAATTAACACAATTATTCACATTTGACTAGTTGAAAGAAGTACTGTACTTGAACTGTCGGGTATTCCCATTTCAAAATAATGTGCTATGCCACTGTCGTTTGCACATATTATTTGAACATTTGTTCCCACCACAAAATAAAACTGGCTGGTGGTCACTCTTGCTTGTTTCTTTTGGTAAAATTATCTCGCAGTAATATAAAATGGTGGTTATGAACATTCTTGCTAAACTGGAAATAATTAATAAGAATAGGGTTAGCACAATTGAGGCATGTAAATGCAAAAGGCTGAAAGTGCCAAAAATATCGCAAATAGTTTCTTTATTAGAAAAGAATGTACTCGCCAACGACAATGTCTTAGGAAATGCTGGAAGTGCATGTGTTGTGTTTATTTTGGTTTGATACATATGACAGATAGTGCAGTGGTATAAGTCTGTGGTCATTTTACTAGAGAATTATGAATGTATGTGGCAATCAGTTGGCTATTACAATGTTGCAGTGAGTAGTATATGCGAAGCTGGTAGCTGTGGCATTTGCGAGTTTAATCGTTGTGCAAGTTCAGTATTGTGAAAGTTAATTTGTCTGGTTACTTTGCATATGGAACAAACAACACGGAAGACAAAAGCAAGTAAAATGCGTCAGGAGGCGTGGCGTGCAGGAAAGCCTTTTGAAACAAGTTCAAGAAGACATGTAAGTGCACAAAAAACAACCATGTTATTTCCTCACCTGTAAATGTTGTTATGAATGCAAAAATATTTTCACAAATCCAAAAGGATGTCTGTTCCTCTAATTGTACAAACTCTCTGAAAATGAACAAAAAACATTTTTGTTGGAAAAATACACATTCAGGACATAGCGTATCGTCGTCATGGACTGTATGACGAGGCAAATTACTATATCTTATGTTGTTCCCGATGTAAACAGTAAAAATGTGCAAGTATTAAGTAAAACATTTAAAGACATCTTTGGGCTGTCACCACGCACACTTCAAACCTTGCAAACCAAAAAGAAGGCAGGTGGCCTTAGTATATATTTATGGGAGAAGAAAACATCCTAACTCAAACGAATGTAAGAAAAAGTTTACCGAAAATGATCAAAATTTAATATGAGCTCATATTACGTCTTCTCCACAACATGAAAGCCATTACTCGGGCAAAAAAGTCTCCACGTGAATTAGTACAGACTTAAACATGAATTGCTTATTCCGAGCTTTAAAGGAAAAACATCCACACTCCTACGTGTCGTACCATTACTACTCCAATGTTTTGAAGCAGAATTTTCCCAAACTTAAATTTGCTCACTCTATTGTGGATTCGTGCAATAAGTGTGGCAAACTTAAGGCTACAATCATATGCTCAACAACAGAAAATGAAAAGGCTCATGCAAGGACAAACTTAGAACAGCATCACATGAAAGCCGAGGAAGCGCAAGAATGCATGCAAACAAACTTTAACTCTTTAAAAATGCCAGGGGGTAATATAGCATCGCTGTGCATGGACTTGCAAAAGTAATGTTTGTGCCTGCTTTGACACACAGCTCTATGTATTACTTCCAACAGTTATTAACATACAATACGCTTGCATTTAACAGATACAAATGATAGCTACGTATGCGTATGGCACGAAAGAATAGGAGGAAGAGCTGGACATTAAGTAGCCTCTTGTTTTTTCCAAAGTTGTTACATCTGGAGTTATTGTTGACTCAAGAGCACTAGTCTACAACTAGGCTCCTACTTATTGCACCAAAAGGAAGTATATTTGTTCAAGAGCTAAGCCGAGCGCTCCTACATGGATGGTGGGTTCAGGCTGCTGGGATCTTCCCGTTCTTCATAATTGGCCGGGTTGGCTGCCGGAAGGGCACGGAAGTCAACAGCTTTAAACACTGTGGGGCGTTTAGGAGTTACCACTGGCTTTTGTATACCTGGTCGACGGACTGCTGGGAATGACCATGCAACAATAGGTATTACTGCTGGCAGTTTCGGGTTCCTAGGAGGTTGAAGTGTAGACATGGGTCACATAACGTCTGGAACCCTGAAGGCTATGACAGGAGGCTGTGGTGCTGATGAACGGTGGACCAGTTCCACAATCCAATGGGGCAGCTTTGATTGACCTGTATGTATGGGATTGCTGAAGAGATGTTTGGGTATCTCCGGCATCACTGGATCCTGCAAGTGCCTGTGCTTGTTTTCTGGGCTGAAGACTGGCTATGGATCCACCAATACCAGGGAGTATTCGTGCTGATATCCAGAAGCAATTAAGGTCAACTTTACCGTTTCTTTGAGACTCCGTCTCTTGGAATAGAGCGTGAGGACTCTTACAATACACCACCCCCATCAAGGAATGGAATGCAGGCTCCTTGTTTCTTGCCTCCCAAATTACGTTTTGAACCACGAACGTGCAATAACGCAGTGGACACCCCACTTCAGACACCTGGCAAAGACCAAAGTGGATGCTAGAGGTAGGGCCACACTGGTTAAAGTCACTCACATAGGTGTTGCTCCGGTTCAGTCTTCCCGACTCAGTGAACGTCTGTCTCTCTTGGGGGGGGGGGGGGGGGGGGCATGGTAGAGAGGCTTACGGACACCAGAGTAACAAGCTGTTCCAAACTCAGTGTACCTTTGTGGCATCCCCGTTCCACTTGCTGGAGGGAAAGGTTAGCCAAGCTAGGTGTATGTGGGTAAAGAGTTAGTCTGTAAAGCGCTTGCGAAAACTTCCTGGGATTACCTGTGTTCCCTTCCCTTAGAGGAGACAACTGGGAGCTAGGTACTATGTCTACAGGAATGGTAAGTCTCAAGGTTTAAAGCTCGTTTCATGTTTTGTTCCAATAATGGGAAGAACGTGGTGACATACTCGCAATTGTGCACTGGCACAAATAATTGCCTGGAAAGCTGGAATATGATGGTAGGCTTCAGTAGAGGCAACCGGTACTGTATTGATGTGTGTAGTGAGCGAAGTGCAGCATGGCCGGGCTTGCAAACTCGTCTTGCCTATTATTGCCACAGTTCCCTATGCTGATGACAATACGCGGTGCTGTGTACGTCACTGAGAGGTTAAGCAAAGGTGAGGAGGGAATAGCCCTGAGAAGGAATGAAGGAGAAAGTCTCCCTGTCTCGAACACGTCCATGCTGTGGAGGGGGGGGTGGGAGTTAGCAGGGAGCTTCTCGGAGAGTCGCATGACTAACATTGCTGAGTGGGTACACCACTATGACTAGGACTAGACAGCTTAACTGATTCTGGGCAACGAGTGCTGGAATAGACAAAGACTTGCTCTGAGCAGCAAGTTGAGCGAGGAAGTCTGAGCAACGAGTGCTGGACTGAGGACTGCTACGGAGGTGCGAACGGTACCTCCTTTATACTACTCAGGCTGCTGCCCTTCGTTGATTGGCCGGCGTCATGAGGGCGAGGAGATGGCTGAAGAGTGGGGGTAGCGAAGGCATGGTTTACATCTGTGACACGTCACCGACCGGTTGGAGGATGGGAAGCAAAGACTACCGCTATCTAGTGATTAAGAAAAGAACTCATCTTGCATGCATAGTTATGATGGGCCTGTGAATTGAACAAGCTATGGAGTAGACAGAACAATCTCAGCTAGCATTGGGAAGAAACTGTAAAATAAATTCCTTTTTCAACAATGTTAACATCGGGATGGTGCTATGTCATCTGAATACTGAATACTCTGGAGATGCGACATTGTAAAGGAAAAAATTAGTAATTTGGTGTGACAACTGTGCAGAGCAAAACAAGAACCGTATCATACTAATGGCCATAATTTATATGATCAGTAAGGGATTCTTCAATTCAGTGTTACTGAAATATCTTGTCAGTGGGCACACCTTTACGATCAGGCCGTTGGGGCCCAACGTCTGGGTTTTAATGAAAACCCAAAAGACTATGGAAACGGACGAGAGGCGAGGTGAGCGGGGAGCTGTGTGGGCCGGTCTTATCCGGAGGACCTGGCGCGCACTATCACCAGCTCTCCGGACCTTGGGAAAACCCACAAATGCAATAGAAAGGAAGGAGGAGCACGGGATGACCTCTGAGCCCGTATCGGTGATATTCCCACTACCAGGTCACAGAGGGAAAGGACTCGTGCTGGCAGTGGTACAGCTATTAAACCCAGGAGGCAGAGTGGCAGCAAATGGATATAGTTAAAATTTATTATAACATCAGCCCCTAGAAAAATGCCTCCTCAAAACAGCAAATGGGTTATAGCAAACTTATAGGGGAAATGTGTCTCCTCAAAGTAATGAGTGAGAATAGGAATGCACTGGAAAATTTTATGAAGTACACAAGAATACCTGGTAAGGCCAAATGGGCTAAGAGGGTACCAGTGTCATTTTCAGCTTAATGTCAGTGGTCACAGTTTCATGGACTGTGATCATGACTTCAGGGTCATCGAAAATAGGTGCAAAGTTTCAAAACCTATGGTGCCAAAGGAACTAGATGACATCGTGAAATCTGCCCAAGTTAATACTTCTTTTCATGTGATACCTATGGTTACAGATTATTTTATTGACTTTGTTCTTTTAGCATCTCAGTATATATACACTCAGTACCTAGGAATAAGCAAGGCTTGTCATATAAAAGTTACAAAGGAGAAACCATGCATCATAGAGATCACAAACACATTTTCTTTTGAAGAGCGTATTTGGACAAAAACTACTGTGTTGTAAAAACATGTCAGCTTGGACTCATTTCCAGCAGTAGAGGAGTTACCACGGGTAAACTTTACATTTGGCATTAGTGAGGTAAAGAGGAAAGATCTTCTAGCAATGCTTCCATACTTCAAAGAGGAGTACCGTCAGTTCTATAAAGACCTTCTTCAAATGAATTTGGACAACAGTTTGATGGAGGAACATGCTGAAATAACTAACGTTATTGTTAACGTTGTGATGTGTGTTCTTACTCCTTATATTACTGTTATTAAAATATTTCATGCTGGTTTTCTTACACATATTGCAATGTGACATATTGCTAATTTACATCTTCACTTAATATTAGTTTTCATTCTTGTTGTATTATGACAACGTTGTGTTGCACAAACCACTTTTTTCCTACTTGATATTGTTTAACAATAATATTTTCATTTACCTTCAACAAATAATGTTATAGAACAGAATGTTATGCATTTTATTATGTAAATACTTTGTTATATTATATTTCTTTCAGCTAGCATACTATTTCTTTCTTATATAGCAAAATGTTTTCCGTAAACAGATATTGTGGCACATTCAGCATATGGCACTTCCAGCTTTTGGCATTTAGTGTTTTCACAAACATTTTTTGCTGTACATACCTTCGTTATTCTCAATGGCAAACGATTGGCACATTCATCACTATCCAAATATAATGTCCTTTTTCATAAACAATTGGTACACATTATACATTTTTCACATTCCATTATCTTCTGACACTTCTATTAGTAACATTTTACTGTTTCATAGCGTAATTGTAATTATATATTTGTCACAGATGATGCTAGGTCGTTTTTGTTATAGTTCCTTACAATGTACACTTTCGGCACTTTCATCATTTCCCAATTACATGCTTCAACTATGTTTTAAAATAAATTTCAGGACATACTGACTTTTACTAATGAAGTACCATAAATAAAACTCAGATTACCCTAAAGCTGTATATTTAGTAAAAAAAGTTTATGGATAAGAAAACACTGTTTCAAGGAATTATGTATTTAATTGGACAGCATTCACAAATAATGGTCAATCAGATGAGAGCCTTAATAAACATTTATTTTTGCACAATTTATCTTGGTTGGTTTATTTTATTTTCTTTCGTCCTGTTGTGATAAACATGACAAGAGAAATAGGTATTATGATGCTATACATCCAAATAAAACCTAATCACGGTTACATTTTCTAATAGCGGATAAATACTCATGTTAATTTCGTGAATTGTATGTCCCAGCTTTCAAACTTAACAATGCCTGCTTGTAGAATTTTCTTTCTACTAACATGTCGAGGAAACTTAATCAATACTTGATGTCATAAAACATAAATTAATTGATTCAGATTATTTTGGAAGAATCATTGGTATTGAGATGAATTGAGTAATCTGTAAGGGAAAAAAAATAATTATAAACATTATTGGACATAGGTCACAGTACTGTTTTGGTACTTCCCCAGAATACACTGACATCTTCATAAATTAAGTTATAATTTAAAATATGTGATATTGGTAGAAAGATTTTCTATTAAAGACCCTGGAGGAGTCAAATTTAAGATGCATGCATTACTTTTTGTAGTCTAAAAATGTTCATCTCCCAATATAAAAGTTTGCATTTCTGAATGTTTAGAAATTGTTATACATAGATATGTTGTAACTGATAAGCTTCTAGATTTTCATATGGTTATTTCCCCTTATGTAAACTCAGCCTGAACTTTATTATTGATTTATTTTCGGTAATGTGTATATTTTATGGCAGTACCTGCATAATAGTGTTAATATTCCTTGAACAGATTTTTTTTTTTTAAGTTTTAATTCTTCAGACAAACAATGTTTTTCCAACTTTCTGTTGATTAGAAACCTTGAAATTAATCAAATTGTTTAATAAAGTATCTTTCAAGAATTTTGCGAAGGTAGCATTTTATATCAATTGAAATAATTAGAAATTTGTCTATTATTTATTTTTTAATTTTGTCTATTTTTGTTTACAATAGAAATTTTCCCATTATCTTAACTGCAAGAAAATTTTTCTCTCTGGCTAGACCATGTGTTTATCAACTGTAGCATTATAGTTTTGAAGCGCTTTACATTTGGGATTGTCATAAACAGGCTTTCTGATCGTCACAGCACTGCTTTGACTGATGTCTGGGCTATACTTTGTTATAGTCTAGCTGCAGCGTTGAGATGCCTATTATCGTCACCCGTGGTTTTGGTTATGTGGCTCATAATGCTGTGAACAGAACAAAGTAAATTGAGGATGAAGGTCCGGGCAGGGGAAGGGATTAGATGAGAAACTCTTCTTCTCCAAAATGTCAGACCTGGACTATTCACTGGGTTTCTCCTCTGACAGGTGACACAGTCCTCTAGGCAAAACTTTGCAGCAAACACACCACCCTGTTATCTTTTGGATTGACCACAGCTCACAAGCACCTCTAGGACTTGGTAACATGCATGCATAGTCTGTTACACAAGTCTCTCAGTTGGCCAGCAGATCCAGCACTAACTAGTACTCGGAGGCCTCAGGGTAACGTGACCTCATATGCATGAGCTGCAGGACAAATTAAACAAGTAACAATACCACTTTGTCTTCAAGTTCTTCCTGTTGATAGTACATGGGCCAGAGCTGTGTTTATCCTCAGCAGTGATGATACTCCATAATCTCCATGAAGCAAATGGTCCTGTGGCTCATGGCATCGGAGTAAACAGCTGGGACCCATTTGAGAATTTTGACTACTCCTCTGTTTGACAAGAGGGGCAGTGTAATGAACAGAAGTAGTCTGTTCCATAAACAAAGATTATGGAGGTGAAGCACAAGCAGCAAGTCTGCTGATGTCTGTTCATATGTACTTTCAATGACTAAAATGAAGGGCATCCAGTCAGTCAGTAATCCCAGTTTCTGCTGACACACACAGGGATATCTCATCAACTATTTGGTATTCCAAAAAGTACCATATTTACTTGTGTATAGCGCACACTCGTGTATAGTGCGCACCATGATTTTTTAAACAAGTTCCAGGGAAAAAAAATTTTAATAAAATTGCATAGAACAAATTATTCTTTTTTACATTAATGTGTGGTGATTGTGTTTTGTTTGGAAAATACTTTGATTAAAATCACTTGGATGCAAAAAAGCCAAAATAAAAATTCCGGAAACCTCTTTTTCCTACTACTCAACATTTCCAGATTTTCCTTCTTTTTTTTTCCTTTCTCCTTTTAGCAGTGATGGGCTCCCTCTTTTTTGCCATGCTAGAATGTCACACTACCCTTATCATTAAAAAAGGGTCTCCTCTCCTCGACCCTCCCCCTCCCTCCAACTCAAACATGGCTGCTAGCCTCTGCCATGGCAACAAAGAGGGATGGCAGAATTATCGACTGCAACATCTGGGTGTTTTACAAGGATGTGGGGGGGGGGGGACAGAGTGTGGTTTTGTGGCGTGACAGGATGTCATTAAGGGGGGAGCAGGGTTTTGACCTACACATAACTGAAGGGTCGCTGAGTAAGAAAGAGAGAGAGGGGAGTGGAGTAATGTAAGAGTGAGAGATGAGACAACAGACAGTTCCACCACTTCCCTCAATATCCCTGGACAATTCATTGCTAACACTCCCCCTTCCCCTTTTTTCCCTCATGTATAGCGTGCACCCCAGAATTTTCTTTATTTTGGGGAAAAAAGGGTGCCTGAGATACGCGAGTAAATACCACGTTTGAATCCTATTTCAAGCCAACCACTGACAGCAGACATTTGAGCTACCAGGCAGGGCTAGGTTACAACAGAATAATTACAGGTTGAAAGTGCACATTTGTGTGATTTGTTACTGTCATAAGTAGTGCTACCAAATTTTTGTTTCAAATGTAGTTACATAAATGTCATTGGTAAAATTAAGTATGTTGAGGACTGCATCCTCCCCTTTTCATGAGTACATCTGCAAAGATCACAGACATGTGTTAACCTAATTGTACTGCTTGTTACATCACTGTGTGTGCGTGTGCGCGTGCGTGCGTGTGTGCGCATGCGTGCGTGTGCGCGTGCGTGCACGCGCATGTGATATTTTATTTTTGTTACTCTTGTTTGCTGGACTTTTTTTTTTATGTATGTGGGCATGCATGATCAGACACCAGCATTTTAACTTTATGCAATTAATAGTTACAGTCTTAACACCAACTAAACAAAATGTGGAGAAGCATAAAATCAAGTGCCGTGTCATTTTTCAATTAAAGGTTTGAGTAATATGTTTACAAGCATTAGCATTGAAATGCACTCGAACATAAGAGTTGACTACTGTCCGTCATACTGGTTCAGTTTAACTGTTCAACATTATAAGCATGGATACTTCTAACTTTTCTGAGACCCTGCTAAAGTTATACTTCCAGGATATTCTTCCACTTCATGCAAGCGAAGCTTAAAGTTTAGAAAATCTCATCAAAGGGACAATGCACCACATTCCTCATCACTCATTTAATATTATTTTGCGTAAGAACTATTTCTTACTAGGCATTACCAACATATAGTAAACTCCCGATTAACCATGTTAAACGTGGCCAGAGAAAACACGAATAAGCAAATTTGTATTTAAAAACCCAGATAATCAAATTTACACATTTTTGTTATTAATTCAACAGTGATATTGGCTCCAAAAATCGTGATAAAACCAAGTATCTATTATACATTTCAAAGCAAACACAAATCATTCACTGTATGTACAGGATTTAAAGTAAACAATACTTTAATTGATATTTATGTTGCACCGAGTGTAGTTAATTGACGGTGCATTGAGTATACACAGCCTGTGTTGGCGCCAACCGCGGGCGCGTTGGATGGGGGACACAGATAAGTGGTGCGTAGTTGTGTGTCGCTTTCTCAACGTACATCATTCTAACAGGTCCTTTAGATGGCAGAATTAGTTGAAAGTTTAGAATGCAATGGAATACAGACTATAATGGGATTTTAAATGAGGCAACTGGGCATTTAAACAATACAGTACAATCACTATTACTAGGATCTTATTTAAATTTTACCAACTTATACACACACACATACACAAGTTTAAAACTTATGAAATATTAAGTTTTTTATAAACATTTAAACACTTGATATGAAAAATGTAAGAAAAGTTCAACCGTGCCTTTATTGAAAAAGTCTTCAGTTTTTTTAATTGGAACTGGGATTGTTTTTGTTGATAACACACCAATCTCAAAAAAAGTTTTCTAACTTATCCGCGATAGTTTTAAATGCCCTTTTACGCTTTGTTGATGTTGGTAAAATAACACTACAAAGTGAACAATGACCCAGGCCGGCGGTCGATACTGGTAAAACCTTGTGTAGGAATTTGTTGCGAGTTTGGGGGCGGGGAGTCGAGGCCGTGTCCGGAAAATGACAAACTCGTTACTTCGTAGGTTTCACGTCGGACGTTGTCGACAGTCACTTGTTTAGCAATCACGGCAACACTTTCTTGGTTTTTAAAACATGTCTAGTGTATTTTATGATCAATAATTATTTGTTTAAAAAAAAAATTATTTACACATCCGCGCATGTGTTTTGAAGGTAAAAAGACAACATGGCGCTTGTCATTTTGTATTTTTGCTAATATCTGCAAGATACAAAATATAAAATACCAAATTACAGACTAAAATCTGCCATTTCGGACACGGCCTCCAGGCGGTTAGTTAAGCACTTCACAGTGGGCAGAAATCGATGACTCGCGTAGGTCTCTGTGACAGGCTGACAGTTTAAACAGGTGAACACCAGCTCAAATGCAGCACAGTGAGAGATGTAATGGTACCACTGCTTGTTAAATGACGCATGTTACAGCATCACCTTGCCGCAGAAGATACAATAGACTTTGAGAAAAGTCAAAAAGCAGCTTGCATAAGCTGTAAACTGGTTAAGCGAAGCACGAATAAGCGGTAGTGTACCTATTTTGTCTCTGCTTTCATTTATATTAATTATAAACAAAATATTATAATTTATAAATAGAATATAAGTAAAAGTTCAGTTTAACCAAAAATTAGTTACTTTTATATTAACTCAAGTATAAAACAGTTGTGATACATGTCATGTTTACAAAACAACCCCACACGTCATTCATATGGTTGTTTTTAAAAGGTTTGTTTCAAAAAGTGTAAGAAGCTGCGAATAGACATTAGCAAACATTGCATAAATGTTATTTTTTTTTTAATAGCTGTAGTATTCTAAAATAGGTTTTTTTTATCTGTGTGAAATACTGAATCTTAACATACAGTGATAGTCAAGGAGTAGATTGTGTTCAAGTTTTACTTATTTCTAACTATGGTGTTAAGGATAACTCCTCGCCAGCTGTTGTAACTTTCGAAAGGTATAAAATTGTTTTATTGAATAAAGCTTTACTAAGAAGTAAACTTGTTTTTAGCTATATGGTGTTGAAATGTCTTCACTACAAATAATACAAATAATTCTTTAATTATTATTTTTTCCTTTGAATACTATTTGTAAACTAAATATAACTTGAGTTATTTTCAAACGTATAGGGGGATGCTGTTTTTAAGTTGTTAGCGTCCTTGCCTCCCACAGGTAGACTGGGTTCAATCCCTGGTTGAGTCGCTCCCAGATTTTTGCTAGTGGGAATCATACTCGACGATGCCGCTGGTGGACTGGTTTTCTCTAGGACTCCCTGTTTTCTCTGCCCCTGCATTCCGGTGCTACTTCATTCTCACCTCATTTCACCCCATAAGCTCTTTAAGACCTCGTTGTTAAGAGCTATCCTAATCTCTAAACCCAATCTTAATACAGTAAAACTCTGTTAAGAAGTTTCTGAAGGGACTGAGAAAATAATACTTATTAACCAGGAAAACTTCTTAAAAGAGTCAAATTACACGTGCAGAAAGACAAGGTGCATGATTATTCAATTTATTAAGCAGGAAAACTTCTTAAGTGAGAACTTCTTAACAGGATTTCACTGTATGGAACTTTTACCTGAAAGTTATTTCTTTTATTAATACCAATGCATTTTAAATAATATTTTATTAATTACATGCATTTTGAGCATGTTAGGAATAACTAGGCATGGATGTTGGCCAGAGCGGAGCTTCGCAAATATTCTCTGTTCCCAAGTTCTGAGGGGTCATCCTCATAAAGCCATCTGTAGTGATGGTTGAAATTGTGTTATTGACACACTATCTGATTCAGTAGTTTCTATGACAAACAAATAGCTTGAAATTCATGTGTACCATATGACATGGTGTAGACAGGCATAGGGATGATTAAGTGATGGACCATTACCTGCCATGGCTATGAAAATGTCGTACAGTGTGACCCTCTCAACACATGTTCTGCACAAGTAAAGTGGACATTAGCCCTGTTGTCTCGAAAGACCATCTCAGTGCATAGACCGAAGCCCTCGCTCAATTCCAGTGGTGGCCACTTTGGCCTCGATTAGTGGCATTTTGGTCACAGGTGACACTGGCCTGACTGGAAGGGAATAAGTTAAATTTCTCACATCACCCTTCTACCCAGTCATTGTCTAGTAGGAACAGGGAGATGGATGGATAATGCAACAAGTAGCATGTGGGAGGGTGGGGTTGTTAAAGGTGCAGAACTGGTCTTATAATAGTGGCTGTTTCACAAACTGATTGTAAAGTGTATCTGTACAAACTTCAACTGCATCACAAACTGCACGAGTCAAGGGCATTATGCTGCAATTTACAATGCTAGGAAAGAGTGGCAAGAGTGACTAGTAGATGGTAAAGAAAGATAATGGATAAAAATTTTGGTTTTGATGTTCTTAAAGGTTTTAAAGTGAATGAGCTTGTTGGCTTGAAGTAAATTGTATTGTGTTATTTTATGTGTATCTTGCCCAAAATTGGTTATTTCTGTACATATTGAAAATAGTTTTTTTACAAGTTATTACCTCCATAATAAACATACAACTTTATAGTAGACTTTTTAATAAAATTAGCACTAAATAATCATAGGAGCGATTCCAAGAAATTATGAATAAATTTTATGTATTTCTAAACCAGATCCATAAATATCTTTGATTGTAAAGATATAAATTAATGAAATAATTCCCAATGTCATAACTGTTACATTTTGTACTGCTGTAATGAAGTGGGTAAATACAGTTGGTATTGTACAGATTTGGGAAGTGAACAAAATAATCTGGTTAAATATAGAAGTTAGAATCTGTTCAAATTAACTGATTAATGTTTAAGTTTTTTTGTCATTGTTTATTTAAAAATAAAAAAAAATTCCACAGTTCCAGAAAAATACAGTTAATACAAATTTGTAGCTGGTTCCTAAATCAGATAAGCCATACTCATAAAAAAATTTTATTTAATTTCAACAGTACCAGTAACTGCATTTCTAAGTTTTTATGTGCCATTCTGTCTCGCCTGTCTGTAAAGAAGCCAGCAGCATTGAAGAGTCCTGCAATGTGCAAATGAAGGCACACTTGTTTTATACCATATAAACAGTTTTTTAAACATAGGAGACAACTGCTTAACCTCTTCCATTTTATGTATCCATCTCACCATTTGAACTTTCACAATAAAATGTCCCTCTTGCACATCGGCTGACACACTTGGTTTAGTTACGCTTGGAAATAATGTTTCAAGTTATACTTACTGAATTAACAATTTTATACAAAAAGTTTATATTATTATTATTATTATTATCATCATCATCATCATCATCATCATAGCGCAAATTCAAATGAGTGACCACCAAACAACAGTTGAATTGCACGCAAGGACCATCAACTGCGCTATTTATGTGGCAGGAGATTGTATTGATGGTTCATAATAGTGGCTAATGACAACATGTTACTCAGGGCATTGTAAATGGATGGCATCCCTGTATCAGTTTGTGTATGATCTAACTGCTCATATATGCATTTACCTACCCATCCCAGAATTCCGTAGTTCTAGACCAGTGTGCAACTCATCTGTCATAAAATACATTGCTTATTTTCAACAAGTTTGTCAATATATTATAGCATTTGCGTATCTTTCCTTGTCATCCTCGGCATTTAGGTAATTACAAAGTTAACTAATTTTATAATGTTACTTATAATCCTTAACCGGGCATTTTAACAAATAAAAGTTAAGCGTTAAGAGTTATAAAGTTACCCATGTTTTAACAATCAATTTTAATTTTTAATTGTTAGTATAAGTATAATTTTGTAATCTAACATTGTGAAATTGTTTTAAAAATTATCAGGTTATGTATGGTCTTGCTATTATAGTAAAATCTGTAAAACATAACCTGCATTAGATTTTCAAGGCAAAAAATGTAATGTTTTAAATGTCTGTCTGGGCTACTCTTTGCTTATATGTATTATATTAATGTTTTAATCCAGGTATTCTGCTTGTTGAAACATAACAGATGATACTGATATATGCTTAACAGTCTTGGGAACTTTTAATTAAGTACAACCACCAAAATGTAGGGCCTGCACCCCTCCCCCTCTCAAAACATGTAAATTTGCCCTACCTTGGCCCTGTGAATGCATGCGACTGTGAATGAACCAACAGGCAACAGAAGTCTTCTGATAGGGACAGTGAAAGTTCAAACTCATAAACAAATTTTTCTGTTGATACAAAAGTTTTTCATGTAGTTAACTTAGTTTGCTTCCAAATTCTTGCGCAACATAAATTTATTTCACGTCCCATTTCTTGTGTAATGTAATCTTACTTAACCTCCCAATTCTTGTTTAATGTAATTATTTTTTATTTCTTATTCTTGTGGAACGTTGTAGCTATGTTTGTACATATTTTACATAACCACTGTAAACATAAATTTCTTCACAGATTAACTGGTAACATTGAGAGATACCACTTTTCATGGTTTGGTGTAGTAAATTGATTACAGCGACAGATGTGACCGCAATGCTCTCCCATGTCCACTATTTTTTTACAATATTGTGATTTGAAATCTATTCATTTGAAGTCAATCGGTTTGTTTACATTTCTGCAATAAATATTTTTCATGAGTACGTAAATTGTTTCTGCTGGTAAATTTCATATCAACAGTAATAACTTTCATTTATTCCAAGCCTTGTGAAATTAAAACCACTTAGTTACTTTATATTCACATTTTTTGAATATGCTATGAATGTTAGATGACATTAATTGTAAGACGCAGCCAATTTTCATTTGCCAAAGGTGCATCTTAAAGTGAGTAAATACTGTATTAAATTAAGGCCTGTGAAGTAAATCTTTAACATATGTATTAAAACTCTGTGTTTTTGTTGTAATATGCATTTTATATTGCAAATAACCAAGAGTTTTGAACATTTTACTAACAGTAATTTTTTTTATAATCCAAATAATATATTTAAAAAAATTTCCATTTTATGGGAATGAATTAGTATTTGGATATCCCGTTTGCCCAAATATTACAAGGCTGTGCCTGTTCTGAGCTAATAGATATTGTAATACTACAAAATTCATGTACCAGATAAGTAAGTAGTGGTTTTTTTTTCCCAGCATCACAGATTTTCAAATTTGCACATGAAAATTTTTTCTCAGCATTAATCATATTTATATAGGAGATAGTTTCATGATACATTTCATAGCTACAAAACTGTGCTGGTTTGTCCATGTATGGGCATGTCACAAAATTGAATACAAACTTGGTAAGTCCAACGCCCAGCTAAGGATACCGGTTTTTTAAACATATGGTTATTAACTGTGTTTGAAAAACTGAAATATAAAATTACCTTGTCCAATTAATCATGAAAATGTTTAGCTATATGCTCGTGTTGCTTTTTTTCAAAGGAGGATTTAAAAATAAATTTTCGTTGTTTCACTTTGTGTGCACACACACTCATATTTTGTCATGTTGGAATTGCTTAAGCTAGGCGTGTATAGGCCGCACCAAAAGTTTTTGTTGAAAAAATAGGGATAGTTCATATGTCGAGTATAGGCCGCACTGAATTGTATTCCTGTGAATATTGTTATGTCACAATCCCATATGAACATAATAAATTCAGACTTAATTTTTCCCCTACAATACATTTGTGACAGAAAATTTGTATTATGTGGCAATGTTTACTAATATACTGTTCATCATGCGATTAGTATTCCATAGATGGTAATGTGTCTTAAAAAAGTAATTCCTCGGCAAAATGTTACACAAAATGGCATCTATCAATGTGCACTAGTAGTGCGATGGCGGGCGTGCGAACTACGCAAGATATATTTCTCGTGTACAGCATCTATGGTCGAGCTTCAACATATTTACTTTTTACACACGTGGGATGAAAGTTATTTTGTTTATGAACATGAGTGAACAAATTATTGCATGAGTGAAAAGTTGCTAATTTGTTTACATTTTTTTGCACCAATATCTTGTAAATAAGCCACACCCCACACTTTTTGCAGTCATTTTTTTGTACAAATATGCTGCCTATACATGCCAAAATTACAAAACCATTTGGGCTAAATTTTAGAAGCCCAAATGGTTTTGTAATTTTAATACTTCTAACTTATAATTAAAATTTTTCTAAACTATTTTGTAAAGATTTGTAGTAATATTTCACATTGTGGATGAATTTTAACTTTTGAAGGGCTGTTTAAAGTGCTTTTTGTAACAAGGTAAAAAGTATACAAACAGAAATTGTTTAGTGAGCATGGAACACCATTGTAATGAGAGTCATGAAAGTTTGCAAATTGCACCCTACACTATCATCTTCATAGTCTGTACAGTAGGACATTATGGTCATGGTTGTGACTGCTACATTGACAAAGCAAATATATTTTAGAACATTTTTATTTAAATTATAAATGCTTTTCAACCAACACGTGTTGGTATGTGGCTACCAGAACTAGCAAATGTATGTGAGACTGGTACTCGCATCTTACATACTTTTATATCCTTTACCACCATGCCATGCAGCAGCAATGGTAGCACACTGCAGTTTTGTTGGTTATTTCATGTGGTTCAGTTAGTGTCAATGCCACCAAAATGCAAAAAATTAATTAAGAATCAAAGCTTAGAAGAGTTTCTCTAATCTCTGATTTTATGTAGTCACAAAGCAACTTTCATTAGAATTCAAATCTGTACTCTTTACTTAAAATATTAGTATGTGCTTCTTAACGGACTGTGTTGTCACATCTTATTGTTTGCACTATGTTGAGTAACTGAGGTGAGAGTATATTATTTTGAATCAGAGGTAGAAAAATAATAAACTTCAATTTTTATTGAAGTGCTTGGGATATCCACCCAAAAAAATCATTAAACACTGCAAGAGCAGAATTGTGATTATGTATAACAATGTTAAATTTCAGAGCTCAGAAATTTCTTCAGAAATGTTACATTTAAAGTTTCTAGAAAGATGAAGTCAACAGTTTATTAGATATTCCATTCATATTTTGTATTGTTAATTTTTAGTCATACTTGATGCTAGGTATAATTTGATACACTTAACAGTGGTAGCATTGTTAGTCATTGTAACAAATACAGTAGAATCCCACTGATATGACCACTCATGGTTTCAGGAAGTATGGTGGTGAATGGTCTTCATAGAGGTTTAGGAAGATTTTGGACTGATTTTTACCTACCCCCAGACCCTACACATCAAAATTTGCAATGTTTTGCATGAAGTCCATGTTTAATCATTTCAGGCACAAAAATGACAACTTTTTTACAACTTATTATTTTTAATTCATATACATTTTACAGAAAAATGGTAGCCTAGGAGGGTATATTGGACTTTCCCTTGTTGCCAGAAATATTTATAAACATTGAGTGGCACATGAGTTTTACCAATCAGAAAGTTCATATTCATTGGCCTTGCAAAAAAATGAAGGTTTGTTATTAAAATGTTAATTTAATTCAATAGACAGACGTCTTCCAAAAGAAACTATATCCTAGAAATGCATATTGGACCTCTTCTTGCCAACAGAAATGTTTACCAACATTGAGTAAAGTGTTTTGCCAAGTGCCAAGCCCATTTTCAGCTGTGTCTTGCTGGAAAATGAAAATATATATTCTTAAAATGTTGATTTATTAACAAACACAATCTTATTTTGAGGAAACTGGTATGAAGGGCATATATGACACCCCTTTTGTCACCAAATAATGTGCAATCACCGTGCCTAAGCATGCTGCTATTCACAGAAAGTGCAAGTGGAATTTTACAAGAAAACCAGAGGGTGTAATTTTGAAACATCCTAATGACCGTATTTATTTGTTGCCGACTGAAACATCACAGTTTTGTAAATTATAAATTAACCACTTCAAAAGTATTATTACAGGTGACATACGTTGTTATGGAGCAAAGGTACATGTGGCTTGGAGGGACGAACAAACTGAGGCTGCTTTGTGTTTGGCTGTTTTCGACACAACCAGCATGACCTCATTTCCATTTCCACCCCTACTGTACCCTTACTATAGAGGTCGAGAAGAGGATGATTGTATAACAACCAGCGAGGCATCCTCACACCGTCTCTCTCGTGGTTAACTAAGAGAGACTGAAAGGATCCTGTGGATGGGATTTCACTGTGTCTGGGTTAGAAGCATGTTCCTTCCCATCTCTCAATTCACACACCACGTATGACAACTGTTGCTGTAAGCTATCTTGGCTATAGTTCTTGGTCACTTTCAGCAGTGACTGTGTCATTTTATGGAATGATTATGAAGATAAGTGTGTTCTGCATAGTCCTGTACTATTATAAATAGTAAGCTTGTTTTCACCATTTTCAGTTTTTGGATGTGTGAAGTTTCATAAATGTTATTCAAAAGCAGGCACTACAAAAATGTATGGAGAAATTTTTAAAATAAAATTAATTTCATTTAACCTTAGCACACCATTATCTGATAGGAGGAAAATTAAATTTAATGGTGGATCACAGGGTCTACTGGTAAAAAATATGATATAAAGTATGTACGAGTCTGAACAAAGAACAAACAGTTGATAGATTTGCATTTCAGGGTCCAAAATATATAATACTTCAGTAAATTTCCACCACAGGCTATCTTCCAAACAGACAGAAAATGAATCATTCCCACGCCAGCCTTTACATCTTCTTCCCCCTTGCATTTTGTGGGCATTTTGGAGTGAGGTAATGTAAAGCATTTCCCTCTCCTGCCTTTCTCCATTGAATTTTGTGTCATAAGGATGACCTTTGTCAGCCAACCAGGAAGGATGCCAGTATTGATGCAGCCTGAGAAACACACCACCGTATTAGTTACATGGTCAAAGTTCTTAGTCTGCAGACATTGTTGATGGGGAGAATTCGGGCTGAAAGCTCTATTGTTTGTTCCATGAAGCCAATGACCTGCCTTCTACTCCACTGCCATCAGATGTGTGTCCGTAAGGCAGCAGAGTGCAGCTGAATGCCTCGCTGCCTACTGTCGGCTCAAGCGAACTGCTGTTTACGATGCTCATTATGTTACTCTGGAAGAATATAATTACTTTAGCATTGATGAACTATCAAAATTGTACATATACTTTCAGGAAATTTTACTTTAATTTTTTTGAATTAACCAAATTCCATAGCATGTTAAATACCATTCTTATGTTAGGGGACTATTAACAACTTTTATTTATGTAGAATTTAGAATTAACCTAGTTTCATTAACGGGGTTTTATTGTAATAGGTAAAGAGAGAATGTAGCATATCCACTAGCAAATGAGATCACAGTAGAAAGACAGGCACATTACTTGATAGCTGCATCACATGCAGAAACACACTGATGGCGGACAGTGAAGAGGGCAAGCAGAGTCGATGGTTATTGGCTAGTGCTGACATAAAGGGATGGTATTTATTGTAGATATGCACTGCTTGCAATACAGTGCTCACCAAGATAAATGCAATGCAAAGTGACCAAAAATATTGCAACATACTCAAACTTATTTATTTAGCCAATTTCCCTCAAATTTTCAGCTTTTTTTATCGAAATGTTTTACAGTTTTCTCAAATAATGGTCTTAAAAAAAAGGTTTCAACTGTACTATGTACTGTAATGTCTTCATTATAACTACACTTGCTTTGAAACTACTTGTGAATGCTTACAATTTTACATTAACAACATTTTCAGGTATAACCACACAGGTAAAACATTTACACTGTTTGTCATTTTTTGTATTTAAAAGTAGGGATGTCAAACTCAATTCCACAATTCCTCGATACACGCGATTCTTGAAGAATCGTATAATCGAGAATCAAAAGACGAAGAATCAAAGCATTAAAACCCAATTCCTACAAATACATAACCTATCACTATAGGCATGATTTTGTAAATCACGATATAACGAAATAACACCAAAATACAAATTCGAATGCAAAATAACACAAAATACAACAAATGAGTGATATCTCATGAAATGAGCTTTCTCCAAAACAAACAAACTCTTCTCCTATATTAGATCACAAATTTACTTCGGCACTGTAAAAATCTAGACATGCGCAAGTCTCTGTCTGGAATATTGAGAAATTCTAGAGATGAAAAAATTCTCAATTTCGTGTCGAGACAATTTTTAAATATGCAACAACACACGTAAATACATTATTTTTTTCTTGCAAAACTAAATGCAAACAAACATTCCAAAGATTTCACAAGCCGTAAAACGTGTACTTCGAGATTAGCTTTGTGCGAATAGTTAAGAACCTTATGCAAGATATGTGCTTGCTATGTTTATGCTAATGAGGTATATGTTCTACATTGTGCCAAGCTTTTATATATGCTTTTATATACTAAATATAAATGGATACAAAAATATTAATTTGTAGTAAAGTTTACTATGGCTATTAATCCACGTCTTATAATTTACAAATTATGTAACTATTAGTATAATTATTTTTCCCTTTTTAGTGCAATTATAAATGAAAAATTAGTTTTAAAAGGTTTTTTTACAGTTAATTTATTTTTCACTTTTTAGTCTCACCAATTTTTTTTATTATTATAAATGTATAAATAGGCTACCGATACAATAATAATAAAAAATAATTAATGAGCCTAGAACGACTAAAAATGTGCAGTTAAACACTGGTGGCCCCTTCCAAAATTTGGTCCGCAACCTGATGAACTGTGATGCAAAAAAATGTCAGACACTGAAAAGACTAAAAAAGTATCACCAATTACATTCTGTTACATTCATTAACTGCATTTGTTTTTATTACTATTGCTATATCTGTCACACTGATTGTAAATTTTTAATGTATTTACATGTTATATTTTTTGCAAGTCACTCCTCTCTAAATCGTTTTAGTTACCTTCATAATATTTTAACTTTTTTATAAGAGTTCATTCTTCTTTGCTTTTGTAACATCTAAACCTATTAAAATTACATTTCTTACTTTAATAATTAATACACATTTTCCTTAACACCCTTATCACTGTTTTCACATAAACACAAACGTTATTGTTGGGTACAAAAACCCCCACTCCCCCGAAAGTGTGGGAGGGGGGCCCGCTACCCTAACTCGTCCCTTTCCCCAAGGGCACTATCTATTCCCTACTAGACCCGTTCCCACCCTCCTCACCTTTTTGCGTAAATACGAACCTTAATTTTGAGCACAAACCCCTGCTCTAGAAGTGGGAGAAGGTGGGTCGGCTACCCTAATTTGCCCCTTTCCCCAAGGGGGACTATTGATACCCTCTAGGCCCGTTCCCATGCTCCTCACCATTTCCACGTAAAACCGAACCTTAAGTTTGGCACAACCCCCCATACCTGTAAATTGGAGAAGGGAGGGGGGTTGGCTACCCTAACTGGCCCTTTTCTCCAAGAGGGACTATTGATCCACAATAGACCCATTACCACCCTCCTCACCGCTTTCGCGTAGTGTTAGACAAAGCAAATGGTAAGCGCCAGACAGATATCGTACCCACAAATCCGGACAGACACCTAAGTCAAGTTAAATAAAAACTTTTAAAAATACAGTGGAACAACTCTTCATAAAAATAATGAACCATTGTTCGAAACCAATTTGTGTGTGTGTGTGTGTGCTTACATGAGCAACAAGTGCGCGCGTGTGTGTGTGTGTGTGTGTGCTCTCTCTCTCTCTCTCTCTCTCCTCTCTCTCTCTCTCTCTCTCTCTCTCTCTCTCTCTCTCTCTCTCTCTCTCTCTCTCTCTCTCTCTCTCTCTCTCTCTCTCTCTCTCTCTCTCTCTCTCTATATATATATATATATATATATATATATATATATATATATATATATATATATATATATATATATATATAAAGGAATGGCCTACATTTGCACTTGTACAGGGTTCTTATAGTCAGGGAATGTGGAGGAAAATGTGTGCGTCAAGGAAGTTTATTTACTCTCCGAACAAATCTTATTAATAGAAAAATTTTCCTTTCATGAATTTGCCAATGTTAAATCATATTATCAGACTCAATGTCTTGCATTTACAGGTCATAATGTTTTTAACTGTTACTTATACATCACCTTCAGTAATCAGCCGGGGTAAGCTGCCCACTGTTGTTTAAAATAGTTACTGCAGTTTTCTACAAGCAGCAGGCAGTGAAGATGTCGAAGTTTTGAACACAGTTTGCCAGTTTTTTTAATAATTTTTCAGTTTAATGAAATGTTTGTGTGCATTAGAATTTTATTAACAGAGTTAAGTATTAGGATGCATTTTCCATGACGTTATTTTTCACCACTGCACTAACCAGGGCCATGAAATATTTGTATCTTGAAAATTTGTAGAAGACTGGAAGGTAGTGCATTTCTTGTCTTGGGAGCTAACAGCTGCCTTTCGCTTTATGAACTGGCTACATATTTAACAGGCCTATTTGAACAAATTATCATAGTGAACAGTAGGGTAAGGTAGGTGGATAAAAATGAAATATTCTTCAGTCAGAAACAAATGATCTGACATGATTTTCATTGAGATGTTATTAGCTTTAGCAGAGTGCAGAGAAGATAGTGTCTGACACACAATGCAACCACATGGCTATTTATTATTATTATCTTTTACACATGCTGTGCAGTGCTGCTGCATGTTTCAATACACACGTTCAAAGATAGCTCCATGGCATTGATAGTGTCAGTTGTGCGCCATATCAGACTAGTCGGCTCCACCCTGGTGATCTACATTTGTTCAAATACAGCAGGTATAGTGGTCACAAGGAAGCAACTGGAAAGGGATTCAAAATGACTAGGAAGAAAAGCCTTGTTTTCATAGATTAGCAATTTTAGGTGTAGCAATCTTAGTGCCGAGACACATTTCTCTACTCACAGTAAAAATTCCTGTTTCTGTGTGTATTTGTATCATTATTTTTATTTCTTCTTTTAATAAATGTACTATTTTAATTATTTACTGCATTTTTATATGTTTTGCTGAATAATTGTTTGTTTATTATACTACACTGAAAAGTATTTTTGTGGTCATGAAAATAAAGTGGTTGGTAAAAGCGTCTTGTACAGAATAGATAAAAGTAGAAAGCAGATATTATTATTTTGTTTTTGGAAAGATAATAAAATAATAAAAGTAACCATGTTACATAATACTGAACTTAAGTTATAAAAAATATATAAAGTTCAATAATGTGAAATGGTGCCCAATTTAAATAAATTATTTATTATTATGTGATTAAGTAATGTGCATACTGATACAGTTTTTCTTTGTCATAATTGTATGGGCATTCTTTTTTTACAGATTTACATTAACCTGTGTTGCTATAGATATTTTTTAGGGGAGATAACTGTAGCAGACACTTGTATATCATTATTTTGGCTTAGTTATTAAAACCATGATGTCACACATTGTTTTTAACATTTATACATATATATAGGTGCACACACACACGCATGCGCGCACACATATAATATAATATTATATTATTTGCTTTTTGATTTCCATATTAAGAGGTGCGGTAAGGTTTGTCTGTAGGGGAGGACCCTGAAATGCCTAAGAACAAACCAAAATTTTCAGTGTTTAGTGTAAAATTTAAAAGAAAAAAATTTTCTCAGGAAAGTACCATATCATGGTCAGGAAAAAGTCAGCAAAATCAATTTTACTAAAACTGTAAGAACCCTGTTGTAGTATTAATTCAGAAGTGCATTTCATATTCACTACATAACAAAAACATATGTTGTTTATAATTACTAAACAAATTTTACAAGCATCCATTTTTGTATAAAAATTAAAACCTATTTATAAAAGAAAACATTCTCATGGAGAATTAATTCTTTTCTAACCCACATTTAAATGGAAAACTCCATTATTTCTCTAGAGTTATGATTAAAGAAGTTAAAGTAATTCCATAGAACTTAATTTCCATACAGGCAAAGTGTTGCTCAACTGCCTTCTGCTACATGAGCCACAATTAACATTATGTAAAAAAAAATTAAGTTTTCCCCTTTAGAATTCTGTGTGTATCTCTACTGAGTGATTTATTTGTTTAAAAAATTAGTTCACGTAGTATAGAGAAAGCTGGTTATATGGTGTTCTTAGCGTTCTCTTTGGGGATAGCAAGGTCATTTAAATTACGTGTGCTGGAAGATTGACTAACAAATTACCCATATGGAGTACTTAAAACCCTGGAGAATAAACAGAAATCAATCAAAACTTGCAATACTCTATATAACAGGTGAGTACTTACACATCTACCTTTCTTTGGATTTTCTGGCGAAGATAAGCTGTGACAAAGCATAATGACAGACAGCAATATACAGACCCTTTAAATAATATGGAATTCAACATCTATATAAAGTGCACATATATCTGGTTAGATGTGAGACATTTATTATAATGCTGAGAACATAAGAAATTAGAACAAAATACATTATACCCTTTGGGAACAACTATACTAATAATTCCTCATTGATTTTCAATAGCTTTTATACTGCTTGCGAATGGTATCCAGGTAGTGAATATTTTCTCAGAGCAATAAGAGAAAAACTGGACATGTAAATGGAAGTTCATTTCATTCTAAACAAGTTGCTTAAGTAAAGTTTTGTTTTCCTTTTGGCTAGCGTAGCGAATGACCAACTAGATTCTCGCACCTCTAGGTCAATTAAAATTGAAAATTAAAATTTTGTTGGTCCAAATTTTGATAGAGATCATTTTAGTAATTACTCCAAGCAAATTAAAATAGATAAGCAATGTTTGCTCATGCCAGACGTACTACGGCTTTATCATGTAAAAGTCGTACAACCCTAGAAGCTGCTTAAACGCGTCAAGATTATTTATTTTAGTAATCTTGACGCGTTTAAGCAGCTTCTAAAGCCTACGCACATTTATGGAACTTGTGATGGCTCTTCTCAATTTCCCTAGTCTTATGATGGGCGGTCCAAATAAAAAGTTTATTTTAATTTAAAAGCAGACAAAATTTAATAATCTGACCAATGCCATGTCTGAAGAGAGTCCCTGGGCTTGCTTAAGGCAGCCCTCCTTCCTTAACAAAATTGAAGAATAAATAATTTCCTGATAATTGAACCTTATCTACAACTATTTAAAATTAATGATCTCCTTGGCCTACAAATTAACATTATGAAGACACTAGTTTGACAAGGAGAAAACACCTGAAATAAAACAACATTAATTGTACTATCTGTGACATTACCCCGTTCAATTAATTAAAATATTATAAAAATTAGCTATTGTTCTTCAAAATAAAATTATGATAAAATTTCTGCCATTCTTTTTAAAGGGAAACAAACAAAAAACATTATGCTGCCAGTTGTAAACATTGCAAAGGAATCCTAATATTTACCAGCGTAAGTGTCAAACTGAAATGTAAACAATCAAGTAGAATTTTTTTCTCTTATATCCTCACACCCATGCAGTAATCTCAATAAGGCCCCCAGCAGTACGGTTTGGCACTGAATAAGGTAGTGCAGCTGTAACAACACTCATATTCGAGAGGAGCTGTGTTTGATTCCTGACTAGTTGAGCCATCCTAATTTAGGTTTTTCATGGTGGTGTAATAACACTCTTGGTGAATGCCAGGGTGGTACCTGAACACAGGCTGTGGCTCTGTCTTTGTCCACCCCTGATTGTCCATACAGCTACTTGACTTGTTCTAAGTAAAATATTACCCACTTGTACAGATACAGCCAAGTCAGAAGTGCTACATGCATGTAACATTTGATAAGTCCGAAGCTTACCTTTCTCTGTGAAAGCCATAAACATATTTTAATTGGTAAATATGTTGTGTTCAGAATGTCATAAACTCTGACTGGCTCGGCTGTCTTTAAACACATTTGTAGTCTGTGAATAGCAAGATTGGATTTATTGTATCACAAGTTAAACTCACTATAATACGTGATTCCATCATTGTGACAAAGACATTGGTGAAAGGCATGAAAGATAGGGTTAGTGTTGTATGGATTTGTTGCTCCCCTTACTGTGCTCATTGGTGTCACTATTGGTTAATTCAGTTGACATGGGCAAGGCATGGAGTGCACATGCATATTTCATCAGACATATGACAGGCTTAAAGCTACACCAGTAGATGATGCACTGTAAAACAGCTAGTAGTCTGGGACACTGCCAGTGACGGTAAATGTTAATGGATTTTCTTTTTTTTTATTAAGTATATTATTAATTTGTTTTATTTCATTAAAAACTTTGTTTAGATATATTGCAATGTTGTGTAAGACTGCACAACATATTATCACTTGCAATTTTTTGAAAGATACTTGGACACAGTTTACTTGCTTATTTTTTTCCACCAAATGCTTTTTGATGATGACTCTTTCCCTAGAATGGCACAATTTGAAATTTCTTTCAGCTGGGGATGTTTTGAAAATTTTTATTAACCATGGAGATACACTCGTTTGCAAAGAAATTAACACCCTGAAGGTGCCATTGCAGGGGCACAATAGTGGCTACAGGTTTAGGAGGCAGTAAATGTATACAGAAAACATCAAAATATTGCACCACACGAAGCATGTATTGCAGGGGACCAACACTTGCAGGATGCACTTAGTGTGGTTTTGGACCACCCGTAGCACAGAAACAGGCTGCAATGTGGTTGAACATGGAGACATACAGAATGTCAGAAGTTTTTCTGAGGAAGATCCTGTCACAGCTGTTGCAACAAAACCCCCAAATCTGCTGAAGTTGCAGTTCAATCTGGTTTCAAACATTCTTGATGGACGAGGGGTCTGGGGACCATACTGGCCAAGGAAGCATGTTGGCATCACAAAGGCAGGACAGAGATTCCCGTGCTGTGTGAAGTCTGTCATCCTGCTGGAAAATGGGGTTGTCAATCTGCAGCAGTAAGGAGAGTGCATATGGTTACAGAATTTCCTGATTGTATCACTATGCCATCTGGGTTCCTTCAATCACCACACCACAGTGGGGTGCGGGAATCTTAGGAAACGGCACGCCTTGTTAGGGTAGTGTGGCACTCTACAATGAAGCATGGATCACGGCGCTGTCCAGGATGTCTCCAGGCTTGAATTTGGTGGTCATTTGTACCCAAACAGAACTGTGATTCGTCACTGAGCATCAATCATTGCCAATCCACAACCTGCCATGCTGCCCATTCCTGGTGGGTTACATGTACTCAGGTGTTGCTCAGACCATAATGATAGACATCATAAGGGACACTGTGATGACATCCCACACTGCTAGCCACCCATACATGGTACTAGTGGACACAGGCGTATTCCCAGCTGGTGTCACATGTCCTTGGATGGTGCGCAGTGATGCCCATGGAGTTCTTATAGCCTGTTTCACAATGAAACTGCTAGTGGTCTGCCAGGGTCCACCCGAGCCTTCTTGACAGGTGTGTGTACCCTCGTGTTCCCACTGCATCCAACACAGACTCGCAGTGTAGGCAGAAGAGTTCAAGTAGTGAACAATGTACTGAAATTTCCAACCTGACTCTTGGAGACAGACAATGCGGCCTCTCTCAAATTCATCCAGCTAGGCAAAGGCTTGTCAAATGTGCTGCTGGGGTATGTTGCATCTTCACTGAACTTGTTTCTGTGGCTCACACTGCTACTAATGCCTTATTCAATGTCCTGCAGCTATGAATGATGGTGGGACATGTATGCCTCCTAGTGGCACATTCGCGCAAGCAAACCACATTAAACACACGTGGGACATGTCGGGCTGCAGTGATACTGTGTGGAAACCTTCATCGTACTCACACAATTCATTTATTGTGATCAAATTTTTTTGCAAATGAATGTATTTCATAACTATAATCACCAAATAGACATGCTCCACCATTGAAATGTGGCATAATTTCCCTGACTAGTCTTTTGTACCTTATTCTAGCTTCACCAATGCTCCCCAACAACTCTGTAGTCTCATTTCTAAATCTTCCTAAGGCATCATAGGTCTGGACATTACGCTTTCTATTAATGTACTCATCTCCAGGCAATGTAGGTTTTCTTATTTTCACGTGAGTGCAGTCCAGAGCACCTATTACAGTTGGCATATGGAAATGTCATTGCCAGAGAACCTTTGCTTTGTTCACTTCAGCTGCTGCTATTGGAAAGTATATCCAACTGTAGAACCCTTCAGTTATTCTATCCATCACATAACCAACAGTTTTGCAGGCTGTAGATTTGTGAATGCCATCGTCCTCAGCAATTCCGAACTGAAATTCAAAATCTGCAACAAACTGTAGTAATATCTCCATTTGTTTTCTTGGAGAAAGAGCATCGCTTGTGTTTGTTGGGTTAAGCTTCATATTTCATGATCACCTAGTCATAATGCAGTGCTCACAAAATATCCTGCCAAGTTACTTAACAGAAATAGCAGGCAGGTGTATGCCATTAAAGATGTTTATTTCCATATTTACAGAATGTGATGGTGTTTCAACAAACTGTTATTAAGAATCAATTAGCTACTGACAATGAGCATTTCTTATTACAATGGTGTTCTACAAGTGTGTTTATTGGTAGGTCTGAATATAAAATGTATGCGAAAACTACTATAATATATACTCATGTGCATCTTGTGGAATGTTCTTAAAGAGACAGCAGAAACTATCATTTAAAGCTATTTTCCGGACTTACAAAGTAAATTGGAAATTGCTTAGATCAATCAATCTTTAAAATAAAGAATTGTATTCAGTTGAGGTTTCAATAACATGAGTAGAAAATTAGGTACTTATTCAATGTTATATGATGTGTTGAAATATGAAATTAGTATGGAAGTTTGTAAACAGAAATTTTTTTGAGCTTAATTTGTAAGTTCATTCTGCGAGTTTCAGCTCTTGCTGATGTGAGGGTAAGGTGGTGCTGTGAAGTGCATGAAGCTGTTGTTGGTTGTCATGTTACAAAGTTTGGGAGATCTGCCAACCTGGACTCTACAGGAATGCTCGTTGGTGCATAGTGATGGTTGTAGTTTTGTGTGAGCACCACATTTTTCATTGGATGCTTGGAAGTTAACTGCTCTGAACGTGACAATAATAGTGATATCCATGTTTCTCTTCAGGAATTATTTATTTTGTCTGATGTTGTCTGAGAAAAGTTTTAAAAGTTTTTTGCTAATAGCTACTATTTTTATTTTAAATTTTGTTACGTGTGATATTAGAGTATGTGGCTTTATAAAATACCAAGAACAGTATTTTGTTGAGGGGAGAAGAATGGCCAATTTTTAGACTGGTTTCTAACCCTTTGGCAATTGAGGGGCTCCCACCTTGTGCCTCAGGTTTGTTTACTTCTTGTTCATGTGGTAGTTTACTGCAGCATACTGAACATGAAATTGTTAAGACGTGAAATACAGATGATACTAACCCAGCAGTAACTGTACAGTATTTAAGAGTTCACTTCTGTTTGAGAGAATATGCTGTAGTCTGTAAGAATGTTTGCAGGAGTAGAAAATTTGTTTGCTGCCAACATGAAAATTTTAGTCTTTTTCAAGCTATGCTGCTTTCTGTTAAATAATTTTTTTAATGTGATTTTCATTTTGTTTAATTTCCCTACATATGTATTTTTCAAAAATTTTTGAATGGTATTTGTAATGTTGTTTTAACATATTTTTTACTTTGTAATGACAATGTGGAAGAACTCAAGTAAAATAGAAGTCATTACTAGTGTATTCAGTGTAAACATCAATATTTTTATAATTTATATTAAGTTCGTAGTTGGAGAGGAAATTTTCAAGTTTTGGTGTACATATTTCTCATTATTATAAATTGTTTAACATTGACTAGTGTTTGCATATACATATTTATTGTCATGAAAGTAAATGTTTTAAGTCATAATTTAGTAAATATGTTAACGTACCAATTATCTACGATGATCTCAAAACAAAGATATATATAATGCAGCTACATGACACTTCTTTACATTATTGTGGTACCAACAAAACTTAAACTTTTAATTGGCTCATTTATAAAATTTATTGCTTTTCCTACATGTTTATTTGGCGATGAATGTTAAGTTTTTCTCATGGTGGCAGCAGCCAACACTTTCTGTTGTATATATGAGGATTTTTTTGTACGATATCTTCAGTGCCTGGCTGCTGGGGAGACTAGTTGTTGCTGTGTCGTGTTGGGGAGGCTCTGCAACTCACTGTGCAGCAGTATGTCGGATTGCTGTAAACACTGCACAGCAGTGTGTAAAACACTGATTGGATCAGACAGTTTGAAGTAGACTTAGTTCACCAGTGCCATCTACTCTCCAATTATCTTGATTAAATAAATTCCAGTATGCCTGCAGCCTATATAAAGTATGCTAATATCAGTTGCTAGTGCCTACTGTAGAGGTATATGTAAACTAAATTAATTTGTTGAAAATGTTTGTGTTTTTTTTTCATGCAACTTATTTAGAATGCACATAGTATGTTATTTTTTCTAGGATTGGTGCTGCTATAATGACCCTCTCAATCATATAATCATAATCCAGACACTCTGCAATGCAGCAACTTGTTTGAAAATTTAAATAAAACCGTTTTTTGTTTTTTGAACTGTGAATGATTAGTAAACAGGTAAATATCTGCATATAACTTCTTGCGATAGGTTGTTCATGGTTAACAAAGCACTTTTAAAAGTCCTGCATATGGTCTGCTCTTTTTCCCCTCAATTTGTATCCTTCCACCATTTGTGAAATTAACATTGCCATAAATCATATTACTGTACTCATGTTTCAGGTAACAGTGATATTGTTATAAATGTAAAGTTATTATTAGTTTGTTAACAATTATTCTTTTAAGCCTAAAAAAGTAGGAAAAAAATTAAAACAATTGAATGTCCATAAAATTAACCGTCGTGCTTTAAGGTGTAGAGCTACTTTTTCTACATTGCTACCAACTTTACTAGTAGCATGCCAGTCGTTATGTCTGCTGAAATACTACATGAAGTCAGAGGCAAGGCTGTTTTTCAAAAGTTGATTTTAAAATGCTCTGTTGCCTGTAAACCAGCTACATACAGTGGGCATATTACTAACTGGATGATATTTTTGTCACTTCTGCTTTGTATGTGTGAAATACTGTATATGAACTATTTGAACACTTGCAAGAAGGCTTAGTATCCTATCTAAGAATATTTCTTAATTAAATTAAATATTCACAGAAATATTTTTGTCTTGGCATTTAGAAGAAAAAAAATAGTTCATTCTGAGACTTTGTCAAGTGAAAGTGTAACATGTGGCTGAGGATTAGGACTGACACTGTTTTTTTTTCTGTCTTCCTCCCCCTCTCAGTGTACCTTTGTATGGCAGAGGCCATACATCTATTGTACGCCCTGTGATTGGCACATCCATGAAAGGTGGATAGCAGTGTTGAAACTCTTGTCCAGTATCCACACAAAAGTGTTACTGCCCCTTTAAGTTTGTGTAGTACTGTACTGTTTTTTCAAGTGTGGGCCTCTGATGTGCAACATTTACAAAGATGTGTTTTCCTTATTACCAGAGATTCCATCAAGCTCTTGTCTGCAGTATGCAATGTAATTCATAGCACAAATGTTTTTTTTTCTTGAAAAAAAGTATCTTGGTGACTGACATGTTGAGAATGTCAGTGTTTCTAACAAAAGTTGCAGAGCATTCTCTGACGTGAGCAAGTCCCTTTGTACAGTAAGTGAGACTGATGGGGATGCAAACTTCTTGTTAATAAGTAAGTTATATTGTATCCCCCATAATTTTTTGTAAGTACATTGAATAATATACAATAAAAAAAATTGGAAAGCTAAAATATATGAAATTACTACATAATAATTTGGTTTCTTTTATTTGTTATTGCCTTGACTGAATAAAATAATCCAGCAGTGTAGATTTAGAAGAAATTAGGCATGTAAATGGAAAAGGCTGAGTGTCAAAAATATCACAAGTAATTTCTGTATTGGAAAAGAAGTTACTCGCCAATGGCAATGTCATAGGAAATGCTGGAAGTGCATTTGTTGCCTTATGTTGGTTAGAGACACCCGACAGATAGCGCAGGGGTATAAGTCTGTGGGAATTTTACTAGAGAGTGATTAATGTGCCAGGCAGTCAGTCTGCTATTACGGCGCGGCAGTGAGTTTAATAGTTGTGAGAGTTCAGTATTGTGAAAGTACATTTGACTTGTTATTTTGCATATGGAACAAACAACACAGATGATAAAAGTAAATAAGATGTAACAGGAGGCATGGCATAAAGGAAAGCCGTATGAGACAAGTTCAGGAATACATGTAAATCCACCATGTGATTCCGTCACCGTAAATGTTGTTATGAATGCAAAATTATTTCCACAAATCAAAAAGAACGTCTGTTCCACAAATTGTACAAACACTCTGAAAATGAATAAAAAAACATTTTTGTTGGGAAAGGTACACATTCAGTATATAGCACGTCATCGTCATGGACTGTATGACGATCCAAGCACCAGTAGGAGGCAAGTTACTATATCTTACATTGTTCCTGATAGAAACTGTAAAAATGTGCGGGTATGCAGTAAAACATTTAAAAACATCTTTGGGCTGTCACCACTCACACTTCAAACCTTGCAAACCATAAAGAAGGCAGTTGCCTTAGTATACATTCATGTGAGGAAAACCATCCTAACTCAAACGAATGTAAGAAAAAGATTACTGAAAATTATCTAAATTAATACGAGCTCATATTGCATCTTTTCCACTGCATGAGAGTCATTACTCCTGCAAAAAGTCTACACGTGAATATTTCAGTGCAACATAAATCACCTATTCCGAGCTTGTAAGGAGAAACATCCACACTCCCAAGTGTCATACTGTTACTACTCCAATGTTTTAAAGCAGGATTTTCCCAAATTTAAATTTGCTTACCCTGTTGTAGTTTCGTGCAATAATTATGACAAACTTAAGGCTACAATCACATGTTCAACAACAGACAATGAAAGGCTCAAGCAAGGACAAATTTGGAGCAGCATCACATGAAAGCTGAGGAAGCTCAAGAATGCATGCGAACAGACTTTAACTCTTCACAAATGCCAGGTGGTAGAATAGCATTGCTGTGCATGGACTTACAAACCATAATGTTTGTGTCTACTTTGACACTCAGCTTTATGTATTACTGCTGACAATTATCAACATACAATTTATGCTTGCCTTTAGCATATACAAATAACAGCTACAAGGGAATGTGGCATGAAGGAATAGGAGGAAGAGATGGAAATGAAGGTTTTTTTTTTCTTTCTCAAAGTTGTTACATCTGGAGTTATTGTAAAGAAAATAATTAGTAATATGGTGTGACAACTGTGCAGTGCAAAACAAGAACCATATCATACTAATGGCCATAATTTGTATAGTCAGTAAGGGATTCTTTGATTTAGTGGAACTGAAATATCTTGTTAGTGGCCACAGTTTCTTCGACTGTGATCGTGACTTCAGGGTCATCGAAAATAGGTGCAAAGTTTCAAAACCTATGGTACCAAAGGAACTAGATGACATCTTGAAATCTGCCCAAGTTAATACTTCTTTTCACGTGATACCTATGGTTACAGATTATTTTATTGACTTTGCTCTTTTAGCATCTCAGTATATATACACTCAGTACCTAGGAATAAGCAAGGCTTCTCATGTAAAAGTTACAAAGAAGAAATCGTGCATCGTAAAGATCACAAATACATTTGCTTTTGAAGAGCGTAGTTGGACAAAAACTACTGTGTTGTAAAAACGTGTCAGCTTGGACTCACTTCCAGCAGTAGAGGAGTTACCACGGGTAAACTTTACATGTGGCATTAGTGAGGTAAAGAGGAAAGATCTAGCAATGCTTCCATACCTCAAAGAGGAGTACCGTAAGTTCTATAAAGACCTTCTTCAAATGAATTTGGACAACGGTTTGATGGAGGAACATGCTGAAATAACTAACGTTATTGTTAACGTTGTGATGTGTGTTCTTACTCCTTATATTACTGTTATTAAAATATTTCATGCTGGTTTTCTTACACATATTGCAATGTGACATATTGCTAATTTACATCTTCACTTAATATTAGTTTTCATTCTTGTTGTATTATGACAACGTTGTGTTGCACAAACCACTTTTTTCCTACTTGATATTGTTTAACAATAATATTTTCATTTACCTTCAACAAATAATGTTATAGAACAGAATGTTATGCATTTTATTATGTAAATACTTTGTTATATTATATTTCTTTCAGCTAGCATATTATTTCTTTCTTGTATAGCAAAGCTTTTGGCATTTAGTGCTTTTACAAACAGTCTTTGTTGTACATTCATTATTCTCTACAGCAAATGATTCGCACATTCATCATTATCCAAATATATTGTCCTTTCTCATAAACAATTGGGACTATTATACATTTTTCACATTCCGTTATCTTCGGACAATTCTGCTATTAACATGTTACTGTTTCATACCATAATTGTAATTATATATTTGTCACAGATGATGCTAGGTCGTATTTTGTAATCCCTGTCAATTTACACTTTCTGCACTTTCAGCATTTTCCAATTACATGCTTCTTATATAGTCCATTCAAGGTTTCTTTGGATGTTTTGAAAGAAATCTTTGAAAAAAACCCTAAGAGTAACATGTAAACCTGCATTTTAAATAACGTATATGACACAAATATATAACACAGTGATTAACTTTAAAGTATTGTTTTCTTGAATAAGTGAAATTTTAACTTAGTATCTTCTATAACTTGTAATATCTGTTTCGTGTTAAATACGAATGAAAAACATTGAGAACAGCGATTTGTTGGCAATCTCTAGTAAGAAGTTGTTCACAGGTAAAATATTATTTTTACGTAGTACTTGGCATGTTATTCGAAAATTAAACATTGCCTATTGATATATTTAAATTTTTAGGTACCACTGAAGGAAAGGCATTTCATTGTTACAGTTTAAAATATCAGCTTAAATTACGGTGCGTAGGTCCTGGTGACATGGTGTTTTTTATTGTCTGAGAAAGATACTAATAGGCAAAGCGTAGCTTGTCACTCTCTCTCCCCCTCTCCTGAAGTTACGCACCGGCAGTAGCACCAGAAAAATGTAACACGTTTTCAATTTAGCATATTTCATACTTATTACAGGAAAAACGATGATTTTTAAATTTGTAATTTACGGCTGAAACAAAATCTTATTGTTTCAATACTTATTTTATTTAGATGCTGTGGCGGGACAGTTACAAATCCGAAATTTGCAGAATTGCCAACTGGAGACATGACATGGCATATTGCTCCTAGAAAAGAGAGACTGAATGAAGTGTCTATTTCTCTTCTTGTGAAAAAATACTGAAAAGCACCACATCAAGTTTGTACATGTTATGATTTTTAAATCTACTGAGGCAAGTTACAATGTTGTGATAAATCTGTTTTTCCCCGGCAGGTATAAATATACGTAACGTGCATTGTGACCACTGTGTGCATGTGTGAAAGAGTATTGTTGTCTTTACGTTATGTTGGACCAGTGTGTGTATGTGATTGCAATATTGGACGTGCAAAATTTATACATTTTAACCGTAAACTGGTTTTATGTTGAAATTAATTTTTTGAAAGTCACGTCTGTTTGTGTATCACAGTGTAAATTTGCCCTTGGTGTTTGAAACACTATAGTGTAACATGCTACGTTTCTATGATTTGAATGTTTACCACAATGCCAACAAAATATTATTCCCAGCCAGGTAAATTTAAATAAATAATTAATTAATCTAGAAAACAGTAAGTACCAATGCATAAAAATAATATAATCTGAAGTTACAGTAGGACTCTCACGTCATGCTACCAGTTGGGTTAAATAAAATGGCGGACCAAAGAACATAAGCACTCATTTTATGAAGCGACAGACACGTGTGGATATTTTATTTCACTGAAGAGACTGTTATAAATAGCACATACAGTGAACTACATTTAAGGTTGAAATAAAGTAACTGCCTTCAGAGCACTGCACCTGACTACGCAATGTAAAGAACTCGTAAAAAAATTAGTACATACACCATAAAAATTGTCAGAAAAGTGTGATTTATGCAGTATATGAAAGGATAATGTATGTATTTTGCAACATTATAAAATATTTTACTAAAATGTACTTTTTAAATGGAAAAAAATAATTAAAATAGACTGTATTTTTAACTAAATTTCAGTATATTTCAATTCTGGATGCTTCAGAAATGGGAATTTGCAAGAAAATCTTCATCATGGAATTTCATCAAAATGTTTACTATAATTGTATGTAAGAAAATTCTAATAATAATGAAGGAAATCATTTTTATAACTGATTTTATGTGCGGCCATTTGTCACAAACATTTATGGCGGAAATTGACGAAAATAAAGTTAATTATAAATTTCATATGATACATTATTACGATGATTTTACTACACATGATCACAGTTAATATTATGACGATCTGTCGTGAAAATTTTCGTGTAAATTCTGCTTTCCGAAGCATCAAAAACGGATATGTGCTTATATTTTGTTACAAATACGGACTCTATCAATTGATTAATTTTTTGCTTTTAAAAAGTATATTTTAGTAAAATATTTTATAAGTTTCAAAATAGTTAGATACATTCTTCTTTCATATACAGCATAAATTACACTTTTCTGATAACTTTTATGGTGTCTACTACTTTTTTATGAGTTCATGCTGTACAGTCAGGTCCAGTGCTTCATAGGCAGTTGCTTTACTTCACCCATAATTAAATATGTAATTACAAAAATAATTAACTGCAGATATAACATTCCAGCAGCACCAGCAAGGAATTCTTGCATATAGATAAATCATGACGAAAGGGGGCAGAATGGCATTCACGTGTTGACACTTTTATAGGATGGAGACGTTTCCACATAATTGTAATACAAGCATGGTCTATTGTATTTTTTCCAAATGTTTTTAAAGCCCATTATCTATAGCTCAAAAAAATTGTACATTATTCTAAAAGAAATTTATTGACAGTAAATGTTGTAATTTTCATTTAAGTTCAATTATAATTTTTAATGCAAAATAAAATTTTTCTCCATAATCATCACAAAGATCACCAAGATAACATATATCCTACGACAATTAGCTGACGCAGTACTTTGCAAATGACGTTTACTTTTACATGCTGTGTATGTTGGTTGCAGATTCTTGTCTAAATTTACTGAAGTTATATGAAAAGCAATATATATGGGTAGAAATGGCCAGGTATGTATGGAGGTAGACTGGTGGAGGGGAAGATGGGGAGAAAAAGAGAGAGAGAGACAAATGGGGATCAAGAGACTGAGAGACTGGCACATATGCACAGGCACACACAGGTATGTAAATTTGCCCAAAATATTTCCAGGGGTGATTCCTCATTGAAAACGAGCTGGAAAATACAGTGTGACTTACAACCTAGCTCAATTAACTGAGCCTAGCTACCCACCTTAAAATTATCTTTAAAAATATATATCTGTACTGTACACTAAAATTTGTGGAACATTGTTTCGTTTTATGGATATTATCAACCTCATTTACATTACATACAACATTTTTACTGCCAGGTTTTATGGCTGTAAAATTCTGGTGTATTAAGCAATATGACTTTAAAAAAAGTGGCCCTCAAATTATAACTTCCCAAAACTTACAGTTTTTGTTTAAAACACGCACAATGGTTTCAGAGGCAGCAATGGGGGACCGGCATTGTGCCTAACTGCATTATTCCTAACCCACTTTTTAGGCATTACACCATTTAGTACTCTGCTGTTAGGCACTAAACCGTTAGGCATAGCGCTGTTGGGCACTATGCTGTTAGGCATTGTGCAATTTATCGAAATGCAAGTTAACATGTACATAATTGCGTGATTTCAGTATAATATTAAAAGGGCACACCAGTATGTTGATTACTAAATGTCCTCTTGGATATCTAGTCTAAAAAATCTGGTATTATTAGGGCAGAAACAGCAATTGTAATAACTATAACTAGGGATCCGCATGGATGCAGATATCCACATTTTTTTCAGTTTTGCAAATTAAACTCTTCCCTGATTGTGGATAGCAGATAGTGGCATTACCAATACTGCTTTTGAAAAATTTATATTGTTTTACAATGAATTAGTTTGTTTTCCTCGGTTGCATTCCTCTTGGCTCGGCTCCCGTCCTAAGGAAAGTGGTTTGCCATAGCTAGGTATGCATAATATGAAAATGTTCTTTGGGTGGATGTGGACAGGCACAACCTATTTCTAGCTTTCGTGCAACCTCGCCTTCACCCTGTGCTCCGTGTGTACCAGTTCTGACAGCGACTTCCAGTCACAGGTCAGCGCACTTGAGAGAGATACAGTCACACTGTCTCGGCTCTTTGTAATCTGCCATCGACTGCTCGTCGCTTCCTGCCTCTGATGCGCAACGTTTCCACCCACGCAATTATTTTATTTCTGTTTAGTGCTAAAATGAAGATCTATTGCACAGGTTGTGTTTGTATATGGTGAGTGAATGCCCTATTTTCATGAATGTGTTTGGTCTGTTTTTTGTTTGACTGATTTTTATTTCATTTTTTTTATGGCAATGGATATGGATAAAATATCATGTAAAGTCAAACAAGGAGAATACCTTTAAGTGCGGGATACTAAACTCAATTCTTCGATGTGGCAAACGTTTGGTTACATTTTTAATGGTGATGAAAAGCTAGCCAATTTAGTCGGGTGCTTTGCATGCAAGAAAATGTTTCAAAACACAAGTGTGAAAGCAACCAGAAAAGCATAACAAATTTTATAAACCTCAAAGCGGATGTAAAAACAATCTGAAGTATCTACAAATTTTAAGTCAAAAGCAACAAACTGAACTTATAAAATTTGTGACTAAAGACATATTGTCATTTTAAATTGCATCAGGATAAGGGTTTATTGAAATGGCACAGTTCCTCATTAATGTAGGAGCTAAACACGGAGCAGTATGTGTTGAAAAGCTACTACTCCACCCTAATATAATATCCAGGGATTTGAAGGAAACTGCTGATATTGCCTGAAAAAACTCATCATACTGTGTTTCTTTAGTGATGTCGGCAGAGCAATAACGCTGGATCTTTGGAGTGATTCATACAGGAAAATAAATTATTTGGACGTGACTGCACATTATATTTCAAATGGGAAACTTCAAGATTGCATGTTGTGCACAAGAAAATTTGACAGAGATATTAAGAAGATGAGAAAATGGCAAGTGTGAGCTCATTAAAGTCTTACATTCATATGAATTATATAATGTTGTGAACAATATTGTATTTCGGACAGACAGAGGATCTAACATTGGAATAGCTCTTCGTCGATTTTTAACTCTACACACATACTTAACACAGTATTGGAACGCACCATGCCTGAAGAGATGAAGAGGATGATGATGTCCAAGAGTTAATATATTCATGCCGCACACTCATTACGTATATCAAAAGATCTGGCCTTCAAAATTGGCTAAACATGTGAAACATATGTTGGTAGGATATGTCTATTTGGTGTGACAAGAGTATAGATGAACACTTTTACTTTGTAGACTAGATAGTCTTACCCTTGTAGACTTGAAGTTATGGGCGCTGACATAAAGGTTATATCCTTTAACAAGCATACGTGTAACTCTGTCACTGAGGACCATAGAAATTCTACTCTACCAGCAATGCTACAAAAATAGACTGTCCATAGGTGAAGCAAAATATTTAATGAAAAGTGCTTTATTTGGCACAGTGGATTCAGTTCAAAATTATATTTCCATTATGTAAAAAGCAGCATAAGAAGTTCACCTTTGCCTCTAGCAAAATAATAATCTCCCTTAGTAATCAGGTAGCTGGCAGTTATAAATCCTAAACCATGCCAAATAAAAGTGTTTTTTAATTATATTCCGCTCTGATTTAAACTCGGCACACAACACTGGGTTTCTAGTTGCCTGGTTTAAAAATCAATTATTTCGGTAGAACACAGAAACTTTTTATCTGGGGTTGTCTGTGACAAAATTAATAAGAAGTTCTGATTAGATGTTCACAGTCTAATAAGGCTCAGCTTCACCTCAGGAGCAAAAGAATATTCCATAAAATTGATGTTAAACATGTACGACATAGTTTGCAGTTTTTACAAATAAAATACTCTGCAGCCCTCTTCTGTATTCTCGCACACTCCAGCAGCTATAAACCATATGTTGAGCCACATCTTGAAAGTGGATGCAGTCTTTATACTAATAATTAGATGGACTACAAACTCCGGGTCAGCATCCCTGGCTGCCCTATATGAAGTCATAGCAAAACAAGATGGAGACCAGGTCCATTCACTATAATTAAATTTTCACAGAAAATTCTAATTTTAAATTAATGTGGCTGGTATAGGAATTATTGCTTAAGTGTATTCACAAACCCCTCTTAATTAATGATGTCATATGTTGCTGCTAATTAAGGTGAACTATAAACATTACAAACATGTAACAACATACTGCAAATTATAAAATAAAATATGCTGTGTATGAACATAATAAATTAAACAGAAAAATAACAATATGTACAGATCAAATTTCCATTACATCTTATAAAAAATTGTTATGTTAAAATATAAGCACATACTAAACATGTATTTATATGCAAATATTGGTGTATGCCAACATGGCTGTCAAAATGTGAAATTGTCAGACATTACAAAAGCTCCACCAAAACTTTTCCTCGAGTTAAAATGTTCTAACAATGAATGAAGTCAAAGTTTATCATACCATACAGACGTCAACAAAGAGCATTTGACATTAAAACTTCTCTGGGTGTACTTGCTTGTCTGCAGTGACAGTACAATAACAATTGTACAATTATACGTACAAAGAAAAGAAAATTATAATATTTAGTTTACATAAAATAAGCATGCTAACGCTTCATTAAAGGGAACAGAAAAAGCATACCAGATGCTCTAGACTGGGTGATAGGAATCATTACAGTTTTTTTTTAATTCCTTTTCGTAGAAACATGCAGAAATAAACTCTCTTTTTTTATTCTCTTTTCTCCAATACCCAATGCTCTCCTGGTGTTGGCTCTGTTGAATGACCAGGAGATCGGAGTACATCGGCTGACCTCGAGCCACCAATCCACGTAGGGCATTTCCAGACCTCTGACTGGATACTCAAATTTGGTGGGAGTTCTCTTTAGTCCCCGAGCAGCCATTAAGAGCTGTCTTCTCTTTCTGATTGTGCTAGTGGTGCTTAAAGACTGGCCTAGGGCCAGTCTTTAAGAAACTGTAACATTCATAATCACCACAAAATAAGTGACTGGAGCATTACAGCCTGTTCTAGCTCAATTGATCTACACAAGATATTTTAAAGGGTGCCATATAAAATTTAAAAAAGATTATTTCAGATTAATTCTTTAATTTAATTTTTTTCTTAATTTTTAGATAACACTTTCACAATCTTCCAGAAATGTAGATACATGCACAGTTAGTTCAGCGATACAACAGACCAGTGTCGCAGTTATTCAGCACTAATTATGTTACCCCAATGCTTGCACGTGAGATTGATATAAACATGCTCCACACCGATGAAAATATCTGCCGATGTGGGCTAAACCTCTTGTCCAATTTGTTGCCTTCACTGCCTGTAGTACAAATTAACAAAGACTGGAGGGCAAAGACAGGCAGCACACGAACTAGGCTGACCTTGCCACATGCCTCCTCCACTCCTATTGTACTGCGTTGTACCACAAAATCTTTCCATGTGTTGTATCGAAAATGTGGCACTGCAAACCGTATCAAACTTCAAGCACAAGAACTGCTTACAAACGTATTACAATCTCCAAATACTTATGCAACTTTGATACAATTTCAGAAAACGCAAACACACTCTGAAAACCCTCGAACTCTACCACAAATTAAAACTGATTAACTATCCCCACTCCACATGGCACCAAAGAAAAATTTAGAATATTACACTTACTCGCAAAAAAGAAAGAGAATTTAACCAAAAGTCAGTATTTAAAAATATTAATAAAAACTATTTTAGAAATATATAAATATATTAAAACGTTACATTACCCCCCTTGGTTTGGGAGAGATTTTGAAGACACCTTTCCCAAATCAAAACCTACCTTGAACACGGTGACTCTGCAAACTACTGCGACCTTGTTCTTTATAAACAACTTAAGTTTACCATTCATCCATAGTTAAGATATTGGACAAATGTTCTGTTCTCAAAAAGTTAAAAATGATTTAAAGTGCCTGCAAAGTCAAAAATTTAAAAAACAATACAGATTTGTAAACACCTTCAATTAAAAGTCGTATAAAAAAATTACATCATTAAATTAAGAAAAAACAATTCATAACATTATACACCTCCAATTCGAACATTCCATCAAATTTCCACAATATTATTCAACATCAAAATTATTATCAAATTTTAAAATATAGTTAACAGTAGTCATACATGTTAACAAAAATTTTTCTTATCCAATCTTATTATTGTACACTCCCATTTATTCGTGCTTTGCTTAACCGGTTGTTGGCTTATCCGTGCTGTGGTAAGGTGGTGCTATAAAGTGTGTAATTTAGTAAGCAGTTTTACCATGTGTCTATTGCTGTGCTGCGTGAGCTGATGTTTATCTCTTTAAACTGTCAGTCTCTCACCGAGACCTGTGTGAGACATCCATTTCCGCCCATTCAAGTGCGTCTGACTCTTGACTCATCTCGGGCTGTGTCCGAAATGGCAGATTTTGTTCACAAAATGATCACATGACCCAATTTTGAAAACAAAACTTGTGTCGTATTTGGTAATTTGGTATTTCATATTTTATATCTAGCAGTGGATGTTTGCAAAAATAAGAAATGAACACATGCGTAAATAAAATGTTTTCTAAAGCAAACAATTGTTCATAAAATACACTAGGCATGTTTTAAAATTCAAGTAACTGTTGTGCTTTCTTTTTATATTCAGCAAAAAAAAATTTTTAAGTTTTATTGCATAATTTATTATTTTCTTATTTATTAACATGCACAGCATTGCAGTTATGATTGTAGAAATGTTATGTCTGTTTCAAGCATTAAATTTAGATAAAATATTTTTCACTATTAATGTAAAAATGTGTTGCTGTGAGTGCTAAACAAGTGACTGTCAACAACTTCCGAAGTGATTCAGACACTTCCTCAGTAAACCCCCCCAACACGACTTGCCAGTTTATAGATCGCCGACCTGGGTTGTTGTTCAATTCGTAGTGTCGTTTTTGCAGCGTCAACAAAGCGTAAAAGGGCAGTTTAAACTATAGTGGAAAAGTTAGAAATAATTAAAAAATTTGAGCATGGTGTATTATAAACAAAAATATCAATTCCGATGCCAAAGAAAAGAAAATCAAAGACTTTTTCAAGAAATATACGGTTGAACTTTCCTTACATTTTTTATATCAAGTGATAAATGTTTACCAAAAACTAAACATTTCAGAATTTTTCAACTTTTGTGTGCGTGTGTAAGTCTGTAAAATTTAAATAAGCTCCGAGTAATGTTAAAGATATATAGTAATCTGAGGCATTTCAGCCCAGCGTATTGAGACAATGAGAAAACAGCCTACACTTATTGCTAGAGGTGTGCCCTTACATTTTTGTAAACTTCATTATGGTTGTCCCTAACTGTGAAATGAATGAATTTAGACATTATTAAGAAGTGTTTTCCTTGCTTTAGCAAAAGTTAACGTTATGTACTGCATTTGTATTGTAAGTGTTATTTTTCTAATGGGGATTGTACTGTATTGTTTAAATGCTATGTTGCCTCATTTAAAGTTCCGTTATAGTCTTTATTGCATTGCATTGCATTCTAAACTTTCAACTAATTCTGCCATCTAAAGGACGGGTCTTAGTAACGTATGTTGAGAAAACGTCACACACAACAATGCACCACATATCTGTCCGTGCCTCCTGCATGGCACCAGCATAGGTTGTGTATATTCAATGCGCCGTGAATTACACTATACTCATTAAAGTATAGTGTACTTTAAATACTGCACATACAGTGTGTCAGGTATATATGAATTTTGTTTGATTAAATAACCATTTAACTCGCAGAGGATACACATTACGATTTGATGGCATGTTTCGGACCAAAGTTCTACATAGGAGTAGATGATTTCGAAAACGGTATGAAAATTTTGGATATGAAACACATTTAGAAATATTGGTACTTGCATAATCGGCTACACCCATGTACCCAACGATCCATATTCGAAATTTAAAATATGGAGCAGCGGTGGATGCACAAATACAAATCAGTAAGAAATTTCAGTATTCCCAAGAAAGACATTGTGGTTGATGAAGAAAAGAAGTTTATCGACTTTACCGACCTGCATTTTTTGGTTTGCCCATGGGAAAATACGAGAGTCAAAATGCAATACCCATGTGAAAACACAAGAGCCAAAATGTAAAACTTTTATTTGCAGCTACAATTAAATTATCATCATTTCCTATACTCAAAAAAGGCATTGTCGAAAAAAACAAAACAAACTGTACGAGAAATAGAAAATTACCTTGATAGCAAACAAAATCAAAAACTCGCCGAAACCATAAACAATATTTTCACATCAAAATTTCAAAGGTTCGTTCCACATGTAACTTCTGAGATTGCTGCGATAACAGTCAAAAGCGAAGGAAAATTCACTCCACAGACATGTAAATGCGAACAAATGCATTGCCACGTTTGGGAATTGTTTTGATAAATGTTCACTGCATTTGAAATCTTTTCTAATAAAATTTAAAAAATATTATTTTTGGTTATTGTTTATTTTATTATTATGAGGTGTGAAACCCATCAAACAAGCAAATTCAATTGACAACTGTCTCATCATATGACTCTGAAGGTATTTTACAATAGTTTGTAGAAAACTCGAAATTGTCCCCGTCGTACAAACAGTTGAAAGTTTATTATAAAGTTTGTCTTGAAAATAATGTAAAGTGAATAAAACTATAACTCTGGACATGTTTTGTGCGTGGGTGTGTGTGCGTGCATGTGCATCTCTCTCTCTCTCTCACACACACACACATACATGTATGCACACACATGTGAAAATATTAACGTCTTCTCGTCTCAACTTCCCAGGATAAAAAGGCTTGTAGTTTTTCAATGAGTGGAAATGAAAAGAAAAAATATAGCAATCAAAGAAATGTTGCTCCAAATGGAAACCTACGACCGGTATAAAGGGGCGTTTGATTTTTAAATTGGTTTTTAAACGACGATGTTTCCAACTAACCTGAGATTACCGACCACTACCTCTGTGATTGCAACAGGACCGATTCGGATGATGACAATGAGGGTAACGACTACATTTCATCTGTATCGATGGGGAAACACATGTATGAAGAAACTATACAACAATTGATGAATAATTTAAACATGTTTCACAGGTTCATGTGTCATTCGTTCACAGATACTGTACATTCATCTGCAATTACCAGCTCTTTGGGAAAATTGTGGAGTTAGTGTGCCAATCAGGTAAACAAGTATATTGTGTTTAACAAAAATTTAAAACAAAAAATTTTAACAATAGGCACGACCTTTTCAATGAACAAAGAACTGAAAAAATATATTTATTTGATTGATTATGATAAAATTAAAGATATTGATAGAAAACATGCCAATTTTTTACATCTCTAACGATACTACACTACGTTTGGTCGGAGAAACATTTCATGCCAGTGAAAATTACTCATTCGCCCTTTAAATGATACTACGATAGGCTACCTGTAAACATTTTAAAAATATTCTTTTGCAATCATTGTGTGATAAGAATGATCATCAATTCAAATCCATTGATTTTTATCAAGACTCTCAAAAGAGAATGCGAATGATGCATTAGGTCCCGTTCAAAGTACATGAATTTCATGAAGAATGGCGGTACTTTGACAGATTTCCACTATTTAATTTTATATTTCATTTTCCGGTACTTACCCAAAACTCGAGCGTATTGCACCACAGTTTGCAACATGTTGGTGAGCAAACTGAAATGTCTTGATCTCTCCTACCAGAAAACCTTTTAAAATGTCCATGATCACTTGGGCTTATCAGCGAGCGGCTAAATTAAATCGCTATGATGCGCAGATCTTGTATTTAAGCAAGTCCCATCAGAGTGGAAGGAAAAAAGAATAATAATCATCTACAACTCGACCAAAGTTCAAAACTCTTGCATTGGAATAATGCTAAAAAAATCCACAACTATGCGGAAAATGCGCTTACTGAGTTTATAAATTACTCGAACGCACTTTACTCTTCAGAAGTGGAATTGATGCTTTTGATTAATTTTCTGTACAAGAGAGGTAGACGAAAAAAAAAAACATTTTGTCCCTGACGATGGGTCAAGTTAACGAACTGATTGAAAATGAAAAAAACTGAAATTAAAACAAAAACCAAAACCACAATAATGTGTGTTCCTTTTCAGTTTATGCATTCACTGAACGCATTCATGAATCATCCATCGCATTCTATTTACAAAAACTTAAATAGACTTCATCATCCAATACGAAAAACTCTGTTTGATTTACATTACCGTGAACAAAAAATTTCGGGAGTGAGACCTGACCAGGGAGTGTTGTTTCATACCTGGGGAAATAATTATTTGGTGCGTGCGAGTGCGGTCAATCCGAGATAAGCTCAAAATGCACGGGATGGTAAAAAAAATGTTCACATTGAATTACGTAAACAAATGTTGAATGATACCGATCTCCAGCAAATTTTACTCAACCAACTCAAATACAATTAAAAGTAATAAAAAAAAGTTTTAAAAATAATTATTTTTCTCTTATTCGCGACTCAATGGTCTATAACCACAGGAACGTATCAAACGCCATTACCCAGTCTTCATCGTCGGGAAGAGCATCATGTCGACTAGGTTTGCTATACTCGGAGCATGTGCCCACAAACCTGCCTTGTGCCAATGTTGTATTTGTGGATATAAGTCTCAGTGCACCGACGCATTTTTTTTACCTTCACGTGCATTAGCGACGAAGAGATCATCTCTGCCAAATTCCTCAATGGAAATCCACGGATGGCGAGAGCGTGAAGATGGCGATGCTGCAGCCACTGCCATCAGTATTCCTGTTCCTGTTGCAGATGAAGTTCACTCGATCTGCTTCATCGACTTTCAAGGTTTCAAAATTATTCAAACATTTTACATAAAGCAGTTGGTTATTTTTGACATTGAAACAAATAGCATACAGCACTACATTTTTGGACCTCTGTGCAAGCTAACTTGTTTCAGTGCCGAAACCAAATCAGACATCCAAAATTTGATTTTGAATATGCATGGAATACACTGGTATGAAGGCTGGGTATCTTACAGGTGTGCATTGAGCATAGTGCAAAAGTTGCTGAGAAATTACAAGCACTTCTATGTTTCGAGTGTGGAAAAGTACAAGCTTTTGCGCAGACAATTTCTACTCCCATACCTATTCACCAACTCGATCCACAATCTCTCAAACCTTATACCAAATATTCTAGAGGAGGTGTAGTTAGCAATGCAATATTCACATGATGTATCACCCACCATGGATTTTGTGCCATGGAAAATATGTATACTTTTTAATGTGTTTTATCTAAAAAGAAATACTTTTGTAATTTATTTTTTGTATGCAATTCTGTAAAATATGTTGTGTTATATGAGGTCTAATCATGACCCTAAATAAAGAAAAAATTATCAAATGCATTGATACTATTTTGGATTCTCAGAAAAGAAATCCTACCTTAAACTATTATTCCTACTCCACTGAAACTTTTAAATACTGGTGAATCCACAACGGTACCAGTGGAACTGAATTCTTACAGAACTGAACCAGAAACCACATTCTCGAAAACCAAAAAGCCAGTAACCACACCCGTCAAAATATATTTCAGTGAAAACGAATCGGAAACCGAAATCGAATCCGAGGAATCTGAGGAACTAGTAGCAATTTAATCCCCTGGAGAAATTATTTTAGATTAGCCTGTAATTAAATTAGAGGAATTTGAAAAAAGGACAACGGATTTGCACGAATCTCTGAGTGAAATGGAAACCGATTTCAAAGAACCTAATGAATTGACGGGGGTGGAAACAAATTGTGGTGAAATTAAAACCAAAATCAAGCTTTTCGAAAAAAGGCAAAAATAATAATCAGAAAATACATAGGGATAAAATTCCATTATATTTAGTCTGTGTGACAGAAAATGACTTGTTTGACCGAGTGAAAAAAATTAATTTTAATATGTTGTGTTTGTATCTCTCTTATGGTGGCTGTGCTTTGCTTGATAATTATGGCAATTGAATCATGCATAAAAATTTTTCAAGCAATGGCATTTTTCACAAGACGGTCGATTGTGTATTGCTGCCGTTTCGCTGCATCAAATCATCAGATTGCCAAGTTTTGTGCGACCTATCATTGTTGAATTTTGATTGCGATGAAAACAAATGCACTCCACAAAGAAAAAAACTCCCCACCACAGAAACAACAATAACCCAACAATCACCCACAACCTCTTCCCATCGTGCAAGCACCGTTCCATGCAATTCCAAACACGGAACAGTCCGCGTATTGAAAGCACAGATCCTTTGGAAATTGAATGGGCATGTATCTCGACTTACCCACTCGTGTGGAACGCTGACGGGACTCAAGATTCTGTACACCTGCAAGGATAGAATCGTCATGAGCGATCTGACAATGCCCAGTTTTAAACTAAACAATTGCAAATGCAAGGCCAATATGATATTGGGAGTTTTCAAATTTCAACCACATATACCGAGGTGTTTCCCATCAACCCACATTAATTTCCTGACAAAATTTCATGAAATTCAAAATAATAATAATAATACATAAGATGTGTGTATTTGTATATTATTATTTTTATTATTATTATGGATAACCAGGGTCGTTGTAGTTGTAATTTATATTTCCATGGAGATGCAATACTTTATACCAGAAATTTACGAGAGGAACGAAAGTGAATTTCCTATTAAATTTCTAATATTATTTTCCCCTATACCTTCGTATCTCCATAAACAATCAATTTTGATAATCACTCTATTAATTTTCCTAGTTTTAAATCTGCAATTTGAAACTGAATTCTTTATGTACACGAATAGAAACGATTCCAATGTCTGCATTATTCAATTCGCTAGCCACAATCACAGAGATGGAGACCCGTTCCATGGCTAAGGTCCAATATGTGCACATGCATCCCTACCTCCCAATAAACGCATATGTTTTGACAAAGATAATAAATGGTCCTACCTTTTTCACCAACATGTACTCATTCAAGAAATAGATACCATGTTGCGTTTATACGACAATAAAAGAAAAGATAGCATGATGTATGAGCCGACAAAACACGATAAATATATGTGTGTGCACAACTCTCTCTCTATGTATATGCACAACGTTATTTCAATGTAGCCATTTTTTAAATTTAAAAAAAAAGTAGATAGCAAATATATATGGTTTCTTTCTATTTTACTTTTATTTTTGAGTGCGAGAAAAAATTTTTAAAAAGTGGGTGGGTAGTGTAATATATATGCGACTACATTTCGAATGGAGATTGGAACACGAGAACTCACGATAAACAGTGCATCTGTAAAGTCGCTGTGTGCTCTTGCCAACGAGAACAAAAAATGAATAAGATATTGGATTTGAAAAATAATTTTTTCTTGTACTACTACTGCAAAATTGTTTATCTTTTGGATAGAAAAAATAATATATGGTTCAAAGCAAAATGTGTTGCTGAGTTACTAGGATATGAAAACAACAGGAAAGCTATTACGGATAATGTGAAAGAGAAACATAGAAAAACTTTTGAGCGAACTGGCAACAAATGCAGCTTCAGTTGCAATTGTGAATGAGCAACCCTAGGTCATCTTCATCAACAAACCGGTTATTTACAGACTGATCATGAATTCCAAAATGTCCTTTACGGAAAATTTTCAAGATTTTATTTAGGAGCAAGTCCTTCCATGCATTTGCGAGTGTAAACAGCGCATGTTTCAGAATCACATCGAGTATTTGACAAAACAACTCCGAGAAAGAATCAATGACGTGGAAGTTATGAAGAGACAATTATTGACTCAAGCTGCAAAATAGGCTGTCGTCGCCAATGCCACCAAAGTAAATAGAGAAAAAATAAGCAACAGCTTGAGACCAAATTTCTTAGTACTGAAATTGAATGAAGACTATTTCAATTTTCTGTATTATGTAATTTGCCTACAAACTGAACTTGCTTCAAAAGAAACATCCCAACTGCAAGGCATTGCTGCATTTTGAGTATAATTCATTGCCTCTAAACATGTGCGGTTGTGTCAAGAACGCATTGAGTGCACACCTGAAATTTTTCAAGAATTACTTCACGATTAAAAATGCTGAATTTACAGAAATTAAACATTGATTCATATCAGTAATATGGAAAAAAGATGTGTGTACGTGCGTTTTTTTTTTTTTTTTTTTTTTTTTTTTTTTTTTTTTTTTTTTTTGAAAAATTTAATATATCATATTAAGCTAAATATTTTATTATTATTTTTATTGTTATTAGTTTTGCTCGCTTTACTGAAATTACTTTACGCTTATGTAGTAGCCATTTCCAACTACTTGACCCACACTATGTTTTTTAAGCTTGTTTAACTTTTTACTCAAACTTGTACTTCGCCTCCTTTGTCGACGTCGAATAGGCGACTATGATCTTCTATGCAAAGGACTCTGAGATCTACTCCTATTATGGCTACGTCGTCTTCACCTCCGTTGTGTTCGCATGATCAGGTTCTTATATATCTCTGTGTGTGTGTTTTTTATTTATTTATTCATTTAGTAAACGTTTGATACTACTACCCAAAATGCAAACTGCAAGCGCATACTTGTATTTATCATGGACGTTTGATAAGAATTTACTGTGTTTTGTATAAACATTACACAAGTTTAGTTCTTGTAGATAACGATCGGAGCTTAGCAAATTCAAAATGTATTCTTGAATCTCTTCAAAAACTCTGTAATTTTGGTCCGGATATAGGTTGAGTTTCAAAAAGTAAAAATATTTGCCTTATACCCTGTCTCCTATTTTGAGCTTCAAGAAATAAATTATCTGCGAAAATTCTAAACTCCCTTTTCTCTGGATAACAGAGTTGGGTGATTAAAGTATCGGGAAATAAGTTGTGATTAAATGCTATCATGTCCATCTTACAGTTTGGCATAATTGACAATTCCTGCAGACCCCGATAAATTCTCGAGCCTAGAGTAGATATAGGTCCGGCGGCAGAAGACAACAAAGTTTACATCTTATCCACAAAGATCGTTGAAAATGCAATTTTCCTCATTTTCGATGCCGATTTTGGGAATGTTTTGATCATTGGGTGCTGCCATCACCTGATCATCACCACCTATTCTAGGCATTGCCATTTTGGGAGATGTAGACATCTCATCGCTGTGGTAACTATCAACGTTGCCGAGCAAAATTCTACTACATAATAGTCTACGTTCTTTGTATTCCGCTCTGAGTTTTTGTTTGAACAATTTAACAGTATGATTGTATTTGAATGGTTGGCGTAAATGATTTTCCGAGTTGCCATCAATGGTTTTGGAACGTGGTGGTATTTGACGATTGATTAAAAGTAGTTCCGCCATCTCTTTGTCTCCTTTGTCGAAACTCTCAGATGGTAAGCAATTACCCTCGTCCCTTCTGGTTTCGTCATTAGCCTCGTAGCCATCATCATCACCATGATCCGACTCTCCATCTATTCAAGTTTGCGGAACAGACTCGAACACGTTCATTGTCGAGACACGATGATGACGAGGAGATTGCGAATGTATTTGGGATGTGGGATTATTGGGAAAGGTGATCTTAGGTCCAAGTGTATGTGTTAGAATAGACTCTTGCGATTGTGATCATCTGGGTGATGATTGGGGTAGAGTTGGAGGTCTTGGTGGATATTGATGAGATTGTGATGTAAACAGAAAATTTGTCCTGAATATTTGTGAAAATGCAGCATATGCAAAAAGTACTTCAACATCATTTTGATAAACTTTGTTTTTTCCCATAATTTTTTTCAAGTTTTAAACTAGTCTACAAACTCAGATTGACATAAATAAAACAAGTGGGCCACTTTGCAAATCACCATATTGAATATAATGGTACCTACTGAAAGTGGGTAAATCCATAAATATTTGTGGAGGTAATGTATGTGGGTCATTGTAACAAATTTTTAAATGACAATTATTTGATTTGTAAAAAAATTGTCCAATTTTAAAATAATTGTAATCCGACTTTTTTCTCATGACCAACATTTGTAATATATATTATTTGAGATGAACAATCATTCATTTTTTTGCTTTTATGACATAAAATTAAAAAATCATGTTAATTCATTTTGTTGTTTATTTTACAAATATTTTTTTTACGAATACATTGAATCATTTACAACACAAAAAAAAAAATTTATTAGCATGCTTATATATATTTATTTATTTACACACCACCATTATTCCTTCTTTACCAAAGAATCAAATTTTCTGGCAAGACATTTCCAAATAAAGCCTGCATTTGCCAGAGAACATCTCTGTTGGTGCGCATTTGGATTATGAATGCCGCAAGTATCACATTCATGGAGAATTTTCGTGTAGCTATTACGACTGCATCAGAAAGTGGATTTTTTTGGACACCCCTCACGACGATGTGTCTGATCCAACTTTCGTGTACGGTTCTGCTAATTGTTTCAATGTTCACCATGGGATAATAATAATAATGCTCGTTACATGGATGATTCCAAGGTATGTATTTTTCGGTAGAAATACAAATTTTTCCCATAATCACCCAAAATACTTGTATGTAGCTGTGACAATGGAACTGGTCTTTGAACGTGGGCCATGTAAATGCAGTTTACCATAGCACATCCAACTTCTAGGGGAACGTTTTCACCATCATAAATGCCAAATTGAATTTCGATGACCATCGGTTTTATGTAGTATATTTGTGGAATTTCGCCCAAATTCGTTGCTGGATTGAATTTTTCGAGAAATCCTGGCGATGACAACTCTTCTATATAATATTCTTTGCAGGAGCCCTTCTCGTCAAATTCAGTACGTGTCTGTTGACTTGTTTCACAGCCTTTGGCATAGGACCGCTGTTGTTTGTCAGTGGTAGCATGAAAACAGAGGCCTATTGTAACATTCTGGATAATGAAATGCTCCCAACATTGTGGCGTTTTTACGGAATGGACCTGTGTTACTTCCAGGATGACAATGCCGGGTTCCATGTTTCAAGGGCTACTATGCAGTGGTACGCTGACAACAATGTTCGCTGATTGGACTGGCCCGCCCAGAGCCCCAACCTCAACCCTATAGAACATTTTTGGGACATATTGGATCATTGCTCAACTCATGGAATGGTTGCAAGAGGAATGGCGACGAATCCCTGTGGATGTCCTGCAAACACTCGTAGAGAGCATGCCATACAGGGTGGCTGCTGTTATAGCTGCAAAAGGAGGCCCTACGAGATTCTAAGGGGGTGACAACCACCGAGCAAACATTGTGGACAGGTGCCCAATTACTTTTTGGTAGATAGTGTATATTACACACATTCATGTACAGAAAAAATAGATTTTTTTTTTACTAAAATAGTTTATTGTATATTTTTCCTTACCTTTGTAATATCTTTAACAAGTAGATCGAAAATCAGTCGAACTGTGAGTAGGACACATTCCCAATCTATTCGCGTTTTACTATGGCACTTGCGCTAATTCTCCTAAGTAGGGGAAATGTGTCTAAAATGACATACCATTTTTATTTTTCAATATTTCTCTTAAATCATTATCTTTACATTAGAAGCCTATAACTGTTTATTTAGTATAACATCCAAACAACACATTAACTGCACAAAATAATCAATGTTACATATTATTGTTACAAAAATAAAACAAATTTAAAACTGGCCTATGTCATTTTACTCATTAGCTGGTTATATTTAAGTCCTGATTTTCAGAGTTATGAGGTGTACTTCATAGAAAATAAGATGTTCTATGTAAAGTACGTTTGTCAAGTGATACTAGACAATTGAATACACTATTTATAGCCTACCTACATTATTAGCAATTAACTTATGGTTGGCAAATGTCGCACACAAAATTTGTAGCTCTCCTACAAAGACCAGCGCACTCAGTATGTACCCACATTTTGCACACTGTACACTGCAGCCATGATTCTCCTGGCTTTGAACGTGAAAATATGTCATTACAGTAAAGGAATGCACAGTCATCTTCATCACCACCTGCACAAGGATCTGAATCATATGCTTCTCCACTCTCAAATTCAACTCTTCTCCAAGCCTGTCTTGCAGATTGGCACATTTCAACCATCTTCCTCTCTTGCTGCTTTTCCTCAAGATGCTTCATCATTGGGCTGCTGTTCAGCAGACCTGATGAATTCTGAAGAGTTTTTCACCTTTTTGATGAGCAGGATGCTGAAGGGATTGGAGAAATCACTGACACTGGAACTGGAAGTGTGTTGTGTGACTGGGACTGGCATTCTTGCAATTCACCTGAAAAAATAGGGCTATCTGCTTCAGCTATACCTCTTGTCAGGCATATTTTGACTGGATTCTTGGAGCATTTGTCTGTCTGTTGTCTCTGCTGAAGCAAACGGATGTTCTTCAAAGACATCTGGATTTATTGGCCACAAACCTGTTTTGTTAAAACCACTTTTGGCATTTGCTACACTTGCTGTTTCCCATATGCATTTGCAAAGAGTTCGCTAATTTGCTACTGAGTGACTGCCTGTCCTGGATGTGTTTTCAACCACTTTGAAACCTCGTGAGTGTAGTAAGTTTTCATCGGACCATAAAATGTGACATCCAGTGGTTGCAACCGGTGGGTGCAGTGAGGTGACAGACAAAGCAAAAGTATTCCATTCTCTTTGGCACATTTAAGAACATCTGCATGTTTATGACTTGCCTGGCCATCAACAATTAGTATCACTCTGTCATTTTTGCTTTGTTTCACAAACTTAATAATGTGTTCTAACCACTTCACAAATATTTCTCCAGTCATCTAGCCACTCTCGTGTGCAATGCCAAGAGTTCCCCAATGGTGTTCCATCTGTCAGTTCATTCTTCCAATTTTTCCTGGAAAAGATGAGGGTGTGGGGAACGACGTTCCCCGTGGTATTCATGCAAACAACCATCGTAACATGCATACCCCTCTGCACTTGTTAGTGCTCCCGTTATTTTTTTTTTTTCAGTTGTCGCAAAAGCCTTCTGGAGATTCTGCACAATAGATAGGGAAGACTCATGGGTGATATTTCTTCTGAAGGTACAATGTCCTCATAAACTTTGAAAAAGTTTGCCACCTGGGGTTTATTAAAACCCATTGCATGAATTGCAGATGTAGATTCTGGTTTCCTTAGTGCAATATCTGGATTGCACATGCGAAATCCCTTAATCCAACCCCAGCTAGCCCTTTTTTTTCTCATGGCTAAACCTGTGAGGTATGTTATTTTTTTCTGCTATTTGGTAAGCGAGTTGCATCACATCTATGTAGGTCATGCCAAACAAACGAGATTCCATTTGCTGTAAGTGGCTAACCTATTCGAATTCTATTTCCTTGACAAATGTTGACTGGACTCTACCTAAACCTTTCTCAACACCTTTAATCTGCGTGTTTTTGTTTTTTAGCCCTTCGTCTTAAAGTTGCTTATGGTACACGAAAGGTTTTAGCTGCTCGCAGCCAACCCATTTCTCCACTGTTGACAGCATCTATTGCCCGTTGCATGGAAACTTCATCCTACGACTGCCTTGTAGTTTCTCTGATGTACTTCCTAACCATCTGCACAAAAATATTTTCAAACTACTGTATTTAACTGTATACATTTGCCTTTCAAAATTCTATCTGTAGACCTAGTAGTATTATAATACCTAATACACACAAGTAATTATCCATATAATGAAATATAAACATTGGATACTTTTTGTAGGACAAAATGACAGTGTGTCATTTTACACTTACACTAGTATGCCATTTTACCTTAGTAGGTAGCCATTAACAAGAAGTTGGTTATGTCTTGAATAACACAATATCGGTGACTGTTATAAAAGATGTAAATGCATACAAGCCTTCAAAATCAATTATATAATTAAAATTGTATTACTAACCATTTAATATGTTCAATGAATACAAATCAAGTCGCACAAAATGTTTCAATAGTCTTCATTTACGAATCTTGTTTCTCAAAATCTATGGCGTGTTAACTTCCGCGACTTAAGATGTGACAGTGTCGCCAACTGATACATATTTGAAAACACCTAGGGCGGGCAACCCTTGCGGCAATCATGAGAAACAAGCACTGTGTCATTTCATCTGAGTATGTCGTTTTCGACACAATTTCCCTACAATTGAATATATCATGTGGCAAATAATTGTTTTCTCCCTAGGCACACCATTTTTTTTTCGCAAATATTTAGCCTGCTCATCATTTGATACAATAATAAAGTTAATCCATGCTTCATTCGAAATTGGACGAACTGTTTTGAGTTTGATCTCTTCCTCGTTAATTTCCCAAGGTATTCCAGGCACTTTCATGTACAAACTGCGATTTTCTTCGAGATTGTTAGACATACTCTTTGTCATTTGTATGTATGGAACACATCTAGATATATAATAAACATTTACACCTCGTATAGCATATACAAACTCCAATGATTTTTTTTTTTTTATTTCCATTTTATCTGCTAAATTTAAAATTAACAACCCAAAGTTTAACTAGATTAACATTTTCTAACAGTCTTTGGTTTTGCTCTTGGCCTTTCCTTCTTAAACTAATGTTTTTGTTTTTCTTCACTATAGTCGTTCAAAGATCTCGAACTTCAAGATTTAGTGACCTTTTGGTCAATGGCATCACTGTTGCTACTGCTTTGTCTTTCCCTTTTTGATTCAAACTCTTGCTCTTTTTTTAATTAAAAATTTGTCTCTTCCTTTATATCAAATTCGTGCTCTTCCTATATATGAAACTATTGATTCTTCCTTTACATCTTCACCTGTTGAATGTCACTATCCAACTTCATCATCTCAAAATTTCCCACTTCCACTTCCTTTCATCAAAACTTGATTTTTTAGCAAAATCATTATCACTATCACTTGTTGATTGTTGTGGTTGCTGCTGGGTTTCAAGTTGAAAATATATACACTCACCTCTCGGAGAATGTTGTATAGGTTCAGCTTCAAGTGTACCATTCTGTAGTAAATCAATAAAAACAGAGTCTGGTCGTTTGTAGTTAGACCTTTACGTCCATCAGTCTTATACAAATCTGTAACAATCTTTCTTTTCCTAAAGCATTCTCACAATCTTCTCTCCTTCTCCCGCCATCTTACTTCTATCTTCCATTTTACTGCCAACCTTACGTTCTGAATATACCACATTCCTCCACCTTACTTTACAATTCATTATGATAATCAACAACACCACTTACAGTCTAGGACATTGTTTACAATTATTTTCCCCTACTCTCAAAGTACTCCCACAGTACTAATTACAAATCTAATATTTCTTCTTTTTTTTTTTTTTTTTTTTACTCCGCTGAGACTTCCTAATCACTCTTTCTGGAAAGGGTTTTTGTATGGTTTTTTTTTATTATCAGAAGCCTCACACCTTAGGAACACTTCTGCATTCTGCATTTACTAGTTGCTGTTCAGTGGGTTTGAAACCTAGGAACTGTTCTTCACCTCCCCCTAAACTCTGTCTATCCCCATTATCTAAACTCTGTTTATTCCCATTATCTTCCCAGCACCTTATCCAACCATCTTCGTAACTCCTGCCCCTACCTCTGGAACATTCTGGAAAAATTTTGAGAATTGCTTTTTTTGATTTGAGTAACTAATACAAGTGTGTAGGGTTCCTCTTGTGCCCTCATAATTTGATTTAAGTGACGCTTCCATATTTTTTTTGTCAACTGTTAGAACCAAAAACATCACATAGCCCAATTGTTTGACAATGATTGCTGGGACCCACCTGACAGTTCCCGCTGTATAGTGTTTCACATAAACATTTTGATCCGCTGTGAATGTGTTTTTTTCGACAACCCGGGTGATGTGTGGATTGGCTTGCTCATTTATTTTCGACAACAGTATCTCTACTAGGTATTAAAAGATCAAACCGTATCCTCAATCTACGGACGGCCCATTTGCAATTCGCCTGGGGAGTATTCTGTTGACATATGCGGTGTGGTGCTATACATAAACAAGAATGCCTGCACTGCCTTTGTTGAATTTTCACCCTGCCACAGTTGTTTTTTAAAACTGGCTGTGAAGGTTTTCACATCATTTTCTGCTGCTCCATTGGAGTGGGGTGTATGAAAAGTAGTGGTGATGTGCTGCACACCATTATTCCGCAGGAATGTTTGAAACTCCTCCGACGTTAAGCTCGACCCATTGTCAGTTACATGAGAAAATGGCAAACCCCAATTGCAAAAGTACTGCCTCAAAGCAATGATAGTCTTAGAAGACGTGCTGTTATCCATTGGAAATACATCCACCCATTTTGAATTGCATCCAATATTATTAAAACCATTTTCCCTTTGATAAATCCACAAAATTCTGCATGGAGCCGTTTATTTAGCCCTGACGGCCATGCCCAAAAAATTAATTCTGCCTTTGGGGGGTTCTGTTGTAATTGTCAACAGGGTTCACATGACCGAACATGACTTTAAATTTCCTAATCTAAAGATGGCCACCAGAAATACGATTGTGCCAGGCTTTTGGATTTTACCATACCCATATAAATAGAGTGTAAGTCAGACAATAACGAGTTATGTAATTTGTTAGGGATCACTAATCTATGGCCCCACATCAGTCAATATCCCACTACTGTCAATTCATTTTGTTTACTTGAGTAGGGTGCAAAGACCTCTGGTAGCTGTTTATCAGGCCAGCCATATTTAACATATTGTATCACTTTCTTGAGTATTCATCCTGCCTCGATTCATTAGCTACTTGTACCGTGATGATAGGGACCTCACTGTTAATAAAGTGTATGTACAAAGTGTTATCCTCATTGGAACTAGGAACTACATGATTTAAAGTTAATCAAGATAAGAAATCTACTATATTTCCTTTATAAGATACTAATCTTTGGAATAGGTAAATCCAGATAGAAAAATAGCCCGCCTTTGCAATCGGCTAGCTGCCATTGTTGGTATACCCTTTTTAGGACCAAATATAGACATTAAGGGCTTATTACCAGTCACCAATATAAACTGCCTACTGTATAAGTATTGATAAAATTTATTTATCCCGAATACAATTGATAATGCTTCTTTTTCAATGTGCGCGTAATTTTTTTCTGCCTTTGTTAAAGGATCTAGAAGCAAATGATTCCCTACCATCGTTACCTACTTGGCTCAATTCAGCCCCCACCCTGTAACTGCTAGCATCGCATGTCAGAACCAGCGGTAATTCTAGGTCATACTGAACCAAAACAACTTGGGTTGTTAATACATTTTTAATTTCCCTGAAGGCTTCCTCACATTTCTCTGACCAGAACCATTTATCATCCTTCCGCAACAGGTCATACATGGGTCTCAAAAGGAGTGACATGTTTGGGACATTAATTAACTGATCCTAAAAAGGCCTGCAGCTGATCTACATTTTGTAGATTTGGCGCCCTTACAATAGCTTCTACCTTGTGGGTATCTATGTGGAACCCATTTTCATCTACAACATAACCTAAGAAGTTAACTTGTGGTTTGAGAAATTCACACTTGTGTAATTTCAGGGTTAAACCACACGCCCGTAAGCGTCCTAAAACCTTGTCTGTTCTCTCTAGAACTTCTTCTATGGTTTTCCCACTGATCAATATGTCATCTATGAAAACAATTGTACCTGGTAAACCTCGTGACACTTTTTCCATTTCTCGTTTGAATCAACTTGGTCCTTACGCTACTCCATAGAGGAGTCTTTGGTACCCATAGATGCCCTTGTGTGTGGATATGTTAAACGGTTTACTTTCTTCACTTAACTCGACCTGGTTATATGTCCTGGATAGATCAAGTTTTACGAATTTCTTGGCCCCATTTAGATTACATAGTAAATCATCGACTTTAGGAACTGGTCAATTATCAAGTTTTTGTTTACAGTTATTTTATAGTTTCCTACAATTTTAACTGTATCATCTCTTCTTACAATCTGCACTATTGGTGTTCCCCAGTTGGAGTGTTCAATCTGCCGTAAAACATCAATTTTTTTCTAACAACGATTTCCTTTTCAACTTTATCCTTGAAGGCATAGGATATCGAATAAGGCTGAATGAAAACAGATCTAGCATTGTCAGTTAATGCTAGCTTAATCTTACTTTTACTGTATAAGCCTAACTTGTCAGTAAAAACCTCAGGGTACTTAGAAGTTAGTTTCTGGACTAAACAGCTCTCTGAAACAAGGCTTTGCATACTTATGGTTAAACCAAACGCTTTCATCCATGTCCGTCCAAACAATGGCTTCCCCCCTTCCCAATTTCGTATAACATGAAGTATCAATGTCTTTTCCAGTCCATTCATCTTTACATTGGCCTCAATTGTACCTACACATTTAATAGTGTCACCAGAGAAACTTTTAAAGTCATGCTCTAGCTTGATTAAGTGCTTATGATTGGACCTTTGTATATACAACTTATCGCTTATAGCAGGAACACTTGAGCTGCTATCCACCTCAAACACTTGACAATAGATTGTCTATTTTAACTTCTACCCCAAACTCTTCTATTTTTGGGCCACTTTGGAACTTCCTTTTGTCAGGATCTTCCATATTCAGCAAATAATCAAATGTATTTTCATTACCTCTTACCTGATGTTCTAGTAACTGCCCTTGTACTAGACCTTTGATACTCATGCCAGTACACTTGCTTCTATCTTGTGCAGTTACCTTTCTCTGTATGTTTATTTTAGTACCAGAAGTCACTTTTGAAGTCTACTTGCACTGGTTGGCTAGATGATTTACTCTGCTGCACATGAAACGTGACTTTCCTGGGTTTTGATGTAACTTAGGCCGAAACTGGCATGATTAAAGTTCTGGTTTGTTTCTTGCCTGCCTTGGTTTTTTTACTTGCATATAGTTCATTTTCGTTTTTTCTTCTTCTTCAGTTTTAATGTTACCCACTCTATTCATTTCCGATACTTCCCGACATGATTCAAAAGCTGTTGCCAACTTTATTGCTTTTTCATATGATAGGTTAGGTTCGCTGAACAGCCGTTTCTTGATACCCACGTCACTGATGCCATATACCAGTTGGTGCCGACTTCTAAATTTGCAAATTTGCAATTTAAGGACCATCGTTTAAAGCTTGCAATATACTCAGTAATCGATTCTCCTTGCTGTTGTTTGCATTCTTTGAAATTGTATCTTTCTGTGACTTCTGACGTTTTTGGTTCCAAATGATTCTACATGCACTTCATTATGTCTTTGAAGGTCATCTCTGGTGGTTTCTTGGGAATGCATGTCTCTTAGCAATGTATATACGTTGTTGTCCAGCAATGTTAATAGGATAGGTACTTTTTTTGTTTCTGTAGGCTACTTCATTTGCTATGAAATACTGCTCTACCCTCTCACACCAAATTTCCCAGTCGTCTTCCTTTATTTTAAACTGTGCGAAACTACCTGCACTAACATATTATTTAACTTCACTCATGTCGCCGATCTATGCCACATGCTTTATTTATCTTGTTGACATTCTCCAAGTACTTTCTTGCCGCCCACGGGAAATTGGTCTCTGCTCGTCGCCATTTGTAGTGAATCAATAAAAACTGAATCTACTCGCTTGTAATTGCACTTTTACTTCCATGAGTCGTATACAAATTTGTAACAATCTTACTTTTCCTAAAGTGTTCTCACAATCATCTCTCCATCTCCCACCATCTTATTTTATCTTCATCTTTACTGTTTACTGCCAACCTTACATTCTGAATATACCACACATTCGAAGGCTGTAGTTGATGCTCTTTAGGTTCAGCTTCACGTTCATTAAACATCTTGTTGAAATACTTTTAAAACTGATATAACCGAACTTGAGAAAACAAATTTTTTTAATATCCGAAGCAGGAAGTTTAAGTACCTCATCAGTGGAAATAGTCCGTGTAGTTATCACTTGGAATCTTCTCGCTGTCACAAAAACCGCACAAATAACTGCTCTGTCCCCCCTCCCCCCTTATTCTGGCGAGCCCCCAAATCCCGCTACGCCAGCGTGTGTACCTTCACAGTTCTGTGTGCCCTCCGGCATGCACGATAGCGAAGTCGGTTGGAGAATGGGATGCCACTCAGGGCAAGCCCTTTACACCTTAGGTCGGGTTTGATTTTTATAATGGACGCATGCATCGCGGCTAAGCAAGGTTATAGTGCCATGGCCGCAATTGTAGCTATGGGCACTCCCCGAAAGAAGAAGATTCTAGATGGAAGAGCATAGCAAAACCAGGCAAAGCAGAGAGGGCCTTGGAAAATCTGTGCAACAGTCATGGAGGACAAAATTATCCCTTTTAACTGGATTAGGGTATTTGTTAGTTTGGGAAGAAAGATTTCTGTTGGTTTGATGCAGGCTGAACTGAAATGAGATAGCAGCTGGTGTATATTGTGGGGGACAGAAAAGCCCCCGCACCGATGCCAGTCATCGTGTGGGCGCAGGCGCCCTTGAAGTTGATCTACTGTCAATACTGCCGTGCAGGCGAACCAGCACTGCAGTACCGACAGCAGCTGAGGATGCAGGGCCTCCCTGCTTCTCGTCCAATGCATCAGAAAACTGGACAGCTCAGTCATGACTCTGACTCCATCTTCGCCCTTCTGCGCCGATGCCAGGATCTCCACTCCATGGGTGGTGGGGAGAGTTCTTCGGGGAGCCACCCCCTCCTCTTCCCCCAAAATAGGCCATCGGTCTGGGAAATGTGAGACATCCAGAGCCTTACCAGTGGTGGTGGCGTATCCGCTGGGCTAGGAGTGAAGACAGACATTGGGGTGATTCCAATACATTCATCATGCACCCACAGTCGGCAGCCCACAGAATCTAGCGGCGTGGATCGCTACACTTAGCATTTTTCAGCATCTCGAGATCCCCCTCCCCGCTTTGCTCGCTGGGCCACTTCCAGCAGATGCACTTCGCCATCTCGTACTAAGCTGCCCAGGTTCCGGACGTCCACGGCGTTACTTTTTAAAGTAACCAAAGGTATCGATGGTGTATTTTTTTTTTTGCAATTTGAAAAATACAAACAGGAGCGAATTTTCAATGTTCATTACTAGAATGGTTGGCTTATGAAATACGAAAATTCGTGTGGTACTTGACTTTGTTGTGGGATATGATTTCATAAGGATTAAATTGAGACTTTCAGTCAAAGCCGATAAATCACATCGTCCATTGATATCCTGGAAAAATCCTTCATCGAGCTCTACTATATCATTGTAGACAACGTCGCAATTGAGATATATGTCGGAAGTGTATCGGAACTGAAATGTTTCGAGAGAGTATTGAGGAACAAATGCACGATACTTGTTACCGAGATTCTCATTCAAAGATATCGGGTAGGCAATATTTTTAGCCAGGTCATGGATAAATACTCTTGTATTTTTTGGATTAAGCATTTGTAATGTTAGATGATTGTTTCCATCGAGACGTGTCAACATCGGGGGTATGAAGTATGTTTTGAAATCACATTTGTTGAGATGTTCTTTGTCAACTTGTTCAGTGCGATTTTTTGTGGTACTATTGAGATAAATTTTCCCAATATATGTAATCGAGATCTTGAGAATTTAACGTATAAATAATTTCACCCTAAGTAGGAATTTTTTTTTGTTCTAAATGGTCGTATGTCACAAAATGCAAAACGGCATCTCTTAATATTGGGTACAATGGTATTGAATAAATTATTGAATTCGTAGCGCACGAATATAGGTCTTACATCTACGATTTCAGGTGATTCATTGATGGGTGGATAATTAGGGTCTTCTGTAGGAGCATGGTAGAAAATACCAGGGAAAATAAGGATCTTGTTGTAGTGACAAAAGGAAAACTAGGAATTCTTAAAAACTCTAAATCAATCAATATGTTTATCTCTTCAACTTTGAAAGCATAACCAATTAAAGGTTTGAATGTTAAATTTTTTTGGATGGTATGTGTTACGCTAGCCAATAAAGAAAATTGTGAATCTGAAACTTTAACGATACCATTCAGTAATCAACCATTATTTTTTAGCAAGTAATCGTGCTCAAAAGTGTTGGGGATGTAACGTGAATCGTACGAGTAACATTCAACCGTGCCTTTCCAATTTCGCGATCCGACCTTATCGCTGAGAATCCGTTCGCCAGACAAGGCATCAATTTTGCAAGGATCTGGTATTCTTTATTGTCGATTATCTCTGAATAAGGATTTGAATTTTGCGTCTAGATAATTAGATCTGATTGGTACGAAATCAATGAAATCATAATGTGTAGCCTCGAAATGTGTTGGTATTGTGCATAAAGGTCCACCATTAGCAAAGGATTTAAACTGGTGCAGGGGATCACATTCGCAAGTAATTTCCTCAAACGTGTTCCATTTTGTCGGATCGTTGGCGTTTGTAGCCTTTGAATTTAACGGACAACCGGAAAATATTATTGCAATCGGCGTACAAATTTGCAGAAATGAAAATTTTCTGATATTGACAACCGCAAATCCACAAGTACCATCCAAGGTAAGCATCTGTTGTCCACCGTTCTTGACCGTGCAAGTTCGTCGGCCTTTATCTTCCAAATGCGTGCAATAACCCTTGCCCGGCTCTTTGTTGCGGGGAATTATTTTAATAAGACTGGTTTTGGGATCTATGAAAGTTGCGTCGGTATCGAAATGATGGCATATAGATCTACAATCTTTACAGTTTAAGCAAGGGATGAGTTAATTAGAATAGTATTCGATCAAATTATCACTTGTACATTCGTCATTTTTATTTTCGAATTTCAATGTATCGAAAACCAGTAATTTGAAATTTGAATGATTTCGTTTGAACTTTGACGAGACTCAAGGTAAAGCACTTTCAAGTTGCAAGTACAAACAAATTATTACTAAAATAAAACTACAATCACCAAAAAGTGTAATTTATTACTTAAAATAAATTGAAGCGGTTGATCAAAAAATCACTGGAAAAATACATCTTATTCATTGCATGTAAACTTGCACATTCAAAACATCACACTTTCAAAAAAATAATCGTGGTCTACTCTAATTGGTTGTTGATTTTCCCCACTCCTATCTTCAACAACCAATCACATTGCAGATGAAAACAAATTGTTGTTGGTTCACTTGTTGGAAATTGTACAAAGAGAATCCCTCTTTCTGTGCAGTGAAATTGCAGTTTCAAAATACTTCGATATCCTTCCCCTCGATACAATACAATACGATTACTCGGACATTGTGTTTGTCAACAGCAAATTTCGCGGAGCTCGAGCCGCATTCGCACAGAGCGCGTTATTACTTGTGTAATTACATTGACGAATCAAACTTGGAAATTCTACTCTCTCCACACACATCTCGAACCCTGATACTAAACAAGAGTTCGTTTTACAATTCGGGTGTCTTGTACAGGTGTATCACACCCTACATCACCCACTGTCATTTCAATTCGATAGAGTTAATTTCCAAGATACGAAAATCCATAATCACGTTTGTTCCCTTTGAGAGCGACATGGACGATTCGCAACGAATTAACCTCGAAATGTTTAAAAAAAATTTACCAACGCATCAATAAAACGGCCAATTTCGAGTTGAGGGATGATTCCTCTGTTCTGCCCCAGATTTCATACTCATGCTCAAACATGGAATTTGAGCACTACTTAAATCTACTCTATCATGAACAGGACTTGGTCAACACCCTATTTGAAAATCAACAAAGCGAAAATGCAATTTATTCACTCATCTTTACGACAAACCCCCAATTTCTTTACCCAAATATCCATCTCATTGAAAGGACTCTGGCCGATTCCATGCCCCATCGAGAATTGGCCAAGTTGACAACTGATCACGATGGGATTCCCACCACCGGCACCTACGACAAATTATACCTAAAATACAATGATAAAATTTCTTCCTTTCTATGAAGGGGCAAAAAAAGGTGAAAACAATAAGTGGGAAGAAAAGAATTTTTTTTTTCAATACAAACTTGTATATAAAAAAACATGAAATGACAAACTCCAAATATTAGTTATCTGTCGAAAATGGATCTCGATGACTTAGAACAGAAATTCGTTAAAGTGGACCGATGTTTGAGTAAACTACGAAACCTGTTTCTGGAAATGTCGTCATGTCGAAAGAGACGACGGCAACTGTGTCAGAGACGACAGTGCCAACATCGGCTACGCAGGCTGCTGTGGAGAAAACAGCTAGAGATGTTCAAGTCCCAACCGCTGTCGTTGGCAAACCCGTAAAAAAAATCAAAAACTAATTACAAATGAAAATGTTCTGTAAAAAAAGATGAGAGGTCGTCGCCATCAACAACCCAGCCATCATCACTGGAAGATTCCACCCAGGCCCATCATAGCGGTGAGGAAATAGGTTCATGCAAACAAAAAAGAAAAAACTTTAAAAGATGTGGTTCCATCGAAAAAAAATCGAGTAAAATAGAAAAGCTAAAAAACCAGGATGATCATTAGACCATTCTCGCAGATGGATCTATCGTGTTGAATGCATCGGAGCGCTCGAGTAAAAACAAAGCCATCGATTCGGAATTGGTTAAACAGTTACGGACTCCAAAAATTCCTGTAGATTTACACATCAAATGTAATCATCAGTACATAAATGTCACCTCTCAAATTAAGAGGGGAGACGAGATTGAAACCTGTATGATAATTATGCAATCACCAAAAATAAAAACCAAGCCATAAAATTATCAAATGTGAAGCCACTCGAACGAAACGATCTATTGGTCATCGAATCACTAAAACACACATATTTCATTCCTTGTAAATATCCATATAAAAATATCGAATGTAGGCTGACTGAATTCCTTCAGATTCCACAATGATGTGTTGAAAAAAATGAAAGTTTGTTTTTTGATGCATGTTGTAAATTCGTCGAGGAAACACACAGTGTTCCATGCGGAGTATTCTTGGTCGACTTTAATGGATTCGATCTGTACTGGTACAATAACAGCACTTGTTGGAAATATCACATTTTCATCATATTTACCGACAAGGTGAGACCAGTGAAGAATGGTTTTTGTTTGACTGCAAATGTCTGCGGTCGGGTGGAAAAATCAGTTCCAAATTCCTGTAATAAACATCCTAAAAAAAAGACAGTAAAAATCCTCAAAACAATGGCGATGAGAAAGGAAATAATGGCAGCAGTAATCTCATGGACCTCATTAACAGTGAAAGAAAAACCAACTTGGAATTACCAGTGTATCGAGCCAACGAATCGAAAATCTGCACCATCCCGCAAATGTTTTTACAAAATGATTTCGAGCATAACAGAGTGCTGAGACTATCTGTGTAAGCGTACATAAAGTGGATGTTGGACTTTCAATTGCACGGATACAATGAAAATAATTATTACTTTTATTTCTTTGATTATGTACGAAACTTGGTGAAACCAGATTGTTGTAATTTGACACAGATTTATGTAAACTTGCACGAAAAATATTTTGTAGATGACAATCCAATTAACATTGTCAAGAAAAAAAGGAGATGCAAAAAGAAAAATCTATAATTATTGAATTTAAAAAGTATATACAAAAAAATGTTTTTTTTATTTATTCTTTTTTACCTCGTATATTTTAGTAACTTTTTATTACTCAAAATTAAGGGTTAATTATGTTTGTAAATGTATTGATATATATATATATATATATATATATATATATATATATATATATATATATATATATATATCAATACATATATATCAATATATATATATATATATATATATATATATATATATATATATATATATATATATAAAGAAGTAAAACAAATACCAAAGATGCCCGGGGTTATGTTTCCATTTGGAATCGTGTGCAAGGGGAGCTTTTCGAAAAGTTCTGCAAACCCGAAATTTTTTCAGTTGATGAAAGATATGCTTTCCAATATCGAAGAGGGCAGAATAGAAGAATTTATAGATAGATTTATCAATGAGCCCAAACATGCTTCCCTACATGAATCGTGTAATGAATTAATTTTACAAATGTATGATTTACCAGACGACCCTTTAACGAAATTCCTTGAGATTTTCAACGATCCCGATGTTCAGGGAGCAATCCAAACACTTTTCGCATAATGTTAAAGGTATATTTGCGCCAATTGCAAAATAGAAAGGTGAAGATGAATGGTAATGCTGATGTTGGTGGGTCTAAACTCGAATAGAGTATATAAATAAGCTTTAAAAAAAAAAAGAGAGAAATCACCCGATATGGACAATCACTTGGTAAATTTATGCAAACTAATTTCCGTATATCAATCTCGTAGTAATATCGACGATGTAACCCTGTACGAGTTTTGCGACGAATCTGGTTTGAAATCCTTTGTCATGTGGAATGAGGCCAAAACAAAATTTATGGGAATTTTCAACAACTCTATCGTCCAAGAAGAGATTAAAAATCTATCCCAGACATTGCCTTGATCAAGAGTAAAATTAGAGTATTTTTATTTAAAAAAAAAAAAGGGGGGGGGATTTTCCACTCTTTGGTAAAATCAAAATAACGATTTTTTTTTTTTTGCTCTGGCAAGTATGTATAAATTGTCAGTGTAGAAACAATTTGTCTCACACCATGGCGCTCACCGATCCTGCACGGTTCAGACATAAATTGGTCCACAGTAGTGAAGAAGTGGCTGGGTACGACTTGAAGGTGACTCACAACATTGAAGTTCAACCAGACCAAGTGGCCAATGTCGATGTCGGCCTGGTGTGTTTTGTTACGAGTCGTTCGGGGCTGGCATTCAACCATCGAATATATGCCTATAATGGAATTATAGTTTCAGACTACAGAGGAGATATCTTTGCGCAGCTGAAAAATCGAGGAAATTCTACATTCAAAGTCGAGAAAGGATCTCGTATAGCTCAACTACTCATAATGCCACACATGGTAGTATCGTTTGTACCAACAGATGAAAATGATGATGAATTTTACAATACACAGCGAGGCACCTCGGGATTTGGATCTTCTTCATCACCACCACTACCATTATCACCATTACCTAATCCCAACGCAAACCATCAAAGTGAATCCTGCAGTCCATCGAGAAGAACCCATCTGGATGCTATTTTCCTTTCCCGAGCGGCATCAGTTGTCGCCGACCGAAATGCAATCAAAAAGTGTATGTATTTTATAAAATAAAATAAAGATGAAAAATAAACTATAGTTACTTTCTTTTTTTATCCAATCCATTCTCTCTCTCTCTCTCTCTCTCTCTCTCTCATATATATATATATATATATATATATATATATATATATATATATATATATATATATATATATGGAATTTACCCCGCACACATATAAGAGAATGTGGAATATTTAATATATAATCATTAAAAAATTTGCATTCTTTCAGACAAGGATAATAATCAGTGGTTATGAGGATACTTGCAATGCCATTCGGAGACACGTTCCCATAGATGTACGGGCAAAGTACAGACAACTCGTAGAATCAAATAGTTTACCATCATCGAGCTATCATGGAAATTCGAGAACCATTTTCATCATGGAAATATACCTATAAGTTTGATTATGAAGTCGCGATTGTCGACTGGAATAGATTTTGAAGACTGGGTAGTGCGCCAGATTCTACCAACCATTGACAAAACTGGCAACAACATGTCGGTAGAGGAATCGAAAAACGATCGCGAACGACTGGAGGATGAAATCAGACGATTGATTAAAGAACTTCAGTTTGAAAAGGAAAAATGTTTGCAACTGGAGAAATAAACGATAATATAATCATAAGCTTTTTGAAAAATTATGCAAAGAAAATATATACCAGTATTTCTAATTTTTTTAATTGTTTTCGTACTATTCATTGTTCATGATTCCATCCGCATATCGTTGGTGTACAGGCGATCCAATTTCTCGCGAAAATACCTAGAATCTGGTATGAATTACATACACGGGTTGACTGGTTTCGAAACAACTACCGACCATCGTGTTGAAGGAGAATGTGAGTGCAGATGACGGCGAAAATGGCAACGAATTGTTTCTACAAAATAAATGCTGATTCAGCCATTACCTAGGTGAGAAAAAAGAGCCTGTATCTTGCACCTCGATTTGTAACGACAACAATGGTGAATTCGAATACATGTATTTTCCGACCGAAACAATCATCAATCACATGTCGTATCGAGGTGTCTACTGTATGCCTTCGGAAGCAGCTGCTTGTAATCCCCATATGGATAAAATAATTTTCATGGATGACAAATACATTTTCCTTCCGTGCTATCCGCACTTGTTTGGAGGGATCGATTCCAACCTAATTGCCGGTTGTAATGGATCGATAGTGGATAGAGAGACGAACACAACGTACACCGATATGGTACCCAGCATTTTTAGGATAGAGGATGTGGATGAAAAGTTGGATGATGGAGATTACCGGATTGTGTGCACCAAGCAATCAGACACTTTACAAAATCGATTGATTCTGTTGAATAATGTCTCGCGGTTCGAGTACATGCCAAATAAATGCGCTTTGATGATATTCAATGCACCAGAAAACTTGATGCCCGATTACTCCACCGGTAATTGTGATTGTGGCCCACAAATTTTAAACTTGAATTCCGACCCCAAACTTCCATGTACGAAATGCATTTCAAAATGGGCTGGAAGGGACCCGGCCATACAAGGGGCCCAATATGCATTCAGTATAGCATGCCCTTGTATAAACCTAAATATCGATAATTCTTTGTACAAGCAATAAAAATACCTTGCTCTTTCGACACGATTAAGGACCCTGCAAAAAATTCATGCGAACGTGCAATTTTACTCGCGACAAATACCTGCAGTCCATTGGCTTTAGAAAAAATATTGAAACAAAAGTAAATAAAGAACAAAAAATATTGAAATGAATGCATAAAAAATAAAAAGAATAAAATCTATTGAAATAAAAAATTAAGAAAAAAAATTTTTTTGCTCGAGATCGCAGCTATGAAGGAGGAAGTTAATTGTTGTCACTTTACCAGTCGCTCAGAAGAAACTCGGCACAATGGATACCCCTAGTAAAACTACTATTCAACAAAAACAGCAGCATAATCTTGAGGCAAAGATTGCCTCAAGAACCACGTGAGGCAAAGTTGATGTTGCCTCATCTTTCCCTTCTCATTCCCTCTGATTAGACTCACTCACTCACATAGTTTTGTGAACTGACCCATGATGCGAATGGATGGTGTTGAAGAAAAGCATCCAGTATCATCATTGTTACCCACTTTGTATCCTAGGGTATCAACCGTGAATGTAACATCAGAGGCGATAGCCAGTTCTGAGATAGGTGACCCTGACGAATGTGCATCGAAAATCAGCTGGATATTTATCAATTGAGTTATGTTTCCATAACGAAACATCTCCAGTATAAGAAATGGTTCCGAAAAGGCGACCAAGTAGGTAATTTTCCGACGAGATTTGTTTTTAAATATGCAATAATCATGTAAAACGTGTTTGATGTTTATCATCGTGCCATAGGTAAAGAAAATCGTGTGAAAATTCAAGTCGGCGACCACCCAATGCCGTTTATTGATTTTTTTCAACATCTGCGGACACTAAAACATCCATCGGCGAATGCGAAAAACCATGGTGATCATTTTCAATGATATTGATTGAATACATGATAAGAGGAATAAAAATATATATTATGTTTCGAGACTTGATGGAATTTATAAACAATTTTTCTTTTGGACTATGTTGTGTCAAATAGACCGAGATGGGAAATGTTCGATACTTGCAAATTTTACCATACAACACAATGATGGTGAATTATAATGGAAAACTAGCAATTCTACTCCCGAAAGAAAAATCCGGTAAAACCAACATGACTCGAGCAGTGGAAATTGACGATAAATTTGAGGGACAAATGTTTGAGAAAAAACTATAAACCTTAAACCCTCGACTCTGTTAAAAATACGAAATACCAACTGATGTGAAATTGATTGCTTATTTGATTATATAACACCTACACAGTACTCGACAGTGCAAATCGTCAACAGACTACTCGAACTGGGTATAATAAGAATCTTAGTTTGGGTATTTATAGTTTAGTTTTTTTTAGTTTTGCAGTAACAAAAAAAATATATATATTTTTAATATTGCAGTGGTTATTTTATAAGTAGAGGAAACATTCGAGTGCTATAGAATAGTCATTTGTCACAAAGTGACTTGGTTGTTATGGCGATGATACCAACAATGATAGTAATGACGGGAATGTTATTACAATCAACAATGATAACGACGATTGGAATATGACATTTGTTATAAAATCATTTTACATAAAAAAAAATAAATAAGTGTGCATGTACATTAAATAAAAAAATATCGAAGAAAACAGCATATTTTATTGTTTAGTTCCTCAAAATTTTGACAGAGTGTGTTGTCATCGACATCCACCCCCACCCACACCTAATTCGATGTACCAATCAGATTGTAGCATTTCATGCCCCCCCCCCCCTCATTTCAGTTTGCCTATATGGTAGAGAGAACTGGAAAAAAAAACTTCAGTCGACGGCGAGCGATGGATAGAGAAACATCAACTTTCTCCTCCTCTCCAGAACAGAAGAGAAATAAAGGAAGCATAGAAAGGTAAGTTAATTAATATATATGCTATATAGTATATATATACTATATATTAATTAACTTACCTTTTTATTCTTACCTTATTTCTCTTGTATTCTGGAGAGAAGGATAGTTGATGTTGCTCTTTCCAGCTTTCTCCGTTGACTGACGTCTTTTTTCCAGATCGCTCTGCCATATTGGCTAACTTTAATGAGGGGAAGGGAGGGGAAATGAAATGCTGCAACAAGATTGGTTGTTGAAATTAGGAGTGGGGAAATCAACAACCAATCAGAGTACACCACGAGCTTGCTTCCATACACACTACTAAAATTTGCCCATATGGCAGAGAGATCTGGAAAAAAGACTTCAGTTGTGAAACTTGTCGAATGAAAAGAGTTGGTAGAAAACTATACAAAAAAAAACTGGCATTGGTAAAATAAAAACAAACCTTTGCAAAGCAAAAGAAAACTAGAAATGGCTGTAATATAAAAGTCGAGTAAATAATATTGTTCAATAAAACTGAACAACCGATCCAAGCAGTGTCAAAAGTCGGGATTTAGTTTTCCGAGGTGGCACAAAAGCCACCTCGTTTGACGTCATATCCTCAGTCGATGAACGAGTGTGATGTCATAACCTTGGTCGACGAATGAGTGTGACATCATAAACTCAGTTGACGAACGAGTGTGACATCATAATTGCAGTCGATGAACGAGTGTGACGTCATAACCACAGTCGACGGCGAGATGTGGACAGAGAAACATCAAGCTTACTCCTCTCCCAGAACAGAAGAGAGATAAAGTAAGAACAAAAAAGATAAGTTATTTAATAAATATAGCTTATATATTAGGTATGTTTACTATTATTACACTTGTCTTATTCCTTTTGTTCTGGAATAGAGAGAGGTTGATGTTTCTCGGTCCATCTCTTGCCGTCGGCTGACATTTATTCCAGGTTTCTCCACCATATAGGCAACCTGAAATGATGGGTGTAGGGAGGGGAATGAAACACCATTCTATAATTGGTTGTTGAAAGTTGGAGTGGGGGGAATGTTGTAATCGCTTTGATGTAGCTCCGAGAAAACTTGCAGATGTGTGTCGTAATCACATCGAATGTGATTAGTTGTCTAAATTAGGTGTGGGGATAAAATTCAACTTAATTTATCTCACAAGGTGTGGGCGACAGTGTAAAGTATAGTTAGTTTGGAGAAAACTTGCAAATGTGTTTCTGATCCTTATACAGATAATTAGTATTCAGAACTCGTCTTGTAAATGTTAAGTGAATAATAATGCAACCTTGGACAAGTTGTGTTACCCTTGTTTAGTTCTACGAGACTTTACCAGAGTGTGTTGTGATCGACATTCCTCCCCTCCCCCCCACAACCTACCAAACACACACTTTCAACAACTAATCAGAGTACATTATTTCATTTCCCCTCCCTCCCCCTCTTCCAAGTTTGCCTATATGGCCGAGAAACCTGAAAAAAAAAAAACTTTAGTCGATGGCGAGCGCTCGACAGACACACCCCAACCTTCCACCTCTCCAAAACAGAAGAGAAATAAGGTAAGTACAAAAAGGTAAGTTAATTAATATATAGTATAGTGTAAATATATAGTATATATAAACTATTTATATATAGTGTATAGTATGTATAGTAGATAGTATATATTAATTAACTTACATTTTTGTACTTACCTTATTTCTACTCTATTCTGGAGAGGAGGTGGAGGAGGAGAAGCTGATGTTTCTCGGTCCATCGCTCACCCTCCACTGAAATCTTTTTTCCAGATCTCTCCGCCATATAGGCAAACTGAAAGGCGGGGAAGGGAGGGGAAATGAAATACCGTAACGTGATTGGTTGTCCAAATTAGGAGTGGTTGTAAAATTCAACTTCATTTATCTCGCAAGGTGTGGGCGACAATCTAAAGTAGGTTTAGTTCGGAGAAAACCTGCAAACTGAAAGGTGGGAAGGGAGGATATGGTAAATGGTGACCTCTGATTGGTTGTTGATCCCCCCCCCCCCCCACACACACACGCACATTCCTAATTTCACCAGCCAATCACATTTCAGTATTTCACTTGCAGATCTCGCAGCCATATAGACAAACTGCAAGGAGGGGAAAGGGAGGGAGCATAAATGTTGTACTCTGATTGGTTGTTGAAAGTGCCGAGAGAGAGGGGGGTGAGGGGATGAAGGAATGCCGATCATAGAGCACTCTGGTAAACTCTTGCGGAACTAGACAAACTTATATATAGGTCCCTATACGGGTAATTTGTGTTCAAAATTTGTCTTGCACATAAAAGGGAAGTATAAAGGGGATTTTTGCTATCCAATTCCAAAGGTTCGTTCCTCCTGTAGTTGCCAAGATTGCCGCGATGACTGTCAGAAAAAAAATCCATAAATGCGAATGCATTTATCACTTTATCATTATCACTTTTGAAAAAAAAAAATGACATGTTTTGTTAAAAGTCAACTACATTATGTTGTTTGTAAGTTGTCAAATAAAAAATCAAATGTTAAAAAAGTTTTTGGTGTCCTTTCCCCCCTTTTTTTTTTTATTTATTCACCATCTTGGTTCTCATGTTTGAGCTCATCGTATTTGCCCATCAAACCAACAAGTTCTCATCAAACACATTTTTCTTCGTGAGCCGAAATTTACTCGTGCCATACCAAGGAGACTCGATATTAATTTGCCTGTTATGCATCGAATTTATAGCCTGATCTAAAGATCCTTGTACGATTGTTGGGAGAAGGATGTTTATGATAAAATATTAATGGCTTGCCTGAAGACCGGTAACATATTTACAATTACCGTTGTTTTTTTCGCGTCCAGTTTGTTACCCTTACCATTTACGAGAGAATCGATGAAATTAATGCGATAATTTGCAGCTACATAGTTTACTTGAAACGAGTTTGTCTGTCTAATTTCGAAATTATTCAAACTGTTTACCAAATTATTAAAGATTTTAAGCAATTGTTGCTAAGTCTGTAATAAATCGACATTTATTTTTACATAATCTATATTTTGTATAGTTTTATTAATTGTGTTGCATAAAATTATAAAATTAGTATACTTGTCAAAAGCATCGCCACTATTTTCGTATTCATTTTTTTTAAGTGATAAATTTTTTCTATCAACCCTTTTATTTTCTTATCACGACTCATAAGATGCTGTGAAATGGAAAATGAAACTACCTTTTTTTTTAAGTACACCTTACCATTTTGAAAATATTGAACAATATAATTACGAGTAAACGACTAATATACGAAAAAAATGGTACAGATTATCCCGAATCGCATGCAAATTCTGTCTATTAGTAATTTAAAAAAATGGCAACCTTCATCAGTGCAGCTTAATTCGCGTCCAACGATTTGCCGACTTTGAAAACTTCGTTTGGTTTTTTGCAAGATGCTCCCGAAGAGTGTTTGAATATGAAACGAGAGAACGATGCGGTGGAAATTTACAATGATTTGACTAGGATAATTCCAATCATATACAACTCGCCAAAGGCCTCGACGACTAATTTTCTTTACGCATCGATCCGCAAAACATTCTAAACAGCATCTGTAACAATTGTTCGGCAATAACAAAAAAATATTTCGCGAATAAAATAAAAGCATGTGTAAAATCTTACGTCATCGTCGAAGGTTATATAACGAGCGGATTTGTAATCGTGCCTTATTTGAAAGACCAGAATTTAGTGTTGAGCATTGATGTGGACGGGGTTGTGCAGTTATTGCGTAGTTCGCTCACTTGCTTCGCTCTCATCCAACTGAAAATCTCCGTTCACCATTCGCTGGACTCATCGTCGTCCCGAAACTATCTTTTCGAGCTGAATAGTAAAATCCAAGCGGTCCAATGGCATCCGCTACGAGATACTGTAACATAGCATTCCTACAATATATTTAATCCGCAAGAATTTGGATCGTCGGTGTTGCAGCAGCAGTATTTTGAACGAAACGCCGTCGTGGACGAATCGCTCAACAACATTCAAAATAACATTGGCGTCATTTGGACGAATAAGGCCAACCACATACACCTGCTCCTTCTAACGTATTCGATTTTAAATACGGGATTCAATATCCTCTATGTTGACTTTTCAGCCGACTCGCAAGATTTATGCATCCCGAAACTCTTTGTGAAATACAGTGCAGCCGATGCAAGGATAAATAACCGGCCCAATATCGGGATATCTGTGAAAATATGAACAGGACACCTATAATCTTGAAATTGGGTAAAACCTCTTCCTTTCTCGTCTCATCTTCCCGCGATAAAAAGACTAGTAGTTTTGCAACGAGTGGAAATGCAAAGAAAAATATGGCAATCAAGGAAATGCTACTCCAAATGGAAACCCACGACCGGTATGAAGGGGGTGTTTGGTTTTTTTTTTTTTAAATCAGTTTTTAAACTGTGATGTTTCAAACAAACCTGATATCTGCAATGACGATAGGGTAACGACTATATTTCATCTCTATCAGCGGGGAAACCCACATACGAAGAAACTATACAACTGATGAATAATGTCAATATGTTTTACAGGTTCACGTGTCATTCGTACACAGACACCGCACATTCATCGGCAATTACCAACTATTTGGGAAAATTGTGGAGTTCGTGTCCAAATCAGGTAAACAAATGTATCACAATCAACAAAAAATAAAAAACAAAAAATTTGAACAAGAGGCACGACTTTTTAGTTGAACAAAGAACTGAATAAATGTGAATATTTAGTAGATTACGATAAAATTAGAGATATCAATCGAAAACGTGCCAATTTTATTTCATCTCTAACGATATTAGGCTGCATTTGGTCAGAGAAACATTTAGTGCCGGTGAAAATAATTCATCCATTCTTTAAACGATACTATGATAGTCTTCCCGAACACATTGTTCATCACCTGATAAAAATGTATTCTTTTACTATCATTGTATTATAAGAATGTTGATCAATTCAAATCCATTGATTTTTTTCAGGACTCGCGAAAGAGGACGTGAACGATGCATCAGGTCCCATTTAAAGTACATGAATTTCATGAAAAATGGTGGTACTTTGGCAGATTTCCAAGATTTAGTTTCACGTTCTATTTTTGGGTATTTACCAAAAACTCGAGCGTATTGCACCATTGTTTGCAACACGTTGGTGAGCGAACTGCAACGTCTAGATCCCTCGTACCAAAAACCCTTTAAAATGTCCATGATCACTTTGGTTTATCAGCGAGCGGCTAAACTGAACCACTACGATGCGCACGCAGATCTTGCATTTAAGTGGTGGAAGTCCCATCACCGTCGAAGGGAAAAAGAATAACAATCTACAAATTGACCAAAGCCCAAAAGTCTTGCCTTGGAATAACGCAAAGAAAATACACAACTATGCGGAAAATGTGTTTACCGAGTTTCTAAATGACTTGAACACTCCCACTCAATGGAAGTGCAATTGGTGCTTTTAATTGATTTCCTGTACAAGACAGGTAGTCGAAAAAACGGAATTTTATCCCTAGCGATGAGTCAAGTTATCGAACTCATTGAAAGTGAAAAAACTGAAATTAAAAAAAAAAACAATAATGTGTATTACTTTAGACGAGCCTTTGTTGGGGGAATTGAGCGAAATGGAAACCAATCTCGAAGGTTTTTTAGACGAGCCTGTGTTGGAGGAACTGAGCGAAATGGGAAACAATCTCAAAGAACCTAACGAATCTATTGGGGGTGGACATGGATTCGGGCGAAATTAAAACTGAATACTAGCTTTTCTAAAAAGGCGAAAATAATAATAGTCGAAAAATACACAGGGATAAATTTACGCTAAATTTAGTCTGTTTGATGGAAAACGACTTGTTTGACTGAGTGGAAAAAATATAAGCTTTAATAGAAAAATTTATTTTATTTTGTTGTGTTTGTATTTCCCTTACAGTGGCAACACATTGGATTATTCCCGAAAACTATGGCGATGGAATCGAGTATAAAAATCTACAAATAATGGCATGTTGCACAAGACGTTCGATTGTCTATCACTACAGTTTCACTGTATCGATTCGTCAGATTGCCAAGTTTTGTGTTATCTATTAAAGTTGAATTTAGATTGCGATGAAAACAAATGCACTCCACGAATAAAAACACCTGCCGCAGTAATAACAACAACATCAACAGCAACAACAACAACAATAACAACAATAACTCAACAATCGCCCACAACCTCTTCCCATCGCGCAAGCATTGTTCCGTGTAATTCCAAACATGGAATAGTCAGAGTATTGAAAAGCACCGATCCTTTGGAAATTGAATAGGCGTGTATCTCGACTTACCCACTCGTGTGAAATGATGATGGGACTCAGACTCCGTACACATGCAAGGATGGAGTTGTCACGAGCGATCTGACATCCGATTGTAAATGCAGGGCCGATATGATATTGGGTGTTTTCGGATTTCAACCACACGTACCGAGATGTTTCCCATCAACACACGTTAATTTCATGACAAACTTTCATGAAATTCAAAAATCAACGATAATAATAATTCATAAGATGCATGAATTTATATTATTATTATTGATAACTGGGGTCTTCGTAGTTTTAATTAATTTTTCCACAGAGAAGACGAAGTACTAGTTTGAGTAAAAAGTTAAACAGCTTACCTTTTTCTTCTGGTCTTTTTCTACTCAGTATAGGTTTTTTGTCCTCATCACTAGAGTCGCTTGAAGACCCTTAACACCCATCACTACTGTTGGTACTACTTTGTCTTTTCCTTTTTAAACTAAATTTTCGCACTTCCTTTATATCAAAGTCTTATTCTTCTCTTATATCAAACTTTTTCTCTTTTTTTATATAAGATTTTTGCGTTTCCTTTAGATCTTCATCAGTTGAATGTACCTCTCCTTCATCATCATCAGTGTCACTATCAGTATTCTATGTTGAACACCATACTTGTTGTTGATAATGTCTCCAGTAGTCTTTCGAAGAGCGTTGTATGGGTTCAGCTTCATGTTTACCATTCAGAGGCTGTAGTAGATGCACTTTAGGTTCAGCTGCACCTTCACTAAACATCTTGTTGAAATACTACCTCGTCGCTGGAAATAGTCAAGGTAGTTATCACTTGGAAACTTCTCGCAGTCACTACAACTGCTGGAATGACTGCTATGTGATTTCTGATGCCTTTATATAAGAGAGTATTAAAAAAAATTACAAATTTTTACGAGATAAAAAAAATCACCAAAATTATAATGTATGGAATTACTTCTTTTTTTTTTTCCCCCGCCATTTGTAAAACTAGAGTTTGCCAAAGAGCTCGTGATATCACCAAAAACCATTTTGATTTTTTCATCAGTATACACATTATGTAACACTGTGTTCTTATTGCAACACACTGAAGATTCCGATGGCATTTTTTTTATTGGCAATTGAATGTTTATTACATTCGTTGCGTAATTAACGGAAAATAAATAACATCCATGGAAATTTTGAACGTAATTAAAGATGAATACGTTCGCCATCCAAACGACGTGCGAAAAACATCTCTATGATGATGTACATTCTCAACAAGTGGTCGGCCTTCGATGTGACCGTACCTAAATATGGCGAAACTTTAATGACTCCTGAAATGCATAGGGGATGGAGAGGTTCGAAAACGGCTTTGATGTGGATATGGTTGCATCTAATGTTGGTCGACGAAAATGATGGCAATAGAAATGATGATTACGCCATATCAGAGTTTACTCGAAAAATTGAATTTTTTTATCCTGTGATCCATGTGTTTTGATGGATACAGAAACAAAAAAATCAATGCTTAAAATACTCAATGAAAATAACTATACCCGCTAGATTATATAATAGTATTAATTCATTCGAGTATCGAAGATGAGAAAAATATTTCACAGACATATAACAACCCCGCGGTGATAGTTTTACTAACGCTCGGGTATTGGCAGTTGAAATTACGCATATTGGGCCGAGAGGAAAAACAAAAAACACGTATTTCGGTAAACGAAACCACTTGGCGGTGGGTAATTGAAAGCAATAACAATGACGAGGGTGGCGAGGGGGATGATATTTTAGTGGTGAATTTGGTAAATATAAGCAACATCCGAAACATGAGAAACTGGGCGAGATTATCAAAATCTACAAAAGTGTTTTTTTCGAGCAGTTAATCGTGTTTATTTACATTTTATTCGGAAAATTTCATTTAAGGAAACATGCCTGGATTTTTTGCAACGATGGACAAAATCAACATCGTATGAAAATGTAAAAAGTTATTTACAAATTTCAATCAGAAACGATCAATTATGATTACAAGGATTCATGTACGAAAAAGGACTAGGGTTATTTTATTTTTAGCAGGATAATGCGAAAAGACTGTTTTCGAAAACATAGCATCGAGATGAATCGCTGATGAGATTAATACTTGAAATGCGTAAACGAAACGATGAGAATTGGCGACAGATGACCCAGGATAATAAAGAACATTTATCATTGCTCGGAATGCATTATTTTGAAACAGGTTCGTTTCTCAGCTGCTTAAAATGTGGCAATGTAATATGCATATATGATGAAAACTGTAATCACGAATGTATTTTCAAAAAATAAAAACGGCTCCTATTTTTCATGACACGTAGTTGTTTCACCCCCCCCCCTTTTTTTGTGCTGGTAAAAAAAACAATAAAAAGGTTTTTTTTTTTATCAGTGTAACATTGTATATAAGACGAAAAATAATTTGTTTTTCTTCCAGTCAAACACAAGTCAATGTTGTCGGACGAGACCAACGAATACTTGCGGAATAATCTCGACCGTTTGTATTCTGCATTTCTGGATAGAATATGGCCGAAATTTTTTCCTGTATACCACTTCAATCAACATTTTTGTCTCGTTCTTGTTCGTAAGTATTTTGCTATACGTCTTATTTCGCGAAAAAGATTATTGACTCGAGTAAAATGAACGAAGAGCGGGAACATATTGGGAAAATGATCAAACACATGGAAGAAATTGGCCGAGAAACCGTCGATGCGAATCTGGATCGCATAGTAATGCAACTCATCGGCCGATATGATGCCAAATACGATCGAAACAAAATCCTCTCCATTGTCGGATTCAGTGAACTCGGTATCATCACCCCACAGGAAATTTTGCCATTTGGTTACGATCTTTTATTAAAGTGTAAAGTGTAAAGCGGAGTAGAGTACAATTGTGGGCTGGTTGTGCAGAAAAAAAATGTTTGGTTTACCAACACATAATCTTGGACTTTGACGTCGACAAGGAACAAAATTTCGACTCGTACGAAGAGAACTTCACTTGTCGCGATCGTGTGATTGAGTTTGTCGAGGACATTACTGCAGCCATGTTCCCATTTGATGTCAAGGGTTTTGTCTGGTGACACGTCAGCCCGAAAAGGCCACTTTCACCCAATTATACCCATAGTGATGGATTTTGTTAATGTGGATGTATTTTTATACCATCTTTCTCATATCTACTTGCAATCGAACGAGGGGTTGGCATTCAAGTTTGTGTTGGACAATCCGGCACAGTGTTCCTTACCCACTGTCCGAGATCATGTTTCCGAATGACTGAGCACGTATGACCATGTCAAAAAACTAAGTCCCATCTATATATGGACTCTAAAGGATGAGCTCGCGTCTTTTGTTCCCTTTTACGATCCCTTCAAGAAGGGCGAAGCCATCGTAGTTTCCATAACTTGCGGTACATCGCAAGAAGTTTTTTCTTTAAAACTCGCTCGAACCGATGAATACGTTAGACGATACATATTCATCGATCAGACAATCAGGCAAATGCGAAATGACGAGGAATCGATTGCTGCAAATGATCGTCGGGTGCAAATGGGAAACGACATTGGTGGTTATTGCGAGGAAGGTTAGATAAAGTCATCCATTGGATCGACCGAGTACCGGTTTGGATTTGAATATACCACTGCGTATTTCATTGTGTGTTGATGGAGAAATTACTCACAAAATTGACAGTCTAAGTGGAAGTGACGATGAGAGTGTAATTACCGAGATGTACGAATTGTTTAGAGTCAGCATGACCGAGACAAATTTTAAGTTTGAGAGTAACCAGTTGGCGAACACTTTGTTTAACCTGGAAAAACTGGACATTTCATCCTACATCATCTTTTCCAAGTCGCATTGGGAAGTGCTGAATATCAGGTTCCTTTTCACGATCGTGAAATTTACCCCTTTAGTAAAAATCAATTGCATGTGATTTATCGTTTCGAGGAGGCGATACGACAACCCGACATTGACTTTGATCATTACAAAGAAAATTTCATGCATGCACTCGTAGATGGTTTATTGGCTGAAGATTCAAACTTTTTTTACGTGACCTACACTTTCTACACATGTTATTGCAAAGCAAATAATATTGAAATTAAAAACATTAACATCATTGTTGAAGTAAATGAATGGCGGAACAAGGGGATTTTGGGTAAGCAACAATAGCGATGGCAAGAACAGCATAAACATAAATATTCCAGAAATGGTTCGAAACCAAGTAGAGACAAGGAATATGGTGATGAATGTGAATACAGCGGAGATGAAGACTATCCTCCACATAAATGGTAATGTGGACCTGCATCATCGGATATGTTTAAAGAAAATTACGGCTGGTTCGTCTTTGTTTTATTGGAGATGGTGAATCGCGGTTATGTGACTAGCGTGTTGTCATTGCTCGTTCGCTACATCGACAGTAAAATTTTTTAATAAATTTGATCGGATATGTGTTCAAGTTTTTCAACCCGAACCGAGTTATTCTTGAGTGGTTGTTGCACCCATGAAAATGTAATAAATCACTTGTATGCGGGATTCTACAAGACCGACATTCTTTACTTTTTGTTTTCGTCTTTATGTGAAGGACATCTCGACTGGACAAACCTGTTCAATGTGTACAAATACGTCATATTTGGTGAATCCAATGGTCGAGACGGTGGTGATAATGGGGATTCGTCCGCGAATAAAAAAAAATCATCAGCGACAACTTGTAAGGTGACTAATTTCTTCTTTTCGGACATTTTATTGACGAGGTGATGTGGCAACTTGGTGTTGTTGTTCGGCAATGGAAAGTTTTCGATCGTTCGTGAAAGCGAGTTGTCCTTTAGTCTCGAAATACGAGTGTGCGAGGCTGTTCTCTACCATCTAGGTTACCAAGTCTTTCGTGATGGGTATGTGTTTAACCCATTACTAAATGTATTTGAAACAGCTTCGCCTTCCTTGACATGTCTGGTGGCTATCAAGCACCGTTACGACATTCCAAAACTGATCATCATCCTGGCCCATTTCCCTCATGTACAAGACCTGTATTTAGACATCTAATTTAAATTACCACATTTCTTATCGTGGTTGCAATAAAACAAGTTGATGGTGATGTTATTGTGCCCGATATTTTCAAACATAGTGTTAAGTCAGTATGGATTAATCGAACCTGATTTCAAACCCCTCGACTATATCGATGAAAATTTTGTGGTTAAATTCAATGATTTGACATTAAATAACAAATGGCCTCCAACACTCGTAGAAAACTTAAAAGTTATTACCGGCCCCAAATTGGTGATCGCCTTCAAAATTTTTGTGTACTTGTATATTTTAACTCAGAAATACGTGGTGAACCTGAAATTTATTATTCCATTTCTACATGCCATTTTTGGAGAACACATGCCGAAACTATTCCATTTGGCCAACTTTATTTTCGACTCGAAAAACATTCTTCAGTTTTGTGATTTGTTAAAGAATGGCATAAGAAACAAAAGTGAGGTTGGTGGTAGAGAAGGAGACTCGGACGATGTACATGACCGTGCTACGGAAATTGACGATGACGTTCAACACTTCGCAATCTATGAATTCTTTTTATGCAATGATCGAGGAATTTTTGCGCATAAAGCAAAAACCACTCATTGCCGAGGATAATGCCAAACAAATGAAAAAATTGCGGCTACAGCTTCCTTGCCTATAGATGCTGCGTTGTCACAGCCAGATCGTCCCGAGTCCAGTTTTGGAATATCGCCATTGTCAAATCCAATGTCCGTAATGGGCGATGGAAACGAGCCACTCATTGAGAATAATTTCGAATTTGTGGTGCAAAACTTGAAGTTTGAAGATGAAGGGCAAGTTGAATCGTCCATCGAGTTGACCGAGTTCGAGGATGGATTCGTATGTAATGCGTTCGTCATCTTTTCGTGGTTGTTGTGTATGGGGTTTCACAGTTCCTATGCAGATGGACCTTTTTTTTTTCTCGATATTTACATGAAAATCGCTTCGAAATTTACAATGATATGAAACAACTTGCTATCGAACACGTTGGCCAACCCGTGTACATGAATCGCGTGAAGGACCTTGCTAATTTACTACGATCATTTTGTGAAAATTTGCGAGTTCACCTTCCTGTTCACATTGAGCCAAAGATTGAGTGGCGCCATCTCAAAGAACTTTACGATCTGTACAAACACTTGAACGTCTATCCAAGAGAGTACCAAACCACATCTGAAGAGGACTTGTTACTCACAGAGTACTTGGATCACATGAATATTGGATTTGCATTCATGATTTTGTATAGCGAATTCAACATGTATTTGATTGTCACTCTAATTAAGTTTATGGTATCTTTAAATTTACGAGGTAATCAGTTGCAGAATTCCCTGGTACTTTACGGTAATACTGGTGCGGGAAAAACATACACTCTGGTACTCTTTTCGAGCTACACAACACAGGTATCATGAGCCATCTCGCATTGAATTCGGTCAAGATCCCACACAATGATCTAATCCCCTATCAGTTTCCCTGAGTCGCAACTCGTGTGTATGCTGCGACGAGTTGGATATCATTCAACGCCAGCCGGTTCAAAGGCCACGAGGTTCATGTACTCAAACAAGTCGGTCGAATTAGCAATAACTGCCAAACCTATAATTACCCGACAGAAAATGCTTTCGGTCGTGGACATGGCCATGATGGGTCGATTACTTCCCATCATGAAAAGTTTCCAATACGTTCAGTGCAATCCCAATAACCCGCTAGTCGACCGCTTGCTCGACAAGGTGGAACTTCGTAATCACAGCAAAGTGTCCCCTCTATTGGGCGGCATATTATTTACTCGACGTGTATCAGAATTTACACCATGACAAGATATTTTGGTAATTCACCTTCTTAATACGATGTTACTAATTTTTTTTTTTTTTTTTTTTTTCAGGCCCATTTCCATGACCAAGCCTTCGTACATCGACGCAAAATATCAAGAATGTGTGCTGAATTCACTCATCACTTCAAAATTCTTTTCGACTGTAAAGGTATGTGTGGCCAACGAAAAGTTGTCGGAAAGGTGACCAAAGGAATTTACGCGAATGCGGTACGAAAATAATAAAAGTTTGTTTCCCGAAACCAAATTTAATGATTTTTGCCAGGAAGTTTGCGACGAATTAGACAAACATTTCGATAAATGTGATAGAACCTAAAGTATTCTATTGTCTCTTCCAAAAATGTAATGCTTTTGTAAAGATTTCATAATATTCCAATTTCCTGTATATTCTTGCCAATGAGTGGCTAGTTATTGGCAGAACTATGTTAAAAATACACACATATTTATTTATTGGCCCGACACCAAGTAATGTAAATTACGTACATGATTTTTTGATCACATTAATCAGGCTTTTATAATAAACTTTTATTTGTATATTTTAAAACACAAGTCGAAGATATATATATATATATATATATATATATATATATATATATATATATATATATATATATATATATATATATATATATATATATAGTTTTTCTAGCCAACTCTCGACATTGACTGGTCATTTTTCCAGATTTCTCTGGCATGAAGGCAAACTTTGAAGAGGGGAAGGGAGGGGAAACGAAATAGTGCACTCTGCTTGGTTGTTGAAAGTCTTGTTAAAAAAGGGGGAAGGGGGGAATTATCGATGGTGGAGTATTCTGGTGTAATCGCATGGAACTAAACAAATTTAACCATGGTCCCTATATACCGTATTAATATTCAAACTTTGTCATACAATATCAACTTTGAATACTAATTACCTGTACAGGTCCAATGGATGTGTTTGTTAGGTTCCATGAGATTTTACAAGAGTATTCCACAATCGACAATTCTTCCCCTTTTTTTCACTTTATTGATCAAACAATCAGAGTACACCACAATCTCACTGGTGTTAGTTACTGTGCACTAAAAGACTGACCTAAAAAAATGTCCCACACCACCTCTGTGTTGAAGACTTTCGCCGTCTTTGGCTGTAAATGTCCGGTGCAGGTGCAATTTCTCCTTCATGCCTTGTTTGCATGGTCGTTTTCCTTGAAGAGAAACCCCGTGTGATTCACGTTACTGGGATATGGTTTAATTGCCCCTGGTGTTAGTTGGTGATGAGGATGCCAGCACATTATTTTTCTTCCTACAACGGACAGTTACAACCAAATGTTAAAACAGAGTAAGTAGGACTTTATATATATATATATATATATATATATATATATATATATATATATATATATATATATATATATGTATAATGTACTGATGTCCGGACACATGGGTATTTTTTAAGTGTAAAAAAAACTGTAAAAATGAGTGATGGGTAGTTCACGAACTACCAGTTCATTTTGAACTGGTCTTGAAAAAGAACTAGGTGCATAGTTCACCGCGACATAAAAGAACTAGTCTCCTATGATATCGGTCAATCATTCTCTTAGTACCAGCAACTACGGCAGGTGCCCCACAGTGCGCCACTGGCCACATCGCAACCTGCATTCTTCTTATAGGCTATTCACGATAAAGTGAACACTCTTTAAGGCCCTCCCAAGAGGCATGAACCACTAATAAATATATCTTATTGCAGCCTCAGGCATTAAATTTTGAGGGTGGTGAAATATATAAACTGTGTTTATTGGTCACATTGCTATGTTCATATTAAAAAGCAGCAGGAAGATGGAAATTGGATGAAAGGAAAAATTTTAGAAGGACCTGAAAAAGAGCTCACTTTACTGTGAACAGCCTATATCAATCTTTGGTTTAGCTCGTTCAGAACTGCATCTAACTGTGGGGATCGCAATGCAGTCCTACCTAGTTCAATAGTGACATGAATCGCAAATCGGTCGGGAACTACACACAATAAAGCACTAATTCTTTAGCAATTAATTAACAATCACTTATTTGCTTCTCTTGCCGTTTCACGCTTACTTAGATTCTTCTGGGAAGGGGAAATGGCACTGTGACAGAGGAAACAGAGAAAAATTACCTATCCAGTTCTCGGACCGAGTTTCACTTGCGCTCTGCAGTTTGCCAGTAGGCTGATCATTCGACTGTGGCCTACATAGTTCAAAAGAACGGTTCCCAATGAACTGCTCTCAAAAATGTGACTATTTCGGACCGACCTAGATCACTCTATAGTGCACCAAAACTTGCAACTTTCTTTACTATCTACGCATGTACCTAATGACCTGGGTGTTTTCCTAAAGGGTCGAAATACTATTCTACCGGGAAAAGTATTTCAGAGAATTATTAACCGTTTAGGAAACAGTTATCAAAATAATTAAGAATTTTTTACTAAACAAACATTTTATAAATGTATCTAGTCTTAAATGTAAAAATTTAGTAAATAATATATATCATTACCTTGTAAACATTAATTTTTTTTTCAATTTTTTAACTTTGGTTTTATTGTATTTAAGTAAAAACATTATTATTTTATATTGCTATTTAATTTGTTTAATATTTTTATATAACTATGTATTAAAAAATATATTATGGTTATAATATACAGAAAGAACAAAAAAACTGTAGCCGCCATCTACCTTTTTTCTCTAAACTGTATTAATTGTGAATTGAATAGAGCTAATTTGTTTGGCTTGTTTTTTTCGTGGCTCAAAACGTTGATGTAATTAACGTTGGCTTAAAGAAAAACCTTTATAAGAACGTTTTGTAACGTGTAAAAAACCTGTATTTGAGATTTAGTTTACGATATTATTATTATTTTTTTTAAATAGAAATGATATTTATACGATTTGGTTTATGCATGGTTAGTGCTTTACGAATTTGTCACATTTCTCGTTTTAATTACGTAACTCCAATGAAAAAAAGATTGGAAATGTTTACAGTCCGTTACATAAATAAACAAAAGCGTAAGTAGTTGTGTATTTAATGCTTGGAGTTAGGAATAATATACCTGTGACAATATTATTCCACAAAATCACACCGTCTTCTAGGGTCGCACCATCGCACTTGGTTGATATTTTTATGTTGATAGTGTAGTCTGTGATATTCCAAATGTAAACTAAATGCTACTGAAAATGTTATTTAAACTTTCAAATGTTTAAACTTTCTTCTGAATTCTGAAAGAAGATTGATTTAAAACTAGTAAGGTTATTTAAGTTCCATACTGTGTGTATTCTATCCATATTTTGTTACGATGATATTTACCGTGGGCGTAGGCAGGCGTAGAGTATTGGGTGACCAAATATGGATTTGTAGTATCCAGTTCAAGTACATTTTCGATATAGAATAGGCTACTGGCAAATGCGACTTTACCGAGTGACTTAACCACTGAAACGTTGGAATAAAAGGTATATTCACAGAAGTCTTGTATTATTTGTAGATTTTTTGTTTTTGAAAACATAAAACGTTCATCTACTATCATCGTACTTTTTGCAGTATTTACATATAACAATTCATACTTGATGAGTTTGTAATATTTGCTTAACTGATATTACTCTGGCGTTGTTTTCTACATTGTACATTCTATCCTGATAGTAAGGACTTTACTAGTAGGGGATAGAATGAAAACGAAGCATCTAGTTCCAGTAGAATGAGGTAAATATATATTTAAGATAATGTTTAATGCCCTCTTTAGATCTGTTCAGAGGAGTAGTGAAGGAAGTCCTGCTTGCTCTGTTCTCACACTAAACCTGAAGAAGCATGGAGACTTGAGTAAACAAGTGCAACCATGTTTGCAGTTGTTGATTCCAGTGTGCTGGCCTTATTTACTTATGGTTTTGCAAAAAAAAAAAAAAAAAAATTGGATTGTAGCAACAGCAGTAATTAAAAAAATGCATCGACTGAGGGTGCTCAGAAGTTTAGCATCAGTGAAAATAGCTTTTATTTTCTGAAACTGCCTATTATTTTCAAAACTGTTTTTGAAGCATAGTACAGAAGTAATTTGTATGTTTACAGTTTTGAAATGCAGTAGCCTACACATGGAATGGACAGACCATTGTGTGTATGTGGGATGAATGTTTTCCTTCATGTGGCTCACAGTATACCTATAGCATATTGCTTCAGAAGATATACACACAAACCACTGCTGCAGAGTAATCCCTCGTAGGCTAATACTCTTCAGTGATGCTTGTGCAGGACAGAATTGCATATTGAAACTTGCCCTATCCTTGAAGCTCTTACAAGAAGAGGTCATAACTTTTTGACCATAAATTCATTGTCTCTGGATACTTGTTCCTGCCAAATAATGCTGATTTTGGACTGATAGGAAAACATGTGAAAATAAACAGTTAATTTTCTTGAAGATATTAATTTACCTGAGGCAAGAGGGAAGAACAAATTTATGGTAATACAGTTAGGAAGAGATGATGGTGATTCTCAAAAATCATGGTTTTTCCAAAAAAAAAAAAAAATTCGTGGTAAATGTATGAATCAACATTACTAATCACATTGAACATGAATTTAATAGGGGCATCATGATATTCACAGCACCTACTGATACTTTTGAGGAGTATCAGAAATATATATTGTAAGTTTTAAAAAATTATATTTCCATGTTTTTAGATATTGCCCTATCAATGTGCCTGATAGGCCTATATATTTTTTTAATGATTTCACTTATGATGTTTATTCCTCTAAGGAGTAAAAACAAACAGCATTTATATTTTCAGTTTCAACTTGAAGTTAAATATAATGTAAAATGTAAAATATAATGTAAAATGTTAAAAGTAATGTAAAAAACACATGTACATGTTTCGTTTATACAAATTCTCTATGTAGCATTTTGTTTGAAAATTTGTAGGCCTACGAACATATTGTCAGTTAAGATTTATACCACACATGTTATGTTAATCTTTTATTTTACTATTTAATGTGAAGGAACGTGTAAGGGTTACAGATTTTAAAGTTTGTTTTTCTTTATTTTCCATATGAACTGTGTAGGGGAGGTGATGATCGGACAATGAAGAGATTGGAACAATATGTAAAGAATGGTAGGAACACATTATGCCTCATGTTGGGCAAGCCGAATGTTCTGTATAGTATCAGGATGGATACACATCCGTAAGAAAATTAACATTACAGGAATAGAAACATTTCTATATATCCCACATTATGCAAACCAAATTTATGATGAGAATGATGTGGCATAGTTATGCATATATAAGTTGGTACACATTACAAGGGAATATATCTTCAATCAAATGTGAGAATAACATAGGACAAAGTTTAGAGTTGGAATATAGCAACACATATTATTGTCTATTTTATGTAAGTGGGGTAAATTTTGATAGCTCTATAAAAGTAGCACCGGTCACAATGTAGCCTTCCACCGTAGCTGTTTTGTCACTGAAGGAAAAGACATTTGTAAACAGATGTTTTGAGTCCAATGCACACATGCATTGAAAATCTGACTAGCTAACTTCCGTCCAGTAATTAATGAAGGATATTATAGGTATGTTGGCATTCCAACTTATTTTATTTTTGTAATTACAGAATCAAATTTGTTGGGGTTCTGTTTATTTATTTTGAGGGGAAAAAGGAAATTTTGGCGGGGGGGGGGGGGCCTTTAGTTTAACGTCTTTTCTTGAGAAGACATTGTTTTGATGGAGCAATCGAAAATTTTGCTCGTATGGAAATATCATTTGAATTATTTAACTTCAAAAATTTTAACTTTAATGAAAAATCAAAACGTGATACCTACGTCGCTGTTCGTATTCGTGCAGATGTAGCAATATATACTTGCATGCACTTTGACCAAAGTTAACCGTACACTCGTTGAATTTAAGATGTAGATAAATAAACAGATATTATTCACTCACTACAAAAGTTTGGAAAGTACTGCTTTTTCGGACAACGTGCATTTAAATAATTTGTGTTAACAATTTATAAATACATTTTAAAAACATGCAAAACTTACTGTTTGTAAAATTTGTAGCCTCTTAAACACTGTTTTTTAAATAGCATTGCTTGCCAAGTTTACATTACTAAAATCACATTTGTTTGTCACTACCATTAAATAATTTATTTGCAGAATCACTCAAAAACATCAACACTGCACACTTTTCCTGATACTAACAAACTTAAATTTATACATGTAAATTATATTTGTGTCACTTTATTGTGGAAGGCGGTAACAAAAATGGCGGAAGGGACCCGGTAAACACGCAAAAATTAATATTACATTTTGACGCCGGCTAACAGCCAACGAGTGTTAAGACCAGGATGGCGCTCACCAGCCATGTGACACGTGGGAAGCACGTATGCAAAGAAGCCTTAAACTGGACTTTTCCATAACGGTTTAAGAAGACTGCTCTTCTTACTGATTAATAATAATAACAGGTTAGCTTTAAACGTAATACTCTAATTATTGTACTGTAGTAACTGATAACAACTAGGTGTATATTCTGTACAAGTTCAGACGGGATCAGTTCTTTTACAATATTTTTGTCTTTGGGCGCCATTCTGTAGAAGACAAATAAATTTGTAAATTCATTACCTGCTGTTGAAATGTGTAAGTGTGGATGTGTTGTTTGAATATTACCACAATTTGCAGTCGTGTGATTGTGATAATGCCTCAGTAAGATACGTGCACAAAAGATTATCCAGGCATTGTAAATCATGCTTGGAGATGAAACACATCAAATGAACACACAAATACCATCTCTCCAAGGTTATAATTGCTACTTAAATATAGCGATTTAAGGAATTCTTTTAGATAAGGGAAAACAAAGTGATACCTTTGAAGCATTTACTGGGAATATGCGAGGGAAACAATAAAATTATACAACACAGCAAGACATATGCACTTCAATTTAAATTATAATAAAATTAAATTATTTTACTAATATTAGTATTCTGCCACCAGTGTCATAAATTTAGGTTCTACCTAACAAATCACCACAGTTAACACAGTATGACAAGACCACATAATGATAATATTTGAATAGGGTCCAAATTAATGCTGTATTTTACTTATGCTTCTGGTTTGACTCCTCGGCAAAGCAAGCTTGAAACTCAAATTTTCTACGGGCCACTGGGACATATTGTTATCTTTCACAAGAACAGGTCGCGATTTGGTCAGTTCCATTACTAATACAGCTTTTAATTTAGAAATTGCTGAAGATAAGAAAGTTACTTTTCATTCATTTACACTGGGACTGGGCGGCAGGGCTCACCTTGGATAATGAATGGAGACCTTACTTGACAATGATTCAGGAAACGGAGATGGCTGTAGGTCTGCCATTAACGTCTGGAAGGGATATTGGTATCTCACCCGACTCATCGTCTCCCCTCAGAATAATACGACTCCAGTCCATCTAACATCATCTCGTCATCAGTCCTCGTAGATAACCAGGCGTCCTCTTGGAGCTATCGCACAAGCGTACCGTCCATCTATATGATGTAGAACAGACTCCCCTTTTTGTACTCCTCTCCTTAGTTCCTTAGTAACATTCGCGTGCAACAAACAGTTTTTAAGTGTAATTGTAGATTTGAACTTGGTGGCTATTGGCATAGATAAAAAATATACCTCGAAGTAAGCTGGCTAAGGTTATTGAGTTCGTCTAGCCAGTAATGTTGGCAAATTATGACAACAGAGAAAATTATATACGAGTTCATATATGTGACCATCAAAATGCTAATTTCAGTTTGTGGATGAAAATATTAATAAAGTTGTTGTAAATCACTGAATCATTCTTTGTTTAAATATAATGAACTCAGCTTATTATTGTCATAAATCTTTTTTTCCTCATTTTTTTTTTTCCAAACCTTGAAATAGTATGAGTGCAGAGAACTAAGGTAAATAAAAGTATTTACTTTTCCTTTGAGACATAAACTGGCATTAAAGTAAATAAACAAATCAAGACCAGTGTTTTGGAAATACTGTAAGGGCAAACCCTTACAATGGGAATATTATGTTTTCAAGTGTATAACATGTCTTTCTTTATTTCAGGGTTCAGTGTTATAAAATGTTTAATATTTGTATGTTTGATAATATTGCGCAATATTTGTTTTGAATTTGAAATATGCGCTGTGTGAAGACTAAGAACAGTGTTATTCCGGTGTGAACGCCGTCATAAAAGACATTCAGAGAGTACAGAAAATTAACAGTTCCAATATAAAATGTAAATCAATATTTGAATTCTTTTTCTGCCATTTCTCTAAGAATATAAAAGTTTTCCTCTGCATGCATAGCACTTCCGCTTGTTTGAACCCCGTAGGCAGCCATGGCAGGTCCAAGCAACACTTGCCTCTGAGCAGTCCGTCGAGGAGAACTGGCGAGGTAAGACACTGTCACGTATGCACCACAACTTTTTGCACTGACGTTGATTACCATAGTTTCAGTTTAGTATACCTGTCAACCTTTGCTTTGCGTACTTTTGTCAGACATTTCGCTATCATTATGCTTCCGCTTAACTTAATTATTTGCCCCCTTACAGCTTTTTGAATTTAATCGAGAAGGAGGAGAAAGATGTCGGAGAGGCCACGCGGCCCGCGCAACTTGAATCAGGCGCCATCCGCCTATGTTAAAGGCATTTTAGTGTAATTTCTGTATAATTGCTGCGTGCAATATTAAATGCTATATTTCTGTGTATTTATTTGAGGGTATTTTTCATGTTTTATTGTGTTGATGCCACATCGCCCATGGCCACGTGATCAGATATCGCTAAGTACGTATCTCCGCCATCCATGCGCTTCCACTGTATATTTGTGTAATTTCATACGCGCTTTATTGAATGTCAAGGTTCTATGTATTTTTCATTCAGGGTTCCGTGTAAATTCATGTAGATTGATGCTTTGTATGAACGACCACACTGACTTTTTCATGATTGATTTTCCTGCCATCAGGCGTGCTTCAAGCCTCTAGATGCTTGCATCGTAAAGAGAATAATTTTCTGAACACCGTTACCATTTTATCTGAGAATATGTCGTTTTGACTGAGAAATATTGCAATTTCACCTTCACCCCGTGATCCGTTATGAACTTTATCCAGCTGCATCCACGCCATATAATTTTGTTTTCACGCACCTGCATGTTTATTGTGACCATTCAGCTCATGCTCCATGCTATTTCATATGTATTTGTGTAAAGGGTAGGGTGATATTGTTTCTGTCCTAGCCAGCTATGGGTAAAGACCGTCCGGCGAGTCCGCATTAGTGATGCCAAATAATCACACGTGTCAATGTACTTAATTTTGTACTCCATTTTGTAATTCTCCGTGCCCTATCTTCAGGAAAACCTGCAGTTCACCCTAGCGGCTGTAGACCCCTTTCCTTGTGTAAGACTGTATTATCTAACACCACTGTAGAATTCATCCATCTAGGAGTTTGGTAGACAAATTGCGAGCTAGGGGAGCGCTGAACAGATTTAACTAGACACGTGAAAGTTTTCTAACGTGAAGTTCATTCTGGCACATTTTTGTTTGAGTGGTGAAATAAACACCATAATTCCAGTTCACAAAGTTTTTTCTTGTCTTGATAGTAACCTCGTCTCATTTTTCAGTGTTTAATGTTTATTAAAGATGTTTAGTATTGCACAGCATTTTGTAAGTACGCTCGGGTGAGACGGACACACAGAACCCACAGCATCCCTGAGAACCCTGAGTCTCAACAGTGCTGTGACTTGGGAAACACCGCTGGCGCCCATCTACCGTAAGTTAATTGTATCACAGTTTGTCTTGTGTCTCACACGACGGTTTATTTACTTTATTTTCAAGCCCTACCCTCAGGATTAATTAGCATTGTAATTATCAGGACATGACTTCTACATTAAATTTGCATTAATTTTGATTTACTTTACGAGTTGAAAGCTTTTTTATTTTGTGTCGTCAGTACTGAACTATAAATATTTAATCAAGATAATTTCCTTGCAATTAAAACTGTATGTAATCCGAAATTTTGGCCAAAGAGAAATTCTTTAATTATCTTTTATTTTAATGTGTTATATTGTGACAGACTCCAACAATCTCTAAAGACTCCAACATGAGCGTCCGTCATAAGATTAGGGGTTACCCATCCTCTCAATCCTATGCATCATTTCCCTCTCTTTCCTACTCATCAAATCTACCATCTCCCCTTTCCACCTATCCTCCTTAGCCCCTTCCTTTGGCACTGGCACACCCTCTACAAAGCTTCCCCTCAGCATATCCCAAATTCAATTTCCACCTTCTCCACTTATTTGTATTTCCTTCTCTACCCTCAATTTGTTCTCTACCACTGCCACTAAACCCTTTCCCTCAGCACATTCCTCACACTTCCACTCATGTTCCTGTAGTGATTCCAGTTCCTCCTCCCTGATCCCTATACAGCCAACATGGTACCAGCCGCCACACTGGTAGCACTGCACACCACTATCTAACCTTCTCCACACCTTTCCACAGCCCCTACACTTACACCTCCCTATAATTTTTTTTTTACCCTTTCTTTTTAAAAATATCGGACACTACTCCCTCCTTATAACTATTTACCACATAAAACACTAATCTTAACTCTTAAAACTCTAATTATACCTCAAACTACTACTCCACCTATATTTAAACCTATTGCTAGAACTAATCACAAGCCAAAACAACCTTAAATACGGAACAACACAACCTGTAGTCCGTCTGTGGCGGCCATAAACAAACAACAACCAATAAACAAACAACAATGAGTTTTGGTTATTAGGACGATTTTTAACTATTTGTATATGAAGTACTTTATGGCGCATAAGTATGAGCATCAAATCATTTTGAATGTTTCTTATTTGTAATATAATATTTTAGGGGTCCGGTAAATAATAAGAAAACAACCTAACGTTTGAAGATAAAATCATTTGCGTGTTCAGATTCAGCAAGAAAATAGACTTTTGATTTAAAACAAAGACAATTGCAAATTAATACTCATCACAAAATCCATTATTAATCATTATTATGGTGAAATGTTCATTACACTGAAGCGAGCCGGTTTTCATACCTAACTAATATTTTGTGAACATTTCAGCTTTGATGCCAACAAAAAACTGGTTAAAGAATCACAACATAAATTTTAGAACACAAAACTGGGCCACTGTATAATTTCTATTACATAAACACCAACAGAATGTGCCCAAAACAGTTAGGTTATGATCAAACATGTTTGCAGAATGAGTACTGAAAGAGATTATGTTGGTGGACAGTCTTTTTGTTGCTGGGGCTCTCATTTTGCCGAAGTGGGGGGGGCTTTAGTTTAATGTATTTTGTGAGACTGCATTGTTTTGCAGTTCTTACGAGTGTGTCATTTCGTATTGCACAATGATCCAGCAATAAACAAACTTTTACCAAAGTCAACCTTACTCTCGTTGGCTGTACAACACATGCGTAATATGTATTATTTTTACAAGACAAAAGAGTTGCAAATGCTGCCTTTTTATAACAAGTGCATTTCAAACATTATAGTACCTGTTTCAAAATACATTATTTACAAAACACACTAACTTACTGTTTGTAATTCACATTTTTTGAACAGTTTTTATATGGAAATCCTTGCACAAACATTTCACTACAATAATGTTTGTCTATCACTGATATGAAATAATTTATTTGCATAATCGTTCCGTAAAATTAACACTTTGCCCACTTCCTGAAACAAACAAACAAAACCTTTGAAATGTAAATAGGTTTACTTCGAGCATGTAGCTTTGTTGTAGACGGCATGGCAGTTGGAAAATGGCGGAATGAGCCGTGGTGGTAAAACATGTGCCGATAATATTACATTTCACTCAAGAATACTACTAAAACGGTACCTGCAACCAATCATGCTTAATGAAAGCGCATAGAAAAATAATTAACTACCGATAAAATTCCAGACAACACCAACAAGGTACTCGAATAAACATGATGAAAATGAGCACGGTTCACTTGCACTGGAGTACTATTTTCGTCCATTATTCGTAACGGTATTCGAAAATTCCAATATTCACCCAAGCCTAGTTAACATGTTTGCAATACGAGGTCTGAAATAGAGGTTATGGCAGCACGAGATGTGAGCAAGCACTTTTACTATCCATAATGTCATTCACGGAATGGCGATTATTGGCCCCTTGATGGAAATGCCCAGAAATATATTAATACAAGTTATTGTAGGTTTTAAATAAACTGAAATATCATTAAAACGAATATACACATCATTTATATATTCGTTGAGTATGCACGTCAACTAAGTTTTTTTTTTTTTTTGCATGGCTTACAAACTTCAGAAAAAAATATTACATAACATATGAAACAAACATGTTTTTATCGCACACACAATTATTTTAGTCTCAAATGTGTGCTTAAACAAATTAAAATTATTCAAAACAGCAATGAGAATTTAAAAAAATAATAAACTAACGTAGAAATTCATTTCGTCTGGGTGACTGCTGTAGATAAAGTGGCAAATTTATATAGATTATGTTGATATTGATATTATGCAGATACTTATTTCCATACTTCACAGAGTACAACTTAGTGCAAATAAGTAGTGCTTATACAATAATTACTTCGTCAAGTCATGATTTATGAATTCATTCATCAGATAAGTAGTGCTTGAAGAAGAATCACTACTTGATGTATATCTTATTTGCCAAACAAGCCTCAGACTATGAATCCCAGCCTGAACAATTTACATTACGTTTGCTTGTTCACACACCGTAACTGATAGGGAATTGGTGTTGAGAGGCACCATGAGTTTTAACTTCATATGCTTCTGCAAAATTTGTCCATCCTATTTCCTTCCATCTTGTCCTACTTCTGAATTGTTAGCACTGTTGTTCATCTGATCCCCCCCCCCCCCCCCCAATGAGTTCAACATCCTTTCACACTCGTGCATGAATTGTTTAGGTCCCGTATTATTTCCAAAAAAATTTAGGCACTGCCCTTTCAAAAGCCAGATTTATGTCTGAAGACAAGACACCCTCATTATCTTGAGATACATACTCCTGTTTGCACAATTGATTAAATCTTACATCACTGTTGTTTACATTCCCTTCTTATTCCCTCAAATTCTCTAGATGCTGTCCTATTGCCAGGTTTTCTTTGAAAACATTTTTACATTCCTTTCCAAATTTTCCTCAGTTTCCACTACCTACTTCCTTAAGTTTTGCATACATATCTCTCTCTCTCTTCTTTATTTACTTAAACCCAAATGTTTTCTATTCCACTGGAATGTTTTTATATATTTTCACCGTGTTCAGCTACAGTTTCCTTTCATTTATATTGTTTAATCCACATGCAATTTAAATTTTATGGCAATTCTGTATGATTTCCAATTTTTTCTCCAAATGAACAAAAAAAACATACCATTTGGTTTTACTCTACATGTTTGTATTTTTTCTGTATGGCTTCAATTTTTTCTAACAATAACCCAAATGCTTTTTCCATATTAGGAGTTGGCCTCTCTACTGTTGTCTTGGGAAAGTGTCCCCCATACCCTACAAAATTGTTTCATTCACTTTCACACATGTTGACCGGAAAATAAGAATTTTTTCCCACAAATTACAATGTGAGTTAACCAAATACAATAACCTTAAAATTTTTTTGTTATACAATGCAACTTTCGCCCTACATAGGCCTAGAACAAAATTTACTAAGAATAGGTACATACAATTTTTTTTCAAACCTGTGAACACACAAACAAAAAGAAAATTCTTTCTCCAGCACTTGCGATTCACAGTGAGTTGCTCCTACGATGTCCCTCAGTGTGGTGAAATATGTACAGGACATGCAGATGCATTTCATATGGTGTTATGTAGATGGCAATCTGCAACCCTCAGGGCACTGCATCTCCACTCTCCCGTACTCTCAAAGTGTAGCACAATTTCTTTCCTGGGCATGGTCCTTCCCTCTGGTGAAATTCATAGCTTCCAAAGACTGTAGCTCTTGAAATTTGTTTCTCAGCCCACGTTTTGGGTCACCAGATGTAACATTTCAGTTATTTTATAAGCACTAACATTAACCTTGTTTATGAATGACATTTCCCGTTTGCCCTCCTGGGAATAATGCAGTTGCACCAGCTAGCTCAGTGAGGTTAGCAAGTTCATTTTGAATTAGAATGCTTAAATTCTGGTCTCATTTGTTATTGGCTCATTTATATTGTCAAACAGAAAAAAAAACTAATTACAGACAAACTGCTTGCGTTTAAAATTTACGAAGAATACACACACGCCTCCATTTTTAACAGCGGTGGCGTTATTTGTGGAAGAGGAATGCTGTGACGATTCAGAATATTGGTTTATATTGTGCTTTGCATGTTTGGAAGTATTTTGTCCAAGTTTTGAAGTGTAATTTAAATATTTGTGTGTTTTAGTATGAAAGTGTGTTTGAGTTTTTTTTTATTTTTATTTTTTTTAGGTTGCCAGCCTAAATGAAGAGATTTCAAACGTGGTTGTAGCAGTGAAAACTATTGCCAATGCAAGACAACAACTGTACAACATGTTAATAAGACACCAGATTTGCATGTCAGAAATTCCTAGGAGGAATACTCTGTATGAAGTAAAAATTAAAGTAGCAGAAAACTCAGTTTTTCACAAGAAGTCTTACCCAATACCGGCAAAATATTTAGTTGAAGCGGAAGACTATCTTAGACTAATGCTAGACTGGAAGGTAGTACAGAGGGAAGCTAGTCCTTTTGCAATCCTGATGTGCATTCCTAAAAAAAGATGGGACTGTATGTCTTTGCCTGGATGCCAAAGGCATTAACAATATTTCGATAAAAGATTGTGACTGTCCTGTACAGACATGTGACTTACTCCGATTGTATCAAGGTGTGAAGTACCAGACCACAATTGACGTAACTAACACATATTAGCAAGTACCACTGGCACAAGAGTCAAAATAGTATATGCCATCGCAGGATTAACAAGATGCCTTGATGTGACGTTGGGTGAAGAGTGCAAACCGTTCGTCAGAGAGTACGTGAATGATATACTGATAACCTCCATGAACTTTAAAGACTACATACAGTAGGTACATATTTTATTCGAAAAACTTCAGCGTGCTGGCATGACAGACAAAATTCGGAAATCGCTATTTTGTAGGTCTGAAGTACCATTTTTGGGACATATTTTATCCATTGATGGCTTTCGTACAGCACCTGATAAATTACAGGCAATCACTCAGTTTCCAGTACCCCGAAATGTCAGACAGCTGAGAGCGTACTAGGGTTTTACAGAAATTATTCTGACAAAATTTCTAAAGTTTCAGTACCACTATTTTCACTACTGAAGAAGGTAGTTAAACTGCTGTGGGAAAGTGAACATCAGACAGCATTTGAGCAACTGAATGAGAATTTTCTTGACAGAGAAGGTGTTATATCACCCTAGTCAAGGTCGTGAGTTTCTTTTGTACACAGATTCTTCCGCATACGCCTTGGGAGTAAAACTGGCCCAATGAGATGACAAAGGCATAGAAAAGACTGTGGCCATGGCCAGCCATGCTGTAAAACTTGCGGAGAAAACTATACAGTGACTGAGAGAGAGGCCTTGGTTATGATGTGGTCTTTACAAGAGTTTCACAATTTATTGCTGGGGGAAAAAATATTAAGATAATGACTGACCACCAAGCCTTAACTTGTCTTGGGACAGGCTGACTCGCTGGCTGTTTTATCTACAGGAATATGACTGGAAATTTAGCACATCCATGATACTGAAAATGAAGCTGCAAACTATCTAAGCCATATCCCATGCGACGAGCCTGACATATTCCGACCTCCAAAGAAAATGAAAAATTTTGTCATGGCTAGTATCAATTCTACAGCCCTTCTATGTAATCAAAAGTTGAAAGAACTGGTAGAAGATGAGTATTGCGTGAAAGTCTGAAATAAACTTCCAAATGTTCCGCCTGATAGAGATTTCCGCAGATATTTCTGTAAATCGGAAGACAATGTATTGTTCTATCAGAGCGAAAATGTTGCACCTTTGGACCAGCCATAGAAGCCAGTTATACCCCTTAATATCCGATAACCAATTGTTACAGAAGTCCATTTGATGCTGGGACATATAGGAGCGAACAAACTTTACGCAAGTTTGAAACAGCTTGTCTACTGGCTGGGGATGACACGAATGATTAGAGAGGTCACAAGTTCTTGTGATTTGTGCCAGAAAGCCAAACAGCCTAGTAAAATTCTCGCAAGGAGAGATGCAGGCGATCATCCCACAGGAACCGCTAGATTTAGTGACAGTCGACATATTTGGTCCGTTTCCTAGATCCAAGGCTGGTGTCAGGTATATTTTTGTGATATTGGACCTATTTTTTAAATATATCAAACTGTACCCAGTTGTTCAGGAAAATGCTGTTACTCTAATTCAGAAATAGAAACAGTTTATATCGGAGGTAGAAAAACTTGTGAGCTGTCAGAGCAAGACAGCCAGTTTACTTGTGAAACATGGCAGAAGGGGCTGCGACAGCTAAACATTAAACAATCCACTATTTCTGTAAGACACCCATAAGCCAATCCCGTCAAGTGAAGCATGAAGACAATAGGTACCATGCTTAGAATCCACTGCTACAGCTGTCAACAAAGCTGGTGCGACAAGGTGTGCCACCTTGCGAGGTTCTTACCAGTATATACAGCAAATTTAAAGTAAAAAAGGTTAATAATAACTGAGCAAATGTGTATAACTGTAGATGGACCCCATTTAACTGGTTTAAAAATAAGAATAGTTATCTAAAAAAAATGAAAATAAGCAGCACAGATAAGAAAAATTAAAAAATATATGTGGCAATAAACATTGAATTAGTGTCTGTACATACTACAGTGGAGTGGTAAGCATGACGCAACAGCCATAAGGTGCAGTTTCATGATTACCGAGCCTGTAAACGAGGAAAAGTGAAGATATTGGGCACGTTATTGTACCCAATATAGCAACCTCAGAGGGTGGCCAGCAGCTCAGCAGCATCAGTGTCATGCAGCTAGGAGTGGGGAAGGGGGTCGCAACTAAGCCCACCCCTTATGATGGTCAGTCTCCTTGATGGAAGTACCAGCATCAGCTTGAAGTAGTCACAACACTAAATGGCTGGTCAGATGAACAGTGGGCTAACTATCTCGTGGCTTTATACTGAGGGGCCCTGTCCTGAGCATATTACAATCTCTTACAGGAGCTGTGGCATGACATAAGTGTGGTTAGCTGTAATAGTGTCTGCTTGGTGGCTGAGATAGGGGTCATGGATAGGAAACTTGAGAGAGTGGTGTACGCCTGCCAAAGTCATAATATCCTACTTGACTGTTACAACGAAAGCTGTTGCTGTTGTATAGTATTGAAATCTTATTGTCACAGATTTATCACCAGGCTGGTTTAGCATCACTTTTTAGGGATTACTCTTTGTGCCAACTCACCAAACTTTTTTTAATATATAGGCTACAGAAATGTAAATACTGTTCATAGTAAATGTGCTTTTGGAAGCCCTGCTAAGTTTCTACTTTCAGCCCATTGGTTACATATATTTAGCATTTTAGAATACACATTGCCATCTGACTTTCAGCCAGTGTTTACACCAGCTGCTCAGATGTCCAGTCTGTTTGTGGTTTCTTCACACTTTTTGAGTCAAACCTGTGAAAAAAACACCTCATGTATGTCATGTTTAGTTTCTTTTTAAATGTGTCTCTCAAGTGTCGTACACTTCTGTTAACATTAAATTACGTTATTGTTGCTTAAATTGAATGTTTAGTAATATTTATATATAAATTATATTAAATTTTTAACTGATAAAGATAATGATGGAGAAAATAGATGTGTTAGTAATTGCTAGTAAGAAATAGTTCTTGTGCAGCATGTTATTACACTGAGCCCGCACGAATGCGGTGCATTGGCCCTCTGGTGTAATTTTCTAAGCAGTTGGAGGAATTAGAACTTTAGCAAGGCTTCAGAATAGTGGGAAGTAATCTTGAATGGACTATAGTAATAGTATTAAATTGTGATAAACTGTACAGAGACATGCATGTTAATTTCAGTAAATTACTGTTACTGGCAGACGTCTGAGCACGGAGAAGCGTGGTAAGCAAAGCAAGGGGGGAAGAGATGCGTGTGCAGGTCTGGTCGTGCATAGGCTATTCCACAAACATTAGTTACGGCGGTCTCAGTTGTATGTAAGGCAATGTAGGACGGACGTTTGCAGATGTACGGAAAAATTATCCCCAGTGTTACAAAATTGCACTTGCCCACTATATTCATGAATGACCACATTTCATAAAAATTATACAACTGAAATACTACATAGTTTGTAACACTCGGTGCAATTTTGCGTAAATTCATTTCTGCGTACATTCTAACAAAGTACTGTATAACTAAACTGTAAGTTTAGGCCAATGCATTTAATTTGAAACTATAGAAAGGTTTTATAGCTTTATGTGCTCAAAGCCACCATAATGCGTGTTTGTACTCATAGTGGACTGTCTCACTGTATAAACAAAGCCTACACACAGAGTTTATAAAATAAGAAATAAAATAATAAAAATTAAACAATGCTGCCGCTATGACATTACACTATACAGAATAATATCCATCTAGTTTACAAATTCCCCTGCAATTTATCTGCGTATAAACATTCTTGCAGTGTTTAACGGTAGTTTATATGAAATTGTGGTCTTTATGCACCTAGGTGTTTAAATTGTAGAGCCAACTAACGTCATAGTAAATCATTTAGAGTTTATATGAAAAGGTTTTAATTATCATGTCTATTTATGTATTATTTCTAGAATTCTGAATCATGTACAAAAGTAATGCCACCTGTAAAGATGTTTTTCTAAAGAATGTTGGCTTCGGCAGCATGGTGTAATCGCTGCAAAAATATTTCTCTAGCCTTTATGATAAAATAATTGTTTGTACTAACTTAACAGTCCATAATATACTTTTGTACATGATTTATGCCAGTAAATGTTATTCCAAACACAATGTTCATTAAGAGAAAATAAGTTCTAGATTATGAAACAGAACATGTGCAAATATGTAGTCCTATTTGAAAAGCATTAAAAACTAAAGCATTAACAGGTTAAAATTATATACTTGCAAAATTACTAGATAAACAAATTCAAAACTAATGCTATCTGTAAGTAAATGTGTTTGTTGGGGTTGAAGTTAAGTTCACACGTATTTATTCAAGAAGGTGCATTTTCAATTTCAAGTTGTAGCTTATTTGTTTTATATATAATATTGTTAGCAATTTCTCTCTCTAGAAATTAAGTGGGTTATACCAAGTTCGTTATGGAATGGAGGTCTTAATAAAATAAAAGAATTAATTTAGTTTCCTTATTTTATTTACAATAACTACAGCAAAATTCTCTGAACTCAAATTCTAACAGTAAATTGAAATCACTTACTGTTCACAATTAACTTAAATAATTAAAGATCAGTTCCAATAGACAGTGTATCAACCTATTCAATTATTTTATAATTTATGCATCCATATTTGACAATTTGAATATTTACAATAAAATTAGTATTACACTTCCATTCAGTTCCACCTCAGTTCACTCCATATCCCGCCAGTCGCAATGTTCCAGAGTCCTCCAAGCACCCTCACGCACAGTAGGCTTCACTCGTCTGTTTCACACCCTCTCGTCCATTCACGCCACGAACACTTCGCTCACACACACTTGCCAGGCGGCCTCTGTCAAAGACTGCCGGCCGCTGGGTTGCGGCAGTACATATAGTGTCTTAGGCAGCCACCTAGAATCTTCCTCAACTTGCGTGATGTGTCACAGAGGACTGAGGTGCCAGCCAGTCTCACCAGAACATTCTTGCGCCGTCGCTAAACGTATCGAAAGCTCTAGCAGGCAAGAGGAGGTCTGTGACGCCAGCAAGTCTCATCGCTTTCGGTATTCATAGGATTCCCAGAAGGAGGGCAGACAGCCACGAGCGCATCGTTCCAGGAAGAGGGGAGGGTGAGATGGGTCTCAGATTACGGCGCAGGGCAGCTGAGTCGGCACCAGCTGCAGCACGTAACAATATAAAAGATAATCTTTGTATTACAGTTTTGGTACAAATAAAGATATTTTCGATAGCATAATATATATTTTTACATTCTCTATTTACCGATGTAATTGAAATACAAGTGTAACTGTAATATCACACACACATATATATTGCAAGCCCACTTTGTAGGTAAATGTACTTATTACAAGAAAAATCAAGTATTCAGTTGGGTACTAGTATCCAAGGTTGTACTTGTAAAAGTACAAGACAAAATGCAAATATATTTCCAGTTGTACAGCACACAATTATTTAATTCCGTGACAACTATATTCATACAGTTTTCGTATTGGAAGTGATGTTTCCCATGAAAGGGTGACCCATACGGACATGCATAAATCACACTAAGCCCTACCCTGAATTCGAAACGGGAACCACTCAACCGACTGCGCCACAGAGGGCAGCCAATAGGTTAACGAAAACACTGTCAGTGGTGATATGAACTTATTTAAAGTGAAAAAAAGACTGCTTATTTCATTGGAGATAATTTGTTACTTACACTTTACGTAATATATTAAGTAATTGTTCCACATTGTATGATATGCTGCCATGTTGGTTGGGATTCACTTGCCTACATTTGCGCTAAATTAAATGCACTTATCGGGGGGACGGTTTGTGAAAGTTGATTTAACATTTAAGTTTTAGCTTCAACTTCATGAACCACGTTTGTTGTTGGAATATAAGTATAAATAACAATTAGTTTTTCTCTTTTGTCAGTTCTATTTTGTGTTACTGTATAGCACTGACTATTATAAATATTTGTGTGTCATTAATGTAACATTATTATATTTAATGATGTTCTACATTTATTATTCTTTATTACAAATTTGTTCGCAACCCCAAAACTAAAGGTAGTATTGCGATTGATTTTGACAAGAGAGTAATACAAGACACAATTCAAGAATTCTATACCATCACAAAAATTGTTCCAACAACTATGAATATGCTAGGAAATTACATTCTGCATTGGCTAGATGACAGCTCTGTACGACTTTGTGTTATTATTTGCATGATTTTTGTATTTGTGTTAGACGTAAAACTGCTGTTCTGTAACATATGTTTACGTTGACTTGACATTATGCTGTCTCAAACCCCTCAATGTTGGCATATTATGTGAACAAATATTGTCTGAGTAATGCATTCTCTTCGAGATATTTCTTATGCAGCGCCTTACATCTTCTCATCCAATATTTATATCCCCCTACCTTCCCCATTTTGAAGGTGAAACAGAGTTTGTAATACATTAATTTTTTCTCAATGTTATGAAAATGTGGGATTTAAACAAACAATCTGCTAAAGCATCAAAGTACACAATATATTCCACCTCCATCGTTGTTGCATTTATGTAACGTGAATTTAATTTGATACTGGTGAATATTTTAACAGAACATTTGCACTCAGCAGAAACGCAATTGACTTCTGTCGAACAGCGCACGCAGACAGTAACAAAATCATCCAGCACACACTGTTACAATAGCATTTCTATCTGTTGCCAGTCAAACTTCTCCATGTCCGGTTTTGCGAAATGTTTTTATGTCCGCGCGTATACTGCCAGGCCGCTGTCTTGCCACTCAGCTACAGACTGGTCTGTGCTGAGCCACTGTCTAGGGAGTACGAAGGAACTCGCATGCCCAGACATCTACCGGTACCAGTATATTGATTTGTGAAAATCGATAGATGTCCCAATTTTTTTTTCTCTTAGGATATAAATTAGACTCCTTTAATTGTGGTCACCCCTTCCGAGGTCATAAGAAAACATGTTCTGGTTTAAGCTGTCCGCAGAAGAGGTAAGTGATTCTTTTTTATCTCATTATAAAAACAATGTTAAAATGTTATGAATGTTTCTCAGTATATATGTCAGACTTATAAGATAAGCACACTTTTATATTATAGAGTGTATTTATTGTTTCATACAGAAGACTGTATCTCTAGTTCAGTGACTTACGAATTATGTTTAATACCATGTACGAGTAAACTACGAAAATGGTTCACTAGTTTAAATACTGTGAAGTGTGTTCCTATGTATTTTAGTTTTAGTAGAATATTATGAAATCTTATTTTCACTCCACGTTCCTTGAGATTGTCAACATATTTGTAGATGTATCGAAATTCCCACCAAAATAGTTAATGACTTATTAAATAAATACCTCACAAATCAATAAAATATTTTAATCAACAACTACACAAGAATATCCGAGGGGTAGTTATTGCATTATGAATTTAAAAATAGTAGTTATAAAAGATTTATTTAAAAAGTGCTCACCTTATTGTTAACAGCCTTCACATTTATGCTGCCTACACATTAGACAAAAAGGTCTGGTGAGTTGACACAAAAAGTAATTTCTAAGGAGTGACAAAAACCCAACTGCCAATAAATTTGTGCCAGTGTGGTTTCATGACTGCCTATCTTTAACCCCTCTCTCAGCCACCAAGCAGACATTAACTACACTGTTGTAATCTTAATAGTAGCTCAAAAATAAATTTGAGAGAGTACAGTTGGATGTTACAGAGCATCACATGTGGTGTGAATATAACGATGCACCTATGTGAAGATTTTTTAGCTTTATTAGTATTTTGTCTAGGAATTATTTGCTTTTCAGAAAAGTTCCATCGAAGTTTAACTTTTCGTAATTACCAGGTCAGAACGTATTTTCTCACAAATGTTGTTGAATTCAGCTGCGTTTCCATGAATATTGTTTTTCATTGGCCCTGCACATGGCAATTTTTTCATGTTAATTGATTTATTCCCATGAGAAGAAAAGAAAACTCCTTTGTGCGGCATACTGTGTACAATGCTTTTGGGGAGAAAATTGTGGCATTTTTCAAAATGTTCTTTGATGATATTCTTCACAGTCTATAATTTTTCTACTTTTGATAAACAGTTTGTTGACGGCTTGACATGGTCACAAGGGCATTTGAAAGTATGTGCCTATGATTGTTTAATATAGTAAAACCTTTCTGTGACGAACACAAATCTAATGAGTACAGCGACTTTGACAGCATTCTCAAGAAATGTAGAAAATAATAGGCAAAATGCAAGAAGACAATTCAAGGTTATTTAAAAATACGTTTGTTAGCATGCAGCAATAACATATTAGAGGTTATGCCGCTACCATTAATTGATAGGCCATGCCTGTAAAACAAAACAAAAAATGGAAAACAAGACGTTTGTCTGAAAGACACCTGAAGCATGTGCCTGGTGAGTTACACCATACGTATATCCATTAACATGTGATGTGGTGAATTGTACTGCCCTTTCTCCATCAACCTTTGTGCACAATTTTATTGGATTATAATTTTATTTACAGTTTTGGACTTTGACTAATTGGCGAGTCGCTTACATTTATTGATTATGATGTTGGACTTCTGATTCAACAAGATGCATGGAAGCAAGCAGATGTACAGTACTAGTACTTTGTATATAATTCTGCTGCAAACTATGCCTTGATACTGTTTCATTTATTGTTGTTGTTTATTATTATTATTATTATTATTATGCAATTTCTGTGTGTTTAATACCAAATATTTGCGATTCTAGTCCTCATTTTCTTGCAAAAATTATTGTACGTATAGTCTATTTCATATAAGAATTCCATTTTTTGACAGACAGCGTAGAAATAGTAACAAGTAAACAGACTACGTATCCTTTTGCACCACACAGTTTCTGCCAAACTGTCAAAACATGTTTTGTTTGTAATGACGGAGGTTGATGAGACGTTAAGGCTGTTCTATTTAATGTTGCCAAGCTGCTCACACATCTATTTTGAGAAAATTATTGATTTTGCTGCAATGGGCATCATTTGGTTGAGATCCATAGTTTATTCACTTCAAATTGCTGTTTGAAAAGTTGGAGTTTTCTTGCCCATAAATAATACAACATAATGCTCACAGAAAATTAGCTATATTAAGGTCCTAGTTTGATTGTCGAGTGTAATATGTTCATAATATTACTACAATTGTATTGTTAAATCCATTCATATGATAACAATATTTGAAACATTATCCATATTAAAGTCAATATCACACACACTTGAAATTTTGTTCTAATCAAAATACTGAACTTGTGTTTGCAACTTTCATCCGTTTTGCTGATTGCACCTACAACCAGAGTCGTCTAGCTAGTGTGTACTTAAAACCACATCATAAAACTGTGGAGTATTATTTGTTATAAACTGTGAATTTGGTTTAACGTCTTTAATGAGATGTTAATTGTGTTTCTTATGCAGTAGCAGTTTGTACATTAAAGCATAATGTTTTGGAAATATTGGGAATTTAGAAAAATGTTCATACAGCACTTTAACAGTCGTAAGTATTTTGCGAATATAAGTGGCATCTTCTCATCAAAAGGATGAGATTATGTAGTTTACAGTTTTTATTTGCAGTTGGGCTATTTATAAATTAACTACGGTACAGAGTCTGCCCAGATAATAATATATCACATAAACATGAATATTATTTGCCGCAAAAATGATTCCATCGTAAAATAATGCTTGGTTTTAATAAATTAATAATATTTATTTTCACATTGTAGCTGGAGCGGGAGAAGGATGCACCAAACACAAAATTGTGAGCCGGTCTCACAAAGGCGTGGTGATTATGTGCTGAATTGAATTTATTAGAAAGCAGAATCACTGCACATGGAAGTATGTTAAGTTCAAAATAAATATATATATAGGGCTTGAAAAAATATAAAACTCTGGGAACTCGTTTGCGTGTTTGCACGTGAAAAATGAGTCATTTTGTGGGGGGTGGCTTCCGAAGTGAGCTATACACTGGCCAACAGATGGCAGCACAGTGACCTATTCTGCCACTGTATCGCAAAAATATATCACGTCCTTTTAAAAGTAATTTTTCATCTTGTACAGGCCCAGAACAACTCGGGGTTGAAATATATTACATAAAATTAATGTAACATTTAAATAATGTCATATTTAATTAATAATAATTCTCATGCAATAAGACACTGAAAACAGATTAAGGCGCTCTGAAAATTACAGTATGCCACACTTATAAAACAGACTACAGCTTACTAAAATATAAAAAATATATGATACTCAATCTTTTTTTTGTGCGAGACATTGTATTTATAGTTCTGCAATATTATTTTATTCTAATAATTCTGCATATTTAAATGATATTTATATATATATATTTTTTATTGATCCTGTGATTTTCTCGCAAGAAGTGACTGAAAATGAATGCAGCACTTGCTAGGAGTTACGTCGTACCCTGTGTAAACTTTTTTTTTAGCAGTGAGAGGTTATTTGTACTTAACGGGGCATCATTTCATTATTAAAACTCTACATTTTCAATTAAATTCATGTATTGTTTCATTTCATTTCATTTTTATACCAAGAGTGAGTAAATATGGATGTATTCCACTCAGTAAAACTTTGCGCAGCTCAGTGTTTTTAACATGATGATTGACAATAAGAGAGTAAGTATTCTCTTATTGGGTATAATTTTTTTCTGAAGACATCTGCTGCCTATTAAATGAAATACATATTTCATTTTTTAAAAACATGTTTGTATTATGCCAGTGACAAACAAACTTTAAGTAAAAAAATAATAATTTTTTGTTCCAAATTGATTATTTTCGTGTTTTGCAACAACGTTACGGCTGTATTCTTGGGAATCATGGATGCTCATAAAGTGTGGGTTTTACTGTAATTACAATTTTTAATGAATAAGGACATGTTACAGAATTAATAGGAAAAAAAACCTTAACAATGGGTAAAAATTTTCCAAAAAAAGTAGTAGTCCAGAGTGTGCACTGAGCCTGTAAGGACCAAATTTCCTTGTACGCTGGACAAGCAGGTAAATCAACTAATATGAGAATATATGGATTAATTCATAGTTTGTTGAATAATTAAATTGACCAAGCTGTGACATAGACATAACCTTCTAAACTCTGCAATTACCATATTTTAGCTGTCAGTGGGCAAATGTCAATGGATGTACTGTTGTTATTAGGCATTGTGGTTAGTATAGCTGACTTGATTGTGCTGTATTTTATATGCCAATCATACAATTTTCTGTGCAGTAATTATTATGGAGTTTTAACAAGAGACTGTAACATTGGTTTTGTGATTTATTCATCAGAGATGGGAGATGTTCCAAAGAAGGAGCTATCCAAAGAAGAGCTCAAAAAACGGCTAACGCCACTTCAGTATCATATCACACAAGAGAAGGGGACTGAGAGGTGTGTAATTTTTAAAGCACTATTTAAGTTGTTGCTATAGATTTGTAATTTTTTGTAAATCCTTTTCACCCTAGAAAAAGTGGTGTGGTATGCAGGATTAATCAAGAATAATTACAGATTCCAGACAGTCTACATATATAGGCCCTTATATATTAATTTAGAGAAAGTTAAATATTATTACGGCAGTCAGTTTCAGCTTTATGTCAAAAGAGTATTTAAGCCAATAGCGCAAGCATCACAAACAGAAATAAATTATAATCAAGCTCTTTTTCTTCATGCTTCATGCTCTGTAATACTGCTAACATTCCTTGTTGTGAATATTCACCTTTAAGATTAGAAGAAATAATTTTCTTTATGTTAATTTTCAAAGAAAATTGCGAGGTGTGGAGTCGTATGAACCGGAGGCCATGTAATTTACAGCTGGTGTTGGTTTGCCTCACTGCCAATTCACAAGTGAACAACGAAACAAGTAGCCAGGTCTGTATAGTCCATTCATAACTGGAACACCCTTGCAATTAGCTGCATACATAGCTAGTAAAAAAAGTGGCTGGTACTGTACCCGTACCTGTCACTTTGTTTACTAGCTATGCATGCAACTAATGGCAAGGGTGTTTTTTCAAAGATTGATATTCATGAGTCTGTTTCAGTCGTGAATGGACTATAAACCTGTGTATGCCATTCGTAAAATATAAATTAGGTCTCCGAGCCTTCCTTTTTTTTTTGTTGTTGTTGTTGCTCAATAATGGTAGATTTGCATGTGTGGAGTTTAAGTACAAAGTGCATCTTTCAGTTCAGAATGAGCCATTTTTTTCTGTAACTGTTGATGTAAAATGTATTCTTCCTTGTAGGGGTGTCAGCTTAAATTCGTTGGGAGATTCCATGCAATCCTGCATGGCTGCTTATATAGAAGGTTCTATGTAAGATTTGGCCATCTGCTGGTCGTTTTCATAATTGGTCGTGTACAATTTTTGAATGGAAGCTTTCCTACAAGGTTGAAAGTTCAGCTAATCAGAGAGAGGGTGGTAGTAATTTTGTTTATTTTGTTTTGAGAAAGAGCATTAAGATTATTAAACACGAATTAATAGTAAATAAAATAATTTGGAAATGTTTACTGATTCTAAAATGGCATTGTGTGAAAAGTATGGTAATTCATGTTTATTTAACACTAAAGTTCCGGTTATAACAACAAAATTATTGGCTCTGTGCATAAATACATAATACTGAAGTCATGAGTGAAGATTATTCCTGAACCAAAGTTGCAAAAGTAAAATCATAAAAAATGCACTCGTCTTTACTTGTATCGTTGGATAGGTTATTCCAAAGAACTGCTTGCATGCAGGCTCGGGTAGCAGGTCTTGTGTAATGCTCCACCCGAGCTTGTACAAAAATTTTATTGTGGCATACAGGCTTAATCCACTTCCATTCTGCCAATCACATAACCTGATATACTAATAGGCTTGGCCAAAGTTGGCCAGTGTTCTGGAAACAGGTGGTCCTATTCCAAGGACCCAGGAGCCAATACCTTAACTTAAAACATTCAAAATGGATACTGTGTCAAAATTAATTTTGTATAATAATATGAAAGATTTTATAACCATTTTTGTAGCTATTCCACTAAGCCTAGTTATTCTAAAATAGTGGTTGGCAATTTCAGTAGTCATAGTGATTTTTCCCATAAAAAAACTAAATTAATATATTTATTAAATTTATTATGATGTGAAGAAGGCCAATATCCATTTGCAATTTTTTTTAGAAAGGGTTTGTTGAGCTACATAAAGATAGGCAAACTGTTGATTATCAGACTGATTGTGTTGTGTTTTAGGCCTTTCACTGGTACATACAATAAGTGCTCAGAGGAAGGTACATACCTTTGTATTGTATGTGGTGTGGAATTATTCTCTTCTCACACCAAATTTGACTCTGGTTGTGGGTGGCCAGCATTTAACGATGTCTTGGAACAAGGGAAGGTCAAATTGACCAAGGACACATCTCATGGTAAGTTTTTGGTGAGGTACATTGCTGTGTGTAAATTGTTCTCTACATTTAGAATTTTAAAATAATTTTTATGGCCCTCTGATTTTTAGTTTTAGTGAGGCTGTTAATTTTGAGATAATCATTATTTGTTTATTTTCTGTTAAAGTTTTTTTTATTACACATTGTTTTAAAGACCCAGGTCTAACTGTAACATGTTAGCAATTTCAAAGGCTCTAATACTCAGTTTACATTCTGACATTGCACTATTGTTTGAACCTCATTGTGTTGATTGAAGTGTTTTTGCATCAAATTTATATAACATGAGTGGGTCAAGTCATTGAAAATTAGTGCAGAGGAACCAGCATCATATCAAAGGAACCTTAAAGTCAAGGGGTACATGAAAGATAGTGCAGTAATCATTCCAGTTAAAGTCTCTGAGCAGTAGTTGGTACATTGTCAACGGTTGATGCAGCTTTTAAGAGCTGTTTCTCATTGTATAATTCAGGACTGTCCCTAACTATGTTGTAAGCTAGTAAATTTAAATTGTGTAATGTACGCTTGTCTGTACAATAGCAGCCATGAAAAAATGTGTGAATGTTCAGTCGATTGAGGTCATTCGTTGGTGCTAGACTTTTATTTTTGAAGGGGTTGGGTTTGATTTGTGGTCCAGCTACTTTGGTTTTGGTTTCCTGTAATTACTTCAGGCAAGTGCCAGGATGGTTATGTGCTACATGCAATTTTTGCCTTATTTTATACTCATGGTTGTCCAAGCCATTTGTTCCACTTGATGACACTGCTGTTCATGTCGTTTATTGAAAGTAAGTTATTGTTCAGCACACAAATTCTTTCAAGCCAAAACATAGGTTACATGCATGATGTGGTTGCGGTATGTTGAGAAGATCTTTGTGCAAGTCCAAGCCAACAATGGCAGTGGCTGAATCTGTTGTTTGCGTCAAGGCTTGAGGCACTTTAGTGTGGAATGCTCATTATCATCATTCGACTTTGAACACCTTCATGTCTACCCGGTGTGTATATATATATATATGTATATATATATTATATATATATTATATATATATATATATATATATATATATATATATATATATATATATATATATATATATATATATATATATACACACACACACACACACACGTGTGTGTGTGTGTGTGTGTGTGTGTGTGTGTGTGTGTGTGTGTGTGTGTGTGTCTTCTTGACTTTTAGCCAAGTGGCCATCCCTGAGTTTATACATTCTTGGAGGGTATTCCCATGTTGCGGCATCTGCAGGCGAGGACCTCTCGGGCAGCGCTTGAAGCCCTGCCCACTTCCACCTCTCAGGGCCATTCTCTTTGTGGCCATCTGTCACGTGGTCTAAGCCCATGTCTGGCCAGTCTCCAAAACTTGGAGAAATCTATTATCCAAAAGGAAACCTATAGGTTTGCACCCACCACTACCAGCATGAGTCCATCCTCAATAATCTGGCGTCAGGGCACTAAAAGAACTTCAAACTTCAGCAGGGCAGGTGGTCAGCCCATGCTCCTTCCTTTTCATCTAAGGTTTTACACTTGGGTAGGAACTTAATCTGAACCTGCTCTGTGCCCATTTCCATTCCCATGGATTTCAGGTACAACTAGAAATTCAGTCTTTGGGGCCCCGTCTGACCGTAAAGGAGTCGACCGGGCCACCACCAGGCACCACCATCATGAGTGCCCATGATTCAAGCTTAGTCTGGGAGGCAGATACCCCGTATTGTAAAACATGGCATAGGGCACGCCCGGGAGTTTTCTATGTTAGCAAGATGGTATTTTCTCAGTCAAACAACGGTACCAAGCCCACCCGGGACAGATGAAATAATTTTTCACTTGTGTGTTGGACAGGTAATGTAAACAACAACAGAACTCAATACTGTGCCATGTTTACTTCTGTACGCCATGCATAATTTAGTATTGTGCAGTGCATATCCACTGGAATATTATTTATCTTTCATGAACAGTTTGTAGTATTCCATTCTCACAATACAAATTCCTTGTTTCACTTATTGCCCTTTTTGTTTTATACTGGCAGTGTGTTGAAAGAAACCTTGTATGATTCTGCAGGTGTCGTTGAGAGCTACATCCACCTGTTTGGCATGAGGTGAATTGTACCATACAGGACAGGCATACTATGCAGCCGAATAACACAATGCTGTGGCAGAAGTTTGGATGGTTTTAGGTTTGCTGCCCCACTGTGATCCAGCCAGTTTTCTAAGAAGATTGTTCCTGGTGGAAAATTTCAACTTTGAGTTCATGCAGTGTTTCTTGAATGTAAGAGATTTGTCAAGGGTCATTCCTAGATATTTTGGAGTGTCACAGTGTTCCAGTTCGACCCCAGACCGAACTACCTTTAACTTACGGGTGACTTCCCTGTTTCGTAAATGAAAAGCACATACTTGTGTCTTTGAGGGATTAGGGTTTAAGCTGGTTTATGCTGTAGTATCTTCACAGACCTTCAAGGGTGTTAATGAGGCTGCTCTCCACTGATTCAAAGTCTGTACTCAGTGTGGCTAAAGCGAAATTATCGGCATATGAAAAACTTGTGTTGTTGGGGCTATAGGTTGATAGTTTGTACGGAATCAGGGCCAACACTTCCTTGGGGTAGACCGTTCTTCTGTAATCTCCATCAGCTGTTCTGTCCTTGGAAGTCGACAAAGAACCTGCGCAGAAGAGTAGCAATGAACCTACTAAGGCTATATATATAATCCCTGGTCATGTAGATCATAATTAGTAGTAGCTGATGATTGACAGTGTCATACGCTACTGATAAATCAACAAATACCACTCCTGTCACCTTATGAGCTTCAAATCCATCTTCTATAAACTACATGAGATTTAATTGTTGTCCTGTACAGCTTTTACCAGGCCGAAATCCAGCTTGCTGAGGTATAAGCAAAGGTTCAGCATCAGACTAGAGGTGTTTTAAGATCATTCTGTCTAGCAATTCTGTCGAGGTGACATAGAAGTGCAACTGATCTAGAATTCTTCGGGTTGTTTCCTTCTTTGCCAGGTAAGCAGGGCAATCATTCAGTTCTTTTGCCATGTCTTTGGAATTTTACATCTGCTCATACAGTTGTTGAAGAGCTGATGAATCAATTCCTTTGTTAGGCCAAAATGCTTAATTTGCTCTGTTCTAATATCATCCAAGCCCGCTTATTTTCTATTTTTAGTATGTTTGATAGCCTTCTCTAATTCTACTATGCCGAATGGTGTTATGTGGTTGTTACTCTCCTCTTGATCTTTTCTTTGCAGTTTGGGTATTTTGGATTTGTGGGTAGCTTTCCCATTCAGTAGTAGCTGATGCATTATTTGGTTGGCAGTCATCCAAGCCCGCTTATTTTCTATTTTTAGTATGTTTGATAGCCTTCTCTAATTCTACTATGCCGAATGGTGTTATGTGGTTGTTACTCTCCTCTTGATCTTTTCTTTGCAGTTTGGGTATTTTGGATTTGTGGGTAGCTTTCCCATTCAGTAGTAGCTGATGCATTATTTGGTTGGCAGTAATATTTTGATGTTCAGTGGTCTTAGTTGTATCATTGCTTAGACACTTCCGGGGTCTCCATGCTTTATGGCTCTCTCTTACAAAATCCTAGTCTTCAAAAGTTTTAATCCATTGATCCCTTATTGTATCTCTTATAGAGAAAATTAGTTTATTTCCAGCTTCCACCATTGCTTCGCAAAAAGTATTTTCTTCAAATAAGTTGCTGTATTCTGTGAGTAGAGCAATTTGATCTGATGTGAGATTCCATTGATTCTGAACTCTTAATAGTTTCTACAAACGCTGGTTAGCAAACACATTTCATCATAATGATTAGAGGTTTTAATAGTTACAAACACACCAATTAAAATAGATGTTTCTCGACTTACAATGACTTAGAGATTTTATGATCATCATTCAGCAAACAATATTTTAAAACATGTTTCCCTTCATTATCATTTTTAATGACTGTATTTCCATAAAAATTTGTTACCAGGGCCATAGTACAGTTGACCAGAATATTCAAATTCCTTAATAGGCCATCGAAATTAATAGCGTACATGCGCTTTAAGAAAACTTACTTTACAACTTAATTTGTTAACCTCAGCTTTTACAACTGTAAAGATTACTTGAGCAAATGTAGTAAGCAAACCGCTCAACTAAACTGTTCACATCACCACCTGTTACCATCCGTTAACAAATGCTAAATCAAGAACTCCTTTTAAAAACAATTGGACTCAAGTGTGAATTCGGTATCCGCAGTCACAAATACTACAATTCGAATTACGTAAGCTTGCAAACACATCATGCCAAATAACCAGCTTATTAAAGACATGTGATTAAAATTCACACTAAACATTATACAATAAGATTCATGAACCAAGACAATTACCTTAATTGATATAAAACTTTACGTAACACTGATAAATTCATTGCTTCGCGAACTTATTCACGGAACCGCTTATTGTGTTCAGTGAATGCATTTAAAGTTCCTCAGTTTGTGGAATATGTATTGTCAGTTTGATCAGTTTGAAACATGACAATCATGTAACAGTGGATTACCATTATCATATATTCAATCCCTGGCCTTTTAGTGACTAAGTCATTACACAGGTTAAACAGGAATATGGAAAATTCCAAGGGAATTTCCTAATAACTTTGTCATTCCAACTAAACTTACACAAAAAATTCTAAAACACAAGGCTGAATGTTCGTTGACAATCATGTTACCATACATGTTAAAAACTTCAGCTCGCTCGGAGGGTTTTGGGTCGTACTTGCTACCACTTTAGTTTACGCCAAATACAAACAATTATAATGACCCAACATGACGTAAAACTCACTGTAAATACAAAATTGATTAAATTTTATACCTTTTACTATAATTTTACTCAGTATACTAAAAAAGAAAGGGTGACATGTCCCCTACCAGAGCCTTTCCTCATCAACCACATTTTAAAATTAATATTAAAACTTGATGTGTGACGTCTAGTGTAGTAAGGACTTACATGGCAGTTAGACGAGTTTTTGTTCAGATGCTGAGTCGGACGTACCGTATATGCAGGGTTCTAGTCCTAACGGGGAACTGGGGCTCGCCCGTTGTACAGGACTTGCCTGGTAGTTTTGTGGCAGGGCACAAAGTCTGGTTCTGACTGTATAATCTTGTGTTTGAGGCTTCCCGCCTTTGTTGGTATGCCTGTACTACATACGTAGTTCCTAGATGGGCTGGCAGCGGGCATGAGCCGTAGATGTAGTGATTGTATATTGTTGAACTGGATGATGAGGTACAGGTACTAGTACCGATGGAACGAGGTATGCGATGACTTCCGTAGGTCACTGATCTGGCTGGTTAAGAGTTGGGCGGCAAGCCATGGATGGATGTGGGTGCTGACTCATACTGGCTCAGGAAATAGGTGTTTCTATACTTGTGGTTCCACTGGGTTTTGCAGGTGTCGTAATGCCTGTGCTTGCTCTCTGGGGTTGAGTTTAGCTAGTGAAGCGATCAAGGCAGGGGTTAGCTCCTGTACACGCCCAGAGGCCAGCAAGGTCGTTTTTACCTTCTCCTTTAGACCACGGCACTTGGAGTAGGTCATGGGAATGATACACACCCTCGACGTCGGCAAGGCAGTCGTCCTTGTGTTGATTACAGCGTGTCAAACCATGTGTGGGCCATCGACTGGATGGTCACCCTACTCCAACACCTGGGGCAGAAGCGCAGTGCCTGTTGCAAGCAAGGCCTTGCCTTCGAGGGTCACTTCTTAGGTGTGGCCTCAGTCTAGTCTTCTAGTTCAGGGAACATTTCCTTTCCTTCGGACTAATGTGCAATGGAAAAGAACGTGAGCACCAAATCAACAAGCTACTCCAAGATCAGTCTACCTGTGGTGGCTGTATTCTATAGTAGATAGAATGGGTAGCCATGATGAGTGCGTGTGGGTGACAACAACTTTTTTTCAGCTCAAATGAGTAATTTCCCGGGATCACCTGCATCAATCTTACGTCCCCGAAGTCAACTGGGAGGTGCAAGTCTACAGGAAGTGTGGTACTCAGGATTGCAGCAAAAAAAACTTTTATTTCCTTATAAGGGAAATAACCTATGATGAGACACTACCTCCTAATGTTAGCTAGAGCATCTGCTGGGAAGCTAACTTCGGGAAAAGACGGTAGAAGCGACTGGTGCTGAACTAACAAAGAGAAAATAGGGTAAACTAGTGCCATGAAATTTACTTAAACTAGCTATCGCTGAATCCTATTGTTGCTCAGAGGAGGCCGCTATGTTTAAAGACGGAATGGCTTATGGTATACTGGAACAGGGCTAAGTTGAACTAAGCAAGTATGTGTCAGGGAAAGTACCAGGTGGGGCTTAAGGAACTTCGAGTATCCTTCTGGCCCAGAGATGCAGTGAAGGAAGGAAAGAAAGCGAGGAAAAGCTAAGATCCCGTTCGGCTCGCGCAGTGAGTGTAAGAGAACTTGTCATAAGCAAAGGCTTAAGGAGCAGGCTAGCCATTGTCTGAGAGAAACTGGTGCTGGATGACTGAAGACTGGTCTGGAGTCGAGCGGCGTCTCTCCTTTTATACTAAAATCTGGTAGCTTCTCGGCGCTGGTTGGCTGGCGTCTCTGAGGCGAGGGGCGACCGCAGACGGTGTGCGGGTGCCGAAAAGCACAGCTCTCTGGTTGGTGTGACGTTACCAGCCCACTGGAGAGTGAGAAATAACAATCATAGAATCTTACTAGAGGTGCTATCTAGTGAAGGATTTATATGTACTCGCTGCTGTAGATGCATAGCTATGGTGGGGCGGTAAATAAAGCAATCTATGTTGTATAGAACATCCTTCCTAAATGGTAAACAGTAAAAACTCACATGATGGGATAATGTCAGTGCTAACTTTTAGACTCAAAAAAATAAAGGCTATGTGAAGGGATGAGCTGAAGTCGTAGAATCACCATTGTTTGAATAATGTGTCATGCGTCAGTTTGCCAACTCTCTGCTGCAACGGAAGCTCATCCTGGAGGGAAATGAGACAGATTCCCTTTGGACACTTGGAGTTGTCCCATCAAAGGTAATAGGTCTCTTTCGACTGGCCCTGTCTGAACAGGATCAGATTAGAGCTCATCCCTGAGGAGGGATAGAAGAAGGTTCTCCCAGGACAATCCAGCCTTTCTGCTTGGTAGTCATGCTAAAGTAGGATGGAGTGATTTTGTCCTATTCGGGGGGGGGGGGGGGAGTGCTCCGGTACTGTGAAAGACGTCTTGCTTCCGCAGGTCGCTTTTAACCCTCGTGACTAACTTTTCCTGCACAGGACGAGACTAGACCGACCCTGTGGAGATAGGGAACGAATCCCTCTCAGCTAGCCAACCATCACAGGAAATAAAAACGCTCATCCTTGAGCGGAGATGGAATAGATTCCCTGTGTCAGATCCCGAAGGACCCTTACAGAACAATCGTTCCTCTCGACTAGTGCTGTCGGGTAACACGAGGCAGAAGCGATTTATCTCTCCTCAAATCAACCTTCCTCTCGGCCAATCACCTTGGAGGGATGTGCGGGTTAAAAAGGAAATTCCTTCGAGAGAATGTAGTACTGTCCCCTTAACAGCAATTTCTTTTCCTCCCGGTCGTACTTCTGTAGCACTTACTGCACTGTGCGTTCGTGCTCTGCGTACAGCCTTCCTCGTGTCTAAACTTGACCTTGCTTCGAAGAAATAGCTGAGCAGGGAAGTTAGTTGAAGGTTGCATGTGGCTGCTAAACTCTCTTTTATCCCGTTTCTTACAAACTGCATTGACAACAAACACACACACACTCTCTCTCTCTCACACATGCACATGTGCACGCACATGCACACACACCGCACGTGCACAATCTCATTCTTCACTTCTAGGAAAAAGGAAAAGGAGTTGGATCCCGATGATGCCAAGAGACCCTTGTCTTTTATCTGTTTGCATTTCAAATTACAGTGTTTTTTCTTGTTTGGTTTCTTTTTTTTCCCAGTCAGTGTTTTTAATTTGCGTGAGGGAAACCGAGCGCTGTTCCACTGCCTCTTTTATTAAAGCGTGCATTCACAGACTACTTTAACATTTTATTATTCACAATTAAAATCACAGCTAAGCTGTAGCAAGCAACACGATTCTAGTGAAATAGTTTTGGCTCGTGTGGGATTGTTTTTACAGATTATCCAATCAGCACACTAAACTTGCCACTTTTAAACTGCACTCCTCAGTTGTATTTAATGACTTGCTGTGGCCATCTGCACAGAAGTAATCTGAGCTCTACCTAAGCTCCCTAGTGTTGTACAGCAGGCGAATTACATGTTCATTTAAAAACAAGTTAAGGGTTTAGTGAACTGAGCACTTCCAGACTCAGCTAACTTCTAAGGGGGATGGAGTGTTGTGGTGGGTTCTCACAACACAATGCTTGCATCATCGCGTACATCAAAATAGGAAAGACTTAGAAGAAGAAAAATGCAGGGCACTGAAACACATTTACAACAATTACTTTCTTTCTTCTCGCAACCATTTTTTCCCCCATCTGCAAGTCTCTGGGTTGCTTATATGGCTTTAACACGTTATTAAAAAAAGGGGGGGGGGGGGGTATTTAATACTCTTGCCCAGTATATTTGCAAACAAGAAACATAGGTTATTACTCCTTCATTATAAGGGCTGCTTTGATAGCAAAAGGGTGTGATTCTATATGTTGCAAGAATTCTCAAAGGTTTAATTCTACTGAATATAAACTATGGTGTGTGGTATTTTAAAGTATCAAAATTTTACATTCCTACACACCCACCGCTGGCATCTTTATTTCCTTCGTTCCTTGGTGTCGCATTGATTTTACGCATGTGGCGTCTTCTTTCCCTTGGACAGCTTCTCCATGGTGAGTGGTGAGGCTTCCTAGGGCACGTAGTTATTTACAACTTTTACAGGCTATTTACAAGCTGATCTTGAGGTGAGTTGCACAATCAAGGATTGTAGGTGTAGCAAGTTGCAAACAGGCACATCTGCCCCCGCGTCATCTTGATAGGAAACTAAGCTTAAGCAAATGATTTGGGGGATTGCGCAACTCAAAGGTATTGACCAGTGCACAGTCAATTATGCAGCATGTAGGGTTGGCTGTGTCTAGCTTGAAGCTCAGGAACTCACTGCGGCGATGAGGTGACCTTCTTGCAGAGTCGTTCCTGTCTTCTAGTAGGTGCATCAGGTTAGTTCGGCCAGCGGAATGGCTGGATGGCCACCACAGCATCTCCTTGTATAGACCTGGTTGTACAGTTGCTCGACAGGCCCTGGGTAGCTGAACTCGCTGCTGGATTATACCTGTCGTGCATCTGCTTCTTGGCTTTCTCTGATGTCGTGGAGGGTGTGAGAGTGAGATTGCTCACCCCTTTTGCTGGCACAGTGTTTGGAATTGGGTGCTTCACGGGAGACTCCGACCCATCGTCCTTCTTGCGTTGTTGTGATAGCTGTGGAGTCTCGCCGGGTGCAGTCTCGCCGGGTGCTGTCAGATGGGTGCCTGCAACATCGGCTATTGCATTCTCTCGACGAGAAGATGCGGGGTCTGGGGTAGGCTAACCTGGTGTGGGATCCACGGGTTCTCCGTGTATATGAAGAAGAGGCTCTGGTGCTGCCTCTATACTCACTGCTTCCTCTAGAATGGCCTGGACTGCAATGGCGTTGAGGGTCTCTGGCGGGGTGTCATCACATCCATGACTTAGCTCGTCGAGATGAAGGCTCAGGTGACGCTATCAGTCTGATGGAGCTAGAGGTGAAGCTTTCTTGGTGTCTGTGGTTGGATGTGATCGCAGGTGGCTTGGGCCGCTGTCCGCTGGGCTTCTCCAAGATACTTCAAGGGTGCTCGGGGTTCATCTTCCTTAATGCCGGGTGAACTTCCAGCAGAATGTAGCAGGGTGGACGGTATCATCCATTCTGATGGTTGGCCTCTTGGCTTATGGAATCTGGTTCCGATCGGCGCTGAGTAATGGCTGGCTGTTGCTGGTTGTTTAATCCCATCTGTCTTTGTAGGTGGCAACATCTATGCTTCTTGTTGAGAGAGGGGTTCTGCGTCTTCAGTTACATCATCCGTTGTGTCAGAATGATTGTAAAGCAACGGGGTGTTGGGCAGGTTTCGAGGTTTAGTCGGGGTAAGGGTGCATCTGACCCCCGGTGGCCTTTCGGATTCTACCTCGGTGGTCTTCTGTCCAGTAAACATTATTCTGGCCTCTTATCGCCGTTCAAGGGCCTTCCCATTTTCCGGTCAGCCTGGCGCTAAATTGGGTATTGCCTTGACATAGGTGGTGGCTGTGGAGCAAGACTTATGTCCCATTTCAAAGGCGCAGATTCCAGTGTTTGGTCAAGGGTACTTACAAGTGTTATATGCCTCGTGTTGTTCACGAGCTCTTTCAACACGCTTCAAAGCAGTTTAGCATATTGCTTCAGGGTGTGGACATTCTGTGGGCTCATGTTCCCTCTGCCATTCTCCCAGGCATTGGAAGAGTTTGCCCTAACAGTAGCTGGCTGGGGTTGGAGTCAATAGCATCGTTAGTGCATCAGTGTAGAGCAAAAAGGATTTGAGGCAGATGGTGATCCCAGTGGAGTTGATCGTCTTCCAACTGGAGCCTTAGACACTTCTTTAGCTCTTGATTGCGTCGTTCAGTCAGGTTGACTTGGGGATGATAGGGCAGCGTCGTCCGTGTTTCTGCTTTCCATCCCTGACATGCCCGTTGCCAGTGTTGGCTCGTGAAGTAGGTGCCATTGTCTGTTAATATGCTCTGAGGATAACCCCAATGAGGAAAGATCTCTTGTTTGAATTTGTGGATGATATGGCGTGTCTCTTGGCTGGGTAGAGGGAACACCTTGGTCCACTGAGAGAACAGGTCTCATAATGACCAGTAGGTTTTTTTTTGTGCTGCGGGGGTATGGTCCCATTAAATCCACTGCTACCTGGATCCACGGAGTGTGCAGCTTGGGTGGTTTCGTCATGGGTCGCCTAGCAGAGTGAGCTTTATGTTGACAGCACTTAGGACACTCGCTGACTTGTTGGTGCACATCCCGACACATACTGTCCCAGATGTAATGCATGCTGATGTCAGCTAGGGTTTCCCGGGTTCCGGGGTGTTCTGCATCAGGGTGGTCACTGAAAAGCTGGCAGATTTCACGTATCAGGTACCGAGGTATCCAGAGCTTCCATTTTGCTTCCAGCTGGTTATTGCGAGACCACACAATATTGTTGCGTAGTTCAAACCATTGCGAGTACTTTGTGATCAGATCCTTCACTTCGGGATCAGTCTGTTGAAGATGCTCGATCTGGCTTCGGCTCAGTTTTAACTGGAGTAGTCATATAACTGCTCTTCAGGTTGCAGCACCAGAGGTTCGGGAGTTAGGATGCTGTCCATATACTCGTCAGGTTTGGCTTCCTCAAGTTGGTCAGGCAGGCGAGACCGAGCATCGGGGAAATCATTGTCCTTCCCAGTGCAGTGCTGTACTTCTAAGTCAAATTCTGAAAGTAGACGATCCCATCGTCCTAGCTTGGCTTTGTTGTGGTGAGCCTCCCATGGCCACTTATGTGTTCGGCTGTCAGTCCGCAGAAAGAAATGGGTTCTTTCCAGGTGGTAAAGGAACTTCCGGATCGCCCAGATCACAGCCAGACATTCCTGTTCGTTGATATGGTATTTCTTCTCTATTGCGTTCAGTTGGGTGCTGGCATATGCTATCACTAGAGGTACAAAATTTCTGAGCCAGTCGCACGGTCCCAAGAAGTGCCGTAGCTGTTTCTTGGTGCAAGGCTTTTCTGCTTCTTGTGTAGCCCATATGGACCGGCTTTGGGGGTAATTTCCTTCAGTAAATACAATGTGCCCCAAGTATCAATGGAGGTTTTTCCAAAATGGCTTTTGGAAAGTTTATCCGTGAGTCCATGGAGCTCCATTCGTTCCAACACTCATTGCAGGTGGACTAAATGCTCATCCCATGATTTGGAATACACAATTATGTTGTCCAGGTAGGCGAAGCAGAATTCGCCGATGTATCCGGTCAAGACATCGGAAGACATCAAGCGCTGAAAGGTTGCAGGTGCGTTCTTCAGGCCGAAGGGCATGACCCGAAACTTAAGTGTGTCTCCTTCTGGCGACGTTGAAGCTGTATATGGGCGGCTGTCAGGGTGTACAGCGATTTGCCAGTGTCCAGATTGCATGTCGAGTGTGCTGGGAACCTTGGCCTCGTCTGTATCCTGTAAAGTATGTGCTAAGTCTGGGGCTAGCAGTGGAATGGGTAGCGTTGCATTGTTTAAGGCTTTGTAGTTGATGCAGAAACGTAATTGTCCATCCTTCTTCGGTACTAGCACCACGTGGGAGTTATACTCAGAGTTGGATGGTTGATGATCCCTTGGCGCTTCATTTCTTCCTGTTACTCCATGATCAGTTGATGGCGACGGGCAGGAACTTTGTAAGGCCGATTGTAGATCAGGGTAGCAGTGCTGGATTTCTTGGGTGCCAATATCATAAAGCATTTGCTATTCCGACTGGTATTTCCAATGCAGTGTGATTTGTCAGTTGTCACCCAGGTATACTTTCTGTTGCCCATGATTCTTCATACATTGCTGTTGGAGTAGTCATGGGTGGCCTAGTATCCTCTTGGATATCCGGGGACACAATGAATTCGGCTTGCGTCTTTAGATGCTGGAGTTTGAATGGGAGGTTGATTCAGCCGTTGACAGTAAGGATGCAGTCTGGTTTCACCACCCGTATCACTTTGGTTTGTGGCCGCAGACTGGCTCTCTGACTATCACTAAGGCGGTCTCGACGGATGAAGTTCTAGATGCTGCAGAGTCTAGCAGTGTCAATGCATTCCTTCCATTGATTCTGACCTGTATGTAGGGAGCTTCAGGCCTTTCCATCTTCTCATTTAGGAGCTTGATGGTTCGCCCTTCTTGGCCGACGGAGTTGCCCCCTTTGATACGCTGGTAAGGTTGTTTCTGAGTGTCAGTGTCTGTCCCAGTGGGTTGGGTCGCGGTCTGCCAGTCGCGCCCCCTCTTTGTCCGTGTGTTCAGGCCACAAGCTGAGCTTTTGTGGACAATCTTTGTCGTAATGGTATTCTGGGCCGTACCAACGTGTAGGTAGTCAAGGGGCTTGTGGGGTGGGAGGTGGTGGTCTGTTCCTGCATTCCTCCGTCTTTCGATCGTCCATTGCTTTTGCGGGTTTAGGTTGGTGGAGCAGAGCTTGTACTTTGAAGTGTCTTTCGGCTTCATGGGTCCTCTCTATGAGTTTGTCCAACTTTGCTGGCATGGGTATCAGCAAGATGTTGCGAAGCCATGGCAACAATAGGGGGGTTATTTGTCTGATACAGCATTCTTTGTTCCTGTCGGGGAATATACGGTGGTACATTTGCTCTTTCCTCCGGGTAAAAATCACAATTTCCTCTCCTGGTTTCTATGTGTGGCTATAGAACTCGGTCATCAAGCGAGCTAGGACCTCTTCGCCGGTGAAGCATTGCGTTAGACATGTGCTAAGCTGCTTCCAATTAGACACAAACTCCTCGTACGTGTTCCACCAGTCAAGGTCTTTAACCTTCAGTTTAGCTTGGACCCGATTGTCCCATTGTTTCTCTAATATTTCCTGGAGTCTGAACTCTTGCTTATATTCAACTATGAATGCAAGTTCATCCTTGTGAGGTCTCCCAGCATATTCTGGTATTTGTAGCTTTCCCGGGTTGAGCGGTAAGCTACGTATAGAGGCCGGGCCAAGGTTAGGTGGTCTGTAGTCTGAAGCTCTTTTGCAGACATCACATTGATATACTAGTCCAGCTCGATTGACTGGTTCGTCGGGCCACCCTATGCAGGCGTGATGATACATCTCGCTGCATAAGATACACCTGATGGTGTGAATTCCGTGTCCGGAGCACATAACCCAGTTGCAAAATGCAGTCTGGCTGGATCAGCATTGCGTACAGCGGAACTCAAGGCCATCCATGTATCGAGGCTCGTCTGCCCAGCCTAGGCAGGTACATATAATGATGCCATCGCTGACAGTGTGTAGGTTGGATTTGATGCTCTCCCGTACCAGGGCAGCTGGGCTGTGAACAGTGGTTGTATTTGGGCATGACTGTGTTGGGTACATCGAACTCGTGCTCGTTGTGTTCTGTGTTCGACATATTTGTCGTAATTGTGGGCACCACAGGATTTTTCAAGGACTCTCCAAAGTCCGCTGTGCCTCTGAGTGAGGTCTGGCCAGCTTGTGCGTTGCTGCCTAGCCATGCTATTACAGCAATACCCCCACGTTGTACGCCAGAAAAAATCCTCCTCCTGTCTCACTTGATGTATGACGTCTAGTGGGGCATGGACTTACGTGCAGTTAGGCGAGTTTTTGTTCGGATACTGAGTCGGGCGCACACTATATGCAGAGTTCTTGTCCTGATAGGGAACTGGGGCTCGCCCATTGTACAGGACTGACCTGGTAGTTTTGCAGCAGGGCAGTAAGTCTGATTCTGACTGTGTAATCTTTCATTTGAGGCTTCCCGCCTTGATTAGTATACCTGGACGACATATGTGGTTACTAGAGCTGGCAGTGGGCATAAGCCGTAGGTGTAGTGAGTGAATATTATTGAACTGGATGATGAGGTACAGGCACTAGTACTGATGGAAGGAGGTATGCGATGACTTCCGTAGGTTGCTAATCTGACTGGTTAAGGTGGTCAGCAAGCCATGGATGGATGTCGGAGCTGACTCGTACTGGCTCAGAAAATAGGTCCTTCGATACTTGTGGTTCCACTGGGTCTCGCAGATGTTGCAGTGGCTGTGCTTGCTCTCAGGTGTTGTGTTTAGCTAGTGAAGCAATCAAGGTAGGGGATAGCTCCTGCAGATGCCCATAGGCCAGCAAGGTTGTTCTTACCTTCTCCTTCTGACCACTGCACTTGGAATAGGTCATGGGAATGATGCACACCCTTGACATCAGGAAGGCAAGGCAGGCGTCCTTGTGTTGATTACAGCATGTCAGACCACGTTTGGGCAGTTGACTGGGCAGTCACCCTATTCCAACACCTGACGCGGAAGCGCAGTGCATTTTCCAAGTCAGGCTTCACCGTTGAGGGTCACTGCGTGGGTGTGGTTTCGGCTGAGCCTTCCTAGTTGAGTGAACACTTCCTTTTCTTGTCACCAAAATGCAGTGGAAAAGAACATGAGCACCAAACTAACAAGCTGATCCATGATCAGTGTACCTGTGTGGGCTCTACCATTCTATCTATGGTGTAGATAGAATGAGTGGCCGTGCTGAGTGCGTGTGGGTGGCAGCAATGTGTTTTCGGCTCAAATGAGTAATTTCCCGGGGTCGCCTATGGCGACCTTTCATTCATGAAGTCAACTTGGATGGTGCAAGTCTACAGGAAGTGTGGTACTCAGGATTGCAGCAAACCACATATTTTATTTCCTTTTAAGGGAAATAACCTGTGATGACTCACTACCTTCTAATGTCAGCAAGAGCATCTGCTGGTAAGCTATCTTCGTGAAAAGCCTGTAGAGGTGACCGGTGCTGAACTAACAAAGAGGAAATAGGGTAGACTAGTGCCGTGAAAATGACTTAAACTAGCTATTGCTGAATCCTATTGTTGCTCGGAGGAGGCTGCTATGTTTAAAGTATAGATGACGGAATGGTGTATGGTATACTGGCACAGGGCTAAGTTGAACTAAGCAAATATGTGTCAGGGAAAGTACCAGGTGGGGCTTAAGGAACTTGGAGTATCCTTCTGGCCCAGAGATGCAGTGAAGGAAGAAAGGTGAGCAAGGAAAAGTTAAAATCCATGGCAGCTAGCTCGGTGGATGTAAGAGAACTGGGCATAAGTGAAGGTTTAAGGAGCAGGCTAGCCAATGTCTGAGCAACAGGTGCTGGACAACAGAAGACTGGTCTGAAGTCGAGCTGCGTCCCTCCTTTTATACTCAAATCTGTTCGCTACTCTGCGCTGGTTGGCTGGCGTCTCGTGTAGGCGTGGGAAGGGCCGCAGAGGGGATGGGAGTTGGCAAAAAGCATAGCTGTCTGGTATGACACGTCACTGGCCAGGGCTGGAGAGGGAGAACAAAGGAAGAATCCTACTAGAGATGCTGTGTATAGCTGTGAATAAATTTATTCGCTGCTTGAGATGCAGAGTTACGATGGGCCGGTGAATAAAAAAATCTACTCTGGCTAGAACAACCATCCTAAACGGTAAACAGTACAATCTCACATGGCGGGATAATGGCAATGCTAAGTTCTGTACTCAAATAAGTAAAGGCTATGCAAAGGGATGAGCTGAAGTTGTTGAATCACCATTATTGCATATAAGCATCATGCATCAAACTTCAATAAAATATTGAATGCAGTGACCAAGGCGACTGCATCCTATCAAGGCTGGTCAGCATAAAATACAACCAGTGACACATTAAACAGCGTTTCCTACTGCCTCTGCAAGTAGTCAGTTGTGGCTCTAATTTATCACCATTTGACCAGTAAAATAATGATGAGCTGGTAAACCAATTCAAGAATACAAATACCACCAAAACTGAAACACTGAATTTAGTTTGTCTAAAAGGAATTAGGAAAGGCAAGTTAAACACAATTTAGGAAACTACTGCACACAGCTAAGGCTCAAAAGTATACACTACTTAGCCACACATTACTTGGGCAGGACTGCCACACAATCAACCCCTTAAATTAGCGATCATCCCTGGTAGGGGACGAGGAATAGTGTTTTGTTAGAATGGGAAAGAGGGAACCAAGAGAGCGGATCCAAATTGTGCCAAGGAACTCGCAGAGTGTTCTTAGACTAACCATCGACAACTCATGCAGTGGTTGCGCCATCGCAGTCTTACATACATTAATACAAATGCACTACGTCGATTTTACCCCACAGATCTAATTCTGTTACAAAGTTAGATTATTGGATATACATGACATCAGAGAAGTTTATCAAACTATATTTTAATCACAGTAGTATTGATTCACATTGTAGCTGTAACTACTTAACATCTCTGTCTCCAGTGAACTATGAGGTGTACATACTGATGCGTGATGCTTTCATGCACAGTCTAAGTAACATTAAGGCAAAGACTAGGCTTTTAATGTGCAGGCCCATCACACAGGGGTTAGCTGGCTATTTCTCAAATTATGTGGTCACTAGGTCTCAACCAGTATAGAGGTAAGGCAGAGTCACCTGCTAACTTGGAACAAAGTTAATATTTGGTCTGGCTATATGCTGGGGGGTATTACTGGAGGCCGCCAGTTTTCCTGCGCCGACGCTGGCAGAACCGGCGGGTCCTCAAGTACTGCTGCGGCTGGAGCTACTGCCTGAAGTTCAGTCTGGGCTGGGGTGGCAGCAGACCCACTGGCACCTTCTCTCCGAGATGGAATGCTTCGATGACTGGGTGCGGTGTCCTTGGCATCTTCTGTGGTGCTGCAAAAAGAGATGGGGAGGGAGTTGAGCTGGGGGATATGGCCCCACAAACTTGCAAATGGCAGAGTGCCTCATCAGACTGGGCACAGCCCCAGGTAGCATTGTATGTAGGCGTTGCCTACCTTTCCTGCAAATCTTTTCCACTCCTTATGGTGTAAGGTATGGGGGTGCTAAAACCTGACTTGGTAAAGGGGAGCAGGCGATGAACTGGTCCCTGGCTAAATGTGTTTTACCGTCGCACCAGCTGGGCTGACGCCGAGCCTAACCTTTTCTCCAGCTGGCAACACAATCTGTGCAGTGGTTTAAGAGCGGGCTTTCTCTAAGTCGTTCCAACAACGATGGGTGTAAGTCCTCGGGCATACAGGCCCAACCCAGACCCTGCCAAACACTCCGTCTGGCAACTCACATGGTGTGGCACCTAAGGAATGAAAGTCAGAGTAGATGGGGAACGTATTTATTCCGGGAAGAATAGAACACGGTGACCCGTATGACCTCCTAACAAACATTACCTGACCGGAAATAAAATAGACTAAGCAAGTTTCCAGGTGAAGGGGGCCTAGTTCTAAGTTAAAGAGTGGCAGTTTCGACTAACATAGCTGAGTACTTTATCGGTCTACGCTGTGCCGTGTCCTGAAGGTACTTAGGGGGCCCACTTCCTCGAGGTGCTTCAGAGACTAGACGAACAAGACGGTCAGAGCTCCAGCACACGAGGATGTGGAGTGAGCTGCCGGGAATGAAGTGGCTCTAATAAGAGCCTATTAACAACTGACGTTTTCGCCTGGTGCACAGGTACATATACTGCTGGCCAGGCCCTCGCCGTGGCCTGTGGTGGGGTTGCGACAGGCACTTGTCTGTGAGCGTAGCCAAGGGTAGTCTGCTCGGCCTCCATTGCTGGCTAGAGCACGGGTGGCACTATCCCCCAGTGCATCCTTGAACTGCTTGCTCGCTCGGGGTGGCAGTGGCGACTTGGCCACTGGCTCACTCAAACTTCACGACTTCTTGAGGGGGGTGGCTTGGTTTTAGCTTACTGACAGCGATGATCAAAAGCATAATTCCGGCACGTCTGTATTATTTCCCGCAACAAGGAAATAACCTGTAGACGCTCTGGCAGTATACTTGTTTGGACCCCATCCGATGCGTTTGAGAAGGTGCGTGCAGATGAAGCAATGTCCAATAAGCTTGGGCCAGTAAGGGTTGCACGTTAATTCTCCCCCTCCTCCTGCTCCCTCCCCTAGTGTGACTGAGATTCATCTGGCTGAGAAAAAAATCAGCCTTCTCTGCTATGATGTAGAAGTCATCCTCAGAGACTCAATTTTGCATCTATACAGGTCTCTGCTCTGTACGCTGGGTTTGACCGAGGTGGCAGTGCATGCCGTGTAACTCATCTCTATCTCGCAGGTGCTGGCTGACTAGCGCACACACACACACCTACCTCTCTCTCTATCCCCCTCCCCCTCTCTCTCTCCCCCTCCTCCTCCTCTCTCTCCCCCTCTTTCCACTTACATCATGATGAAGTGGCGCCTCCTTGCGGATACTGTATATGGGTGTTTGTATACTGGGGTGTCAGTGGTTGTCCAGATCTCATGTTGAATGGTTCAGGTTTGGCATAATTGTCCTACTTGCCCAAACGCACCGGCATGTTCATGTAGGATCTGCTTTAGTTGATGGATCTCGGGGGGGGGGGGGTGTCCTTTAGCTGATGGTTCATTTTGTATTTGTTAATGGGTGGTAGGACGACTGCTGTGGGACTGTGTTCCCAGTTTACGGTGTCCCTGTTCTTGTCTCCCAGGTAGACTCTGCCCTGTCCATGATAGACACCTTATTGTTGGCGCAGCCATGGGTGGCCTAAAATCAACGCTTCGGTAATGTCCACCGAGTCTGCAAACTTTTCTGAGCTGGAGTGTTTGGGCAGGTTCACTTCAAGGTTGGTTCGTCCTTCTACTTTAAGGGTTGCCTCATGGTGGGTCATTCGCATTACTTGTTTTTGCAGGCGAAGTGATGCCCTTTGTTGTGGAGTCAGGATATCACTTCTCACAAAATTTCTGGTCGTGGCAGAGTATAACAGTGCGAGTATCTGGTTTGCCATAAATCATCACTTCGATATATGGCGCTTCTGGGGGTTTGGATTCCTCTTTTAATTTCCGGAGGAAAGGCCCTTCTTCGATCCTGGTGTCTGTGCTCTGCTCTTCGCCCCGGTTATGGCATTTCCCAGCTGGCTAGTTTTCTTTTCCTCTTTGCCTGGAGGGGGTACTGACACCCCTGCCATGTCTCACTCCCTGCCCACCCCTGGCCTGTCTGCCTGACGGCGATCCCGATTAAAATGATGGTCCTGGCAGAACCAACATTTAGATAAGAGTGAGGCGAGGGGTGAAAGAGTGGTGTAGGATGCTTGTTTCCTTTCTTTTGCCATTTGCTTTTCGGGTTCGGTTTGCCTCTTGCATAGCTTGTTGAGCGTTGCCTGGGCTTTAAAATTCCTCTTGCTTCCACGTGCTTATTTGAGTTCTTGTATCGTTATTGGCTTCAGGATTAGGAGAAGATTACATTCTTTATGCAGGAGCATCCAAGCGATATTCCTCATGCAACTTTCCTCAGTTTCTTTGGGGTAAATTCTCCGGTATAACTGGACTTTCCATTGGATAAAGATTTCATTCTCTTCCTCGGAGCGCTGGGTTCGTCTGTAGAATTCGGTTGTGAGGTGCGCAACTACCTCCTTGCCTGAAAACTGGGTTAACAGGCACGCACATAGTTGACCCAATTCTGTAACAAACTCTCCGTACTTGTTCCACCATTGTAAGGCACAAGCATGGAGTTGTTTCTGGGCATGTGATATTCAATGCTTGTTGGTTACCTCGTGTTCTTGGAACTCCTTTTCGCATTCCTGAGAAAAGACAACCTGGTCCTCATGGGGGCGGCCAGCGAAATTGGGCAGCTGAGGCATGCTGGCACATCGGGTGATAGCTGGATTAATTACATGTTCTGAGTTGCTGGGCTTGTACTCTGCCACACGTTGGCACACCTCGCACCAATAGCCTAATCCCAGCCATGTTATATGCTCCTCCGGCAAGCCTATGCAAGTATGATGATACGTATGAGCGCACATTATGCAGTGTACTAAATTGATCCCAACACCCATGCAGGTAGTCCAGCTACAATATGCAGACTGCTGTGTGTGGCAGTCTTGGAATCAACATTCCAATCCATCTGTATATGATACTTCATATACCCAGTGTAGGCACTGGTAGTTAAATATGCTTTGGCAATGGGTGTTCATGATTGAATTTATGCCAGTGCCGTGGCATCTGTCTATACTGCACCAATTTTCGCGGGCTTTTGCCGTGGCGGCCTCTGTGGTGTCTGGTTGGCTCATTTCAGTATCTGACATCTTGATCTGGGCAGTTGGGCACCACGAGGTTATTTTGGACTCTACGAAGTCCGTTAGCGGCCTGATTCTGACCGTCCATACTGCAGGACGTGTGAGGGAGTGGTTTCACAACAACAATGCCCAGTAATGGACTAGTCTGTGCCCAGTCCTGATTTGAATCCAATAGAACAGTTCTGGGATGTTATGGAATGCCAACTTCATGCTAGACCACACTGACCCATATTTGTACCTCTTCTTGTTTCCGCACTCCACGAGGAATCGGATGCCATTCACCATGAAACCTTCCGTCATCTGATTGAAATTATGCCTGCGAGAGTGCAGGCTCTCATCATTGCTAAGGGTTGGCCAACATTGTATTGACTGCCAGTGTTCCCAATAGAGAGCAGCCCAAGTTTGTACATAATTTTCAGGTGGGTCTGCGGATACTTTCTATCATATTATAGTTGGAGAGGGTGAAAAATAATTTTAACTATATTGAAGTTTATAAATGCTACAAGAATGTTTTCCAGCTACAAATTGCTATAACCTCCACAATCTGCAAATTTACTTAATGCAACATTATCATTCCTCTCGAGCTAGTAAATCTGGGGTTATATTGTCCAACTATTTGTTGTGTTATATTTAAGGTTGCCTGTGACCTGAGGTTAATGTTTCAACACATTGAAATGAAATATCTATCAAACAAACACTTTTTTCATTAATGCACAAGAGTTGTGTAGATACTTCTGAGAAACATATTTAAACAGTGTCTCATTTAGAAGTTGCTTGCAGTATCGTGCTGCAATCCTGAAAAGTACTGTGTGCACAATTTTAATCATGCTTGCCATTCCTGTGGTCTTAGTGTGAGCAAATGTTTGCATATACATATCACTTGGAAGCTAATAAAGTTACTGTATGATAAATTGATAAGTTTTGATATTGTTCATGAGACATCCATGTTTTATTAGCAATGTACCATAGTTTTGTGATCATACAGATACTAAACTTAAAAGAATGGGGAAATTTCCTTCTGAATTAAATACAACACTGCTACCAGAACTTGATCATATCTCATCATCAGCAAGGTTTGGGTTTATTATTCTAGTACAGTTTTATTTAGTTTTGTGTAGATGCTCAGTTTTGTAAGCAAAAAGTGATTTCCTCATAAGGAAATCATTGGTTCAACATCACTGCTCTAAATTTATAAATGCTAATGACATGAAACAAAAAGTAAATGCTATAAACTACTTAATAAATGCTGTCTTTCACCCTCTCTAACATAGTTTACATAGTGTCGCGTTTGTGTCATGGTGCGTGCTCATCTAGTCCGAACACTCAACTACTTGGATCATCGTGAATCATTAATGAATATTGTGCATGACTTCCTGCATGCTCCCTCTGTATTATTATTCAGTAGCTCACATTAGCTGCATTTTAAAAGAGGATGGAGAGTCGTGGCTGTCCTTCAAATGTGGAAATTCACAACTCTGTTAATGAACACTACCTATGCAACAGGGAGTTGCCTGGTCATTCACACATCCAGGCTGACTGCCGGTTGAATTCGTTAAGTCAGAGTTGCCTGGGCTTGAGTGGGATTTCACCTTGGCCGCAAATTGCTGGATGGAGCCCAGTTTGCAATCTTTACAATCATGCAGGTGTCCGCAACTAGCACAAGATTGGCTACCAACTGAAAGTAAAAGAGTGTATGGATGCTGACCCATACTTCATCCGCTAGGGTCCTCTTGTCAATTTTCCGCAGCCAAATATCTCTAGTGTACTGCTTAGCAGTTTGGATGATAACATTCATTGCTACATTCTACATTAAACTAAGTAAGTACTTACAGCCCAGTTTCTCACACATATTACAATCACGTTAGTTAAGGTTGCAAATAGGGTGCTAGGCTACCAAAATTATATAAAAATATAGGAATTTGAGTACTCACAGTTAGTATTCATAGACAGGCACATGCACACAAAGTCATCCTACTTTGTGTGTGTGTTGACGAGTACTACACTGTGAGTACTCAAATTCCTATCTTTTTATATAATTTTAACATATTACAATCACTTTTACGTAACCATGCCTAAAAATGTTTGTTATATAATATTTTGAGTCTTAATGGATTTAGTAAATTATTTAAACATATTTAAGATGTTGACCTAAAGTTTTGCTAGGTTTCAGTGTGTCATGTTTAGTTGCTTTTGTTTTGTCTTTTGCATTTTGTAGGGCAGATTTTACTGCTGGAGTTGCTGCTTCTTCCTTGTTAACTAACAACTGTATCTTGTGTTTGAGTATTTGATGCACTTTTAAGGAAATAATTCTGTTGTCAAGAGTTAGTGCATGTTTTTTTCTTATAAATAATAAATATAAATTTAGTTTCAAATAAATTGCAATTTAAATCCGATAACAGTTGTTGCTGGTATAGCCACTAAGTGGTTGCAATACAGAAACGTTATTGTTATTAACTTTTTTTTTTCTTTCAATAACTATGGTTTGGTGTACTAATTACCTTTGTGTAGGATTTAAAACTGAAATGTTCCTTAGTGTATCTTAATTAATTTCTTTCTTCTTATGTGTTGTATAATATTGTTACAAATTCATTGTCTAGTAATGTCACAGTTCTCACTTGTTCCTTTTCTCCTGTCCCTGCTTTTATCTTTGCTCCTGTTATGTTTGTGTGTGAAATATGTGTATTTGTGCTGCCTGAGGTAGAATTAGTCATACATTTATACTGGTCCAATGGGTACCGCAACGTCGTTTTTTGGGAAGGGGGGGGGGGGCAGAAGTTAATTTTGTTGCCCTCTCACCCATTCATTCGTATACAGTTTTTGAGCGACATCATTTACTTGAAGATTAGTTATGAACACTAGAAAAAATTTTCTCGTAAATACAGAAAAATACTTAAAAATTGACATTTTCTACAGTAACTATTTTCTTTGAAAATGAGTGTTGAAAGCGATTACATTTTAAAGACATGATTTTGTAAAAAAATTCATCTCTTAACTCTTATGATAGCCATATGAGTACTTTGAAACTAAGAAAAAAACGTTCATAAACAGTATCTTACAAGAAAAAATTTTATGGAAACATACAAATTAAACTTAAATGAAACTGATACTGTATTATTTACAGTTAACCCTAGATATTCTACAGATTTTTTTTTTTTGTTTTCATAACAAACTCTTACTTCAAACAATGACTTCATGTAGTCCTTTCGTGTAACAAAAGTCTGAACCACTTTCCTGACCTCAACTTTGTCAAGCAGTTCTTTATAGACATAGCAGAGGACTACGTGATTTAGCTTGGACTGTGACATAGTAGATCTTGGGTAACTTTTCAGACACCTAAGTGCACTGAAGCTCTTCTCTGCTTCACAACTATAAAGCAGGTTTCACACTATGCAAGAAATGTTTCGTGCAAGATTTTGTACAAAAATTTTGTATGAGAATGTCAACTAAATTTTGTTCGAACCGAGTTCACATTCAACTAAATAAGATAAATACTGGCTTGCATCATCAAAATTAGTTTATAGCTCTGGTAATTACTAACTAGCCATTAAGTTATTTTCCAGCAATGTTTTCTTTCCCTGTACTCCTCTTCGTACACCTCAGATTATGATTTTCTTTTACCTCTATGAATAATGTACAACAGTTCACATGATCAGCATCAAGGACTAATAGGATTCACAACTTGCATCATCTTGCACAAAGAAAATAGGACATGTTCTATCGTCTCATTGCGTGTAAGATGTTCCTTGCACATGATCTTGTACAAGAAATTCTCGTGTAAGGTCAGCATCTCATGCAAGTTTGGCACTCATTTTGCATCGTGTAAAACCTGCTTTACAACATAACCAAACATTCAACATTTCAAAATAAGTTTTGGACTTCTTGGCTCATTTCTTTAAAGCATTTACATTATCACTAAAGCCCGGTGCACACTGGATTATTTTTCCTGCAAGTTTTGCTAAGAGATTATTTCAGAGCTAGGCAAATAGCTATGTAACTTGGTTACACGTGGGGTCTGTTACTGGTTTTGCTACACATGGTATGGGTTTCCTGGTGAGCTACTCTGTCAATTAGTAATGCAGGTAGCCATAGCAATTTTTGACAGCTGGCGAAAATAATAAACAATGCATTCTGTATGGCGAAGAAAGATTGCTGTTATTACACTTCTTTTGATTTTGGATCATGAAATATAAAATGTAGACAAAATAAAAGACTGTGGACAACAGTGGTGAGGCATGAGATTTTTGGGAGGGGAAGCATTTGGTGCAGAACAGAAGTAGTGCATTATTTTGAAAATACTGAAAATAGCTGCCACTAGCTACATATTGACATATTCACCTAGTTTGTTTCAACATAATCCCCTTAGGCACTATTCTACTTACTAACATTATACACGGCTGATATTCACCACAAAGCAAGTTGTAAAAATGCAATTTAACTCAAGGATTTACCAGCACTTAAGGAAGTTCCAATGAATTTTTAAAAATAAAAATGACTGTGCAGTTTAAAACTTGCCAAAAGCACGAAACCAATAACAGACTAACATGTAAAACACGGCTGCCTAAACCCCCCTGCCCTGCGAAACCTGACACCCTGGGTTCCATCGCTGCGCTAGCCCTGAACAGTTGTAACACTAGAAGCACACAAGAAGATTGCTTCCAAGCTAAGAACATTACGAGACACGTGCCGCACAGCCATCAGAAATTACCCAGTCTTCAATGATGAAACACCCTACTCCTGTTCAATGAAAAACTAAAGATATTCAACTACAAATTTTTCAGAGTAATTATTATTTAATGGATAGAGATTAAAGGGATAGAAATGCTTCCATTGCTTCCATGGATGCTTCGCTCCTGGTGGACAAGAGAAGAGTTAGCCTGGAGGAACAAACAGGAGTGTACTGGCAATGCTTTTCGAAGAACTGGGTTGAATGTACAGATAACCTCAAAATTTTATACAAACATGTTTCTTCTATGCATCTATTAACACTGTTAATATTTTCTTTTGTCCACTTTTCCATGTCCATAGATTACTACAATACCGCCCAAAACAGTTGTGTTGCAATGTAGATAAAGTCACGTGACATGTTTCCTTGCTCGCATTGACTGAGACTGAGATCGGAAACTAGCAAAAAAAAAATGCATTGAGAAAATAACGCTATTCAAATTACCAGTAATAGTAGACTAGCCAGCAAAACTGCACATATACGCATCATGTGTGTTTTTTTATGTGTGCACATGCATGTGTGTGTGCATGCGCACGCATGCAAAAAGAAAACATCTTGTGATACTTATCGCCAAATTTCCCTTTTCAGCAATTTCTATTAGTCATCGCTTACAGTGTATTATAGGTTGTGATAAAGCACATCCATTTTTCAAATATTTTTGTGTTATACACGTATCTTTGCTCGTTTTCCCAGGAGAAGTATGAACACAGGATTTAAGAGGCCTCTGTACGTACTATTATATATAATACCATTTTAATCAGTTGCAGATAGTTGTAATTAAAAAAAACTATGAGAGGTTTTGATGGAAAACTTTTGAGGACAAAGACGAGTCACTACTTAATCACTATGCTAATTTTGTAATTAAAACACTAATTGAGTTGTCGGAAAAAATTTACCTATCAAAATGTAGAATTTGGACTTAATTTTCATGTTTTTTACTGAAGAAGGCAGTTATCTTCCATTGTTAGCCTGTGCCTTCATATTTAGTGACATCACATTGTCCTATATTTCTCACATTATAAAACATAACTTATCAAATAAATTACTGGAGGAGACAAAACAAAATATCTATTCTGTATTAGGTGGGGGAGCCTCCCCCCCTCCACCCCCCTCCACCCAACTCCCTCTGATGATTGTGGCACCCATGCTGGTCCATGAATAAGTTTTTGTACTGCCTTAGATCAAAAATATTTTAGAGGTTTTGTGGTGGGCACGAATTATTTTATGAATTTAAACTAGCAAAATAGTAGATATCTTTCAAGAATATTGTTTATGGTTTCCTTTCTTATAAAGGTGTGAGAGTTCAAATACTTTGTGATAGTTTATGTAGTGCTAACATTCATTACATTTCTATTCAGCAGCTCTTCTGTAAAGAAATCAGTTGTTGGCTTTTTATATGCAGAGCATTGCTATTTATTTTAATCTACCAGGAATATTTTCATATTGTGACTTTTATGTAGATAGTGCAAAAAAATATATAATTTTTATGGAAGTTTTAATTCAGCCTCACTTAAGCATTTTATGTGTAGAAATTTTGATAGCCTGACTGTTGAAACATTAAAAGCTTTGTTCTGTTGTATTGATTTTCTTTTCCACAAATATTGTAATTGTACATAAAACGTGAACAGTAGCATAAAAAGAAAGATTTAGAGGAAAAATAAATTCTTTGGTTACATATTTAACCATAATTATTGACTGAATAGTTGGTTTAGATATACTGTAGCTATACAATTATGATAAATCAAAAGCAGCAGTGAGAGTTGGTCATATTACAGCCAGGGAGTACTTTATTTGCGTGTGCTCACGATTTTGGTGTATTTTAAAACAGGTCCGTTTAAATTACATGAGTGTGTATCATAGTGTGTGTGTGTGTGTGACTGCAGTGTTGCCACTTTTTGCAGCTTTAAATACAACTGTTTTAACTTAAACATAAATATTAAATACTGAGAATCCGTATGACTATGCATGTGTGTGTGTCTATATATATATATATATATATATATATATATATATATATATATATATATATATATATATATATATATATATATATAATTTATTTTTATTTTTTTATATACACCAATATTACAGAAATCTTAACCACGTTATTTATAATTTATCAAGTGACACCTTCAATAATAATGAGAATTAAAAAGAGTTGTAATATTACCTTTCAAATACTAAGGATTAATATTTTAATAAAGTGTTTAAAATACACATTTGTGATAAATGATGTGTGTGGTTTCACTTCATATCTTACTGACTAATGCATTATCCAGCCTCTTAGAAAAATTTAAAATCAAGTCGTAGATTGAAGCATTCTGTAAAATTTTGTAAAATGTCGTGGCTCTTCCAATTCTGACATGTACCGAGTTATACTTTTGAAATTGTCTTCACTTTATGCAGTAGAAGCTTACTGGTGTTGGTTATACTGGACACACAAAATCTTATCCCACACTGCCTCCACACTGGTTGTCTGCATACACACATACTCGCAGAACAGAAAAAGAGAAAACAGTACAGAAAGTGACAGAGCAGTGATGTTTGTTCTGCATCCATAGCAACAGAAAAATAAGATTTTACAATACTAAGGATGAAGTAGACTGATTTCAGTATTCTGCATATGCTCGACATTGGCTTATGAACAGGGCCACACAGGGGATTTTGGGGAGCCTGGGGCAAAGCTATTTTTGGGAAGAAGTCATGGACACATCAAATCAGGGAGATAACAGCCCTTTAAAGAAGCAATTTACAAACAATACCTTATGTGTTGGGCGGGCATTCCCCCCATACTCCGTATAACACTCTACTATTTACAATTTGAGGCGTCTGGGGGAAAATGCCACATTTGTACCCCGCCTGTGGGTAGCCCTGCTTATGAATTGCTAGTGGATCTGTTAATATCATGTTTTCAAATGATTACATACTTGAATGTTAATTTATGTGTAACTTGTATTGAAACTTGGTGAGAGGAAGTATAATAAATTTTCAAAGCTCATAATCATGTCAACAGTGTGCTAACACTTTGTGCAAGCCATGCACGTCCTCCGCAGATAAAATGTACACAAACATGTCAGGTATGCACTTTATCAGGTTATGAAAAAAGGCCAAGGGTGGCAGAACTATTTCTGAAACAATACAATTTATAAACTGTTTGTGTGCTGCTTTGGTAAAAGTATACAGTAATTAGCCCCACATTTATAAGAAATTAAAGGAGCTGATTTCGCCAATAAAATTTAGCCATTTCTTCAAAAAAAAAAAATGCACATATTATTAAGATACAAATCTGCTGTTTTTGTAACAATTTCTATCAAACCTAAATGAAACTTGTTATTTGTTAGTTTTAATCAGTACACATTTCCATGAAAACAATAAAAATTATTTAAGAATTTGGATGAAAGGCTAATCTGATGAGTACACATGTGTATGTAATTCACATAGTCACTGTCAATTTTGTGTGATCAGTCTGTACTTTATCAAGACATTTAAAAATGCTTATGAAAACTCACTATAGTTGATTCACGATAACTTCTGCCTTTTCTGAAGCCCTGCTAGATTTATACTTTTGGTTACTGATTATGTATCGTTCCGCTGCACGTAAATATAAACACTGCCATGTGACTTCTACTTTTATAATTGTCAAATGCATTGGTTGCTGTTTACAGCTGTTAAAGAATTATGTCATATTGCAAAAACCATATCCTACAAATTTTCACAATTTAGACCTATAACAATATTTAGGACAGCTTACTATTTATTATGCACAATATAGCACGTTACACATAATACACATTAATGTTTTGCCATGGCGGTGTTTGTTACAACTGTGGTGGAAACAACAGTAGTATTTAACCTGTTGGTATTAATATGTGTTTGGAATAAAAATTAAAACGAAGGGACAACCAGTCCAACGAAACAATGCAGTAAATTCAAGCACACAACTCGTGTCGCTTATTTATTGTACATAGACAAACGTAAAAGATAGTGGTGAACATGCTAACACACAGGCCTACCATAACATTTATTCTGCTAATATTTACATGCATTGGTGCTTACTGGTTTGTAGGTTTATTTTATTATTTATTTTATTTTATCTGGGTGGGCTTAGTATTTTGTTGAGATTGTTGCAGACATTCAAATCAGAAACTTAAGCTCGTTACACAACTGTTTTTCAAACACTTAGTGCAAAGGTACAACGTAGTGTAAACAGATGTGAATTTAACTAATTAACTTCGTCATAACATCAGTTCATGGTTAAAACGTACAAATTTTGCACATATTTAAAATCAACACACACACCTGGTCTGTGTTAACGATTACAACGCAGCCACCACGCCCTTTCATATTCAACGATCATAACACATTTCACACTGCCGTTGAAACACATATTTATCACAACATTGTAACTTGTATGGGATGTTTAAAAAACACGAGTACGAACTTGATGCTTCGTTAAGATACATGCCGTATCATTGACATGTCGCCACATCACTGTCAGTTGTAAGGCCATATAAAAACTGACTATAATCACCCGCCATATTGGAACAAGTGCGTGGAAGGTTATTGTTCTAGATTCTCCCTTCCAAACCACTTCTGCCAACCTGCTGGATTTGTAAGCATCGCGCTATCGCATCTATATAACATAGGTATTTAAACAATAAAATCTCTTTTCATTTGTAAATTCCAAATTCAAAAATCATTATTTTGCTGTAATAAGTACGAAATATACTACCATTTTAAACATGTATAAATTCTGTTTAGTAGTGATGGGAAATTTCCCGAGTGTGTGTTACAAATAGGGAGGGAGAGACAGAGAGTGATAAGCTCCGCCCAGCCAACAGTTTCGTCAGTCGAAGAAACAAACACCACGTCACTATGGCCTATGTACGTTATTTTGCGCTGTTATTTTTTACTGTAACAATGTAATATGTTTCTATCGGGCTACCTAAATATTGAAATATTTTAATAGCAATTTTTAATTTACAAAGAGCATACCAAAAAACTATGTTGAAACAATATTTGAACTGAGAACTATTTCTTACTAGCCGTTGCCAATACACCGCTGCTCTCACTGTTTTTAATTTGTATATAATACAAAATAAAACATTACAAGTTATAGAAGATATTAAGAAAAGTTTCATTTATTCAAAAATACAGTACTTTAGAGTTTATCACGGTGTTATGTATTTGTGGAATACAAGTGATTGAACAAACCAGGTTGACATGTTACGCCTAGGGTGATTTTTCAAAGGTTCAATTCCAGAAGTCTGAAGAAAGCATGAGTGGACTATAGCATTAAAATTTTCTGAGAATTTGAAATAATACTGCTCACATACAGTTTCTGTTCGTGTATAGGTAACAATATTTTAATTTGAACACAAAACTCACTGTCCCTTTTAACTAGTTGTTACATCAAGTCAAGTTTTCAGCTATCTGGAATAGACTGCTTTTGTGTATTATGTGAGAAACTTCCAAGAACGTAAACCCAAATACCCATTGTTGGAGGAACATAAACTGACTGTAGCAATATAATGGTCTGCGCAATGTTTTCTTGGCATTGTTGGTCTCATATCTTTGGAAAACACTGGCAACCAGTTTGGTTATGTATCCATTCTTGGGTATTGCAATGGATTGTCTGTGTATTGAAAACGCATGTACCGGAAAATGGTATCCACGGAAGATTTTCAGCGGTCTTTGCAAAGTCCTTTTACAAGTAATGATAAAATTATAGTAGAACCTCTTTATATCGACCTCAGTTATTGCGCTTGTATTTCTATAACAACACTTTTTTTGAGGGACCATAAAAAATGTGGGAAAATTAGAGAAAAACTGGTTGAAAAATAGATTTTTTGCAATTTTTTTGGTTGCTACACATTGTGTTTTGCTTGTTAAGTGCTATACTGGACATAGTGCATATCTAAAAGTAGGTGCCACCCCCCTGCCCCGAAGAATTCAGCACCAGCCAATACCTATTGACTCCATCTCCCTGCCTACCTTCCACCCCTTAAGCACCTCAAACGGCAGAGTGTTTCCGCACACTACTATTGTCACGTATTTATTCTTCTATTGTGGTTTTGCTGGCTTGTTTTGCTTGTGTTATTACAACTTGGATTTCTCTTTGTTTTTTACTATTGTTTGTTGGGGACTTATTACACTTAGTTTTTTAATTCCAATTTGGTAACAGTTTTGGTTTTACTTTATGAACAATTGTTAATAACCCGCACCTTTTATATGGACTTGAAATTACATTAAAATGAGTGGAAAGAGTGCCAGTTTGTTGCAGTATATGTACTGTTAAAGTAAAGGGAGCAATTTTGAAACCCCTTTGTAGTTTCTTCTTTCTTTCATTGGCGTGTCCTGCTTCACATCAGTATATTGTTACCTGTGAGGATGTCTGAGGGGAGTATCTGAGTTCATGAGGGATAGAGGTCTTAACAAAAATAAAAGAAACTAAATTTGATTTCTAATTTATTCACTCTGCTATTATCTACAGCATTAATTCGCTGTCTCCACTTTTACTCTTTTTATTTAACAGTGAGCTCTATTGTGATGGTGTTTGCCAACACACGCAGGACAAGGACTTTGTCTCAGTGCTTCCTTAATGTAGGTGTTTTAAGTTTGAAAACAGCTGAGAGCCCCCCAATGATGTCAAAAAAGTGATTTTGGTTGGTTCCAGTATAAAGGTTCGAATTATTTGTTGCCTTGGCTGTTATATTATCAATTGAATCATTTACATAACTTTTCCCCCATTATCACAATAAATAGGTATCAAAAATATATAAATATGTACAAAAACTACAATTACATTTTACAAAACTACAATTCTTTCCAGCTATATGCAGGTTATGTTAAATATTTTTCTTTTACATAATGCTCAACTTAAATGGCAGCAAGCCCATCTCCCTTTAAAATGTTGACGGAACAACAGTTCCTGCCTAAGTGAATACCCTGTGCTGTCTCCCCGAACCTGGGCGAGACACCTCTGTTTATATTTTATTGAAAACCATCAAGAACATTACAAAATGATCTTCACTCCGTCGATATCCGGAAGTCATGGAAGGGCACTCTGGTAGTGTGTGGCTGGCTGGCGTCACGTCATCAAGGTGACGTACAAGGGAGGGGAAGGCAGTCCAAGTTTTCAGGGGTTGCACAGCCCCGCGGCGCCCATACTTGCAGACCGGCAGGCCCACCCAGTAGACGTGAGGCGTGGAGCTCGTCAAACAAACCCCCGTCGCAACGAAGGTAAGCCATCCCAAACTGCCAACATTTTCTCAACTTCATATGGTTCATTTGGTTTAGCTTTCATTCAATGTGTAGGGCTAGCTGTCATCCCTCCTCCCCTGAAAACGATCCACGAAATCAGTGTCGAACACTCGTCCAGAACTTAAGGCGTAGACTGGTCAGGCTCCTTTCCGCTTGCGACAAGTGTCTCGTTGTTAGCAGCAACCATAAAACAGTCATGCACCAGGGCTCACGCGACGAAGAACATCATAATTTTTTCGCCCGAGAGCCTTGGAAGTCAAATCCGAAAGACCACATTGTTTATCTTCTGTGGAATCCTGTAGGGGCCTTCTCAACATTTCTGTAGCTTTGGGCAGTAACCCTTTCTCCTCTGGGGGTTGTACAGCCACACCAGTATTCTTTCTTGATATACCTCTCCCAAAATTCTCCTATCATACCGTATCTTCATCTGTCACTATTTATCCTGAGGTGCTGTTGAGCAAAATCATGAATGCCAACAAGTCTGTTACGTAAATTTCTGGCATAATCAAGGGTTGCAGCTTCCTCTTCTGTCGTCGTCTAAACAACAGGTCATTGGGGAGGCGTGGCTCTCTTCCAAACAGCATCCTTGATGGTGTTACCCTTGTTGACTCGTGAACTGCTGAGCAGTAAGCATGAAGAAACAATGACACCTTTGAATCCCAGTCTTTTTGATTGTCTGCCATAAAGACAGGTACTGCTCAAGAGTGCGGTTAAGCCTCTTGAACATTCCATATGACTGAGGGTGTAAGGTATAGGCTTAGTCTTTTTCATCTCCAGAATTTTCACCACCTCCTGGAAGACCGCAGCTTCAAAGTTTCTTCACTGATCAGAATGGAGTTCTAGTGGCACCCCAAACCTTGAAAAGACATGTTCTATGAGTAAGTGCTTTCTGGTTTGGGGGGGGGGGGGGAGGGAGGGTGGATTTATGACCTCAGACCACTTAGTAAAGTAATCTTGAGTCACCTGTAGATACCAATTACCTCTCTATTTGAGAGGCAAAGGACCCAGAATGTCTACTGTCATCCTTTCAAATGGGGCTCCAACATTGTATTTCTGGAGGTGACCTTGTCCTCTGGTCATTGGGCCCTTTCTCGCAGTGCAGGTGTTGCACAATGACCCATCACAAGATAAAGTACCTTAAATTATTGTCCTCCGTACTTTCAGTGATTCACCACTCTTTCTTCCGGCATTCGCAATGGCAACAAAATGGCTCACATGGCTTCCTAGACATTGCATGTACATTTCTGTGAAGGCATCCAAATCTCTGCTGTTTTTCAAAGTCATTCTTGAATATGCTGTATCTACCAGTCTATTTGACCGTCAGGGTCCTTGTAATTTAGACAGTGTCTCAATTTAAAGAATACTCTCTTAAGAGAGCACTTTTTCGCACAACCTGACAAGAGCATTGCTTCACGTTCTCTTACGTTCTCGCTCTAAGAATTGAGACAACTATCACTCTCTCGTTTCTCTCCGTCAGGCAAACAGCTGATGCTATAAGGCAGCATATTTGTTATGTTAAGCTAAAATCACGGTCATAGCTATTGTAAGTAATTTAGGTTTAGGTGTGTTCAAAATAATTTACAAATAATTATAGCGCTATGAGAATAATCATTAGCACATAAAATACTATTTTTTTATATTTTACTCTCATGTTACAGCAAAGTGACAAATCAAACGAGGCTAGTCAGAAATCTTAATTTTTTTTTTTTTATAAATACATGTTCCGTATGTCATTTCGTTGTTTAAAACAGTTGAAATTATTCACTTACAGTTAAAATGCAATGTGGTTTTGGACCAGAAAGCTACTATAACCTTATTCAAACAAGGAAATAATTTAAACAAATATGGCACCTGCGAGAGAGCGCCAGCAAGTATACAACCTCGTGCTCTCGTTCTTTTGCGCTCTCTCCAACAAATTGAGATGACCAGAGAGCATTCTCTCTGATATCATAATGACGTCTTCGCTAGAGCAAGAGCACAAGAGAGCGCTCTCTGGGCCAATTGAGACAGGGACTTAGTAGCCAGCGTAATAAAGCATGGCCGGTTCTTAGAATAAAATGTCTGCCATAAAGGTAGGAGTGAAAGTGTGAAATTGCCTTCACCGTATCCAGAAGCTCCTTGTGTGTAACACAGTTATTTCTCTCAGGCTTATGCAATACCTTATTGAAGTATTCTAATGGTCTTTCCTTCCCATCTTGAACCTGAGATAATACAGCTCCAATGCCTTCATCACTAGCATCAGTGTCCAAAATGAATACACCTTCACTTTTTGGGAAACCCAGGACTGGTGAAGATATTAGAATTTTCTTTAGTTTTCTAAAAGCATTTTCACACACTGTGGTCCAATGAAATAACCTTTTTGCCTCTGTCAGTTCATGTTGTAGTGACTTGGCGATCTGGCAAACCCAGGTACATTGATGTTAATAGTCACATAATTCCAAAAAACTCTGCACTTCAATTTTGTTGGTTTGGTGTTAACCAATTTCTTATTGCTTTGTTCTTCTCAGTGTCTATTTTGATTCCATGAGCCGACACTACATGTCCCAAGAAATTTATTTTCTTTTGGAACAGGTGGCACTTCTTAGGAACCAGTTTCAATTTGGCTGCTGCCACTTTATGGAATACAGAGTCTAAGTGTGATAGGTGTTCTTCAAATGTCCTTCGTGTCATGTCATATAGGTAAACATGACAGATGTCTAAAGGCAAAACTTTATCCATCAGGCATTCAAAAGTAGCAGTGATATTACATAGTCCAAAAAGGCATAACTTTGAACTGCCAGGTTCTTTTCCCTTGGATGCAAAATGCAGTCTACTGGTGATCCTCTGGGGCCACCTCGCACTGCTAGTACCCACTCATGTCCTAAGTAGAAAATCATTGTGAACCTGTTAGACTGTTTAATGTGTCATCTATCCTTGGAAGTGGATAAGAGTCTTTCTTTGTCACATTATTAAACTGGCAATAATCTACACAAAACCTCAAAGAGCCATCTTTCTTTTTAACAAGAACTATGGGGTATGACCACGGACTAACTGATGGTTCTATCACATCTAGATCCTTCATTTCTTTCAGAATTCCCTCAATTGGCTCATGCGAAGCTAATGGCAGTCATCTTGGTGCCTGCTTTATGGGCCGGGCATCTCCTGTATCTATGCAGTGGCAGGTCACATCAGTCCTTCCAAGGTCATTTGGTCCACACGAGAAGGCATCCCTATTTCTCTGCAGTAATTCAGAGACAGCCTTCTCCTGCCGCCAGTTAATATTTTCTTTTGCTCTTTCAAGAAGTTCTTCAGTACTTCTTGTAAATTACATTGTATTTGTTTTACTCTAAAATCTTCAGGGACATTTGGAAGTATCTGTATAACCTGCTTTCAAACACCCCCTCTCCTTAAGACAAATGGCACTATCTGATAAATTTATCTCTCTAATTGGAAAACTGTCGGAATTAGAAGAGACCAAATTCCTTGCTACAACGACTTTACCTGGCAGGATGCCAATCCTCTCTGCTAGCTCAATTAGACCCAAATGCCTGACACTTTCCTTGACATCTGCCTGTAATGACAATTTCACTAGAAGTGGGCAGTACAGTGGATTGACCACATACTACTGGGCAGCTAATTGGGGAGGACAAATCATGCCGAGTTGACACCACCAACTCTGTACTGTCTACATGTAGCACACCATGGTGATTATTAATACGACACCCCATGTTGATTATTAATACAGCACCCCAGTCTACATAGCACATCAAGCCCCAAAAAATTTTCTCTTGCCTCTTACTGGTATGGTCTCACCTGTTGCTTTAGTTAAGTAGCACCGTTCTATAATGTCGTCTGGCGATTGCTGGGGCGAAGGCCAGAGGCTGTCTGATCTTACTACTGTTATGGTCGCCCCAGTGTCGACGACCATCTGGAAAGGAACATCATTCAGGCTCCCCTCCACCAGTATTGCATCCTAATCCTGTACATGTAAGAACATTGGGGCCTTTCCTCCAGTAGTCACTGACTTTCACCCTATAAGGTCCATGTCTACAGCTTTTCCGAATGAGCTGTATTCTCACCTTCCTCTCGCTGCCTTTTTTCCCGCTGCTGCTTCTGCTGCTGCTATTGTGGGCAGTAGGCTTTCGGGTGCCCCGGCTTTCCACATGACCAGTATTCTGGCTGTTTGGATGGGGGCGACGAGGCTCTGTAGCATGGACTCTTGAAGCAATGTCCCTTTTTAGTGGTCTGCAACTTCTTCAGTGTCTTAGTAGTTCTATCTTTGTTTAGCATCACTGCCCATACTGGATGTTCGGGTGTGGACACTTGTCTTGCTGACTCCACTTTCATTGCTCGAGCAAGGGTGTCCGGCATGTTGTGCAGCCAGACGTACTGCTTGCTTAGCGATGGCATCGATGAAGACACCGGCTGCTATGATGTACACCGCCTCGGAGCGCCCTTCCAGAGATAATTGAGACAGCTGCACAGTCTCTTGCCATAGCTCCTGCAGTGGCTCCCCTGGTCGCTGAGTGCGACTTCGCAGCTGGGGATGTTGCAGGTACCAGTCGCCGAAACGTGGCTCCAAGGCAGACATCAGTGTGGGTACTCCAGTCTATGTTGCTCTGACAGAGATTGTAGTATGCTCAGTGCGGGGCCTCTTAGTGTAGCCGCGAGTTAGTAAGCCCGCTGTTCTGCTGACCAGCCATTCAGGGTGGCAGCAATTTCAAACTGGTGTTGATACTCCCGCCATAAAGTCTGGCCATCATAAGGGGCGGGCTTGATTGAGACCCACTTCCCCACAGCTGACTGCGTGACACCGATACTGCAGAGCTGTTGGCTATCCTCCGAGGTTGCTGTGTTGGATATGATTTGTACTGCTTCTTCACTTTTCTTGGCTGCCGGTATGGTGGTACTGGAACTCCGTTTCTGAAGAGATTCATGTAATTCCTTCTCTAATGTACTGATTTTCTGTTTCAATTTATTCTTGATGCTGTTCATCCTTGCACACGCACTGCCGATCCTGTCGTTTACACTGTTCACTCTTTCATTTACAGTGTCTACATTTTCATTTACAGAGTTTATTTTCCTGTCTACATTCTCATTTACATTATCGTTCACACTTGCACTCACTTGGCCACTTAATCCCTTGATTAATGCTTGCAGTGCTTCCATTTCTGCAGACATTTTTCTAGTTAATATTCACTGTGATGTATGTACAAACAGTCTTATTATTTTGGCCTACAGTTACTAAATTAATTAAATTTGTTTTAAAATCATTAACTACTAGCCTATTGCCTACTAAATTTACAGTTAAATGTCTCGCATCTCATTTGTGACACCAGTGTTACATGGACCCCTATCTGAGTTCGTGAGAGATGGAGGTCTTAATAAAAATAATAGAACTAATTTTGATATTTTATTTATTAATATAGCTATTATTTACAGCATTGAATTATCTATCTCCACTGGTACTTTTTTTTTGGTTTCACAGTGAGCTCAATATTTAATGTCGCTTTCAAATCCAATTAATGTCCTCCTTTATATCTTTGTTTTGTTATTGTCAATTAAATCATACTCATCATTAACTTATGTTCAGTCTACCTGTTGCCATATTTGTAATGTCTCTCTCACATCTAATCCAATAGTCCAGCCTGCAATCATACTGTTCACTGCTTTGGTGTTCACAGTTGCAGATTTCCCACCCGCTGGTCTTTTCTCTCGCAGTTCGCTTCTCTTCTCACTAGTCTTTAATCGCTGAAACTCGTCCATTCAACAGCTGTGGGCTCGGAGGCCCGGCACTTTTTATAGCAGTTGACCTTGACCTGGAAGGTTTGCTGCACCCAGAGTCTAGCTGAGAGACACTAGGACAGCAAACAACTTGAAAATTCTTTGGATAAATGAAAAAACTCAATTCAACCAGGTTCAGCAGGGCGCACCGCAAAATGGATTATCACATCAGTTTGTTTTTTGTAACAGATACGCGGTTTGCTCACCTGTCATTCAAATCATTCCATTGACTCGCCGCACCGCTATCATATAAGTACTTTGTCCTTCTTCCATTCGCTTGCGCAGGATGCAAAGCAGCACTTAGCGAGCACTTAATAGCATTATAGGCCATGACTATGTTTCAACTGGTAAATGCTTTGTTTACTTTTACATATTGTTGATGAATTTTTGTTATTCATGTTATAGCAGAAATACGTGTCAGTATTTTGCAGTGACTGTGTTCAACCTTGTTACAACTGTGAGGGAAAGAACTGTTGTATGTAACCTTTTTTTAATTGATGTTTGTTGGTTATTTCATTAAAAGGACGACCTCAGTTGGAATAAATATTAAAACGAAGGAGCATCCAACAAAGAAACTGTAAACTCAAGCACTCAAATAATGTTGCTTATTTTTGGTACGTATCAGCGATAAACTTAAAGATGATGTTGAATATTTCACACAATAGACCTCCCATAACTTTTATTACACTTACATTTCTTTCCATACTTTGTTATTACTAGGTTTATTAACTGTTCTTTAAAAATTTTTGGCTGTGCGTTTCAAATTTGATGGGACTGTGGCAAACATTTAATTCACAGAAACTTAAGCAGACAATGCTGTTTTTTTTCTTTCCTTTCTTTCTTACTTTCCCTCGAACACCTAGGGTAAAGTTAGAAAGCTGTGATAAATAAACAGATGTGACTTTCAAATAATTAATTCAGTCATATAATGAGTTTATGGTTAAAGGTATAAACCTCACATGGCCAGTATTTACTCACACACACACACACGTGAATGCATGCACACACACTCACTCTCTCTCACTCCTCCCCACTGATGCAATGTTATTCCTCTGATGAAAAAATTAAAACATGTCGCTAGGACTTGCACACCGTACTTTGTGCTAATAATTTTAACAGTAACAGTAAAATATGTTTAGATCAGTGCTGCCTGAAAATGTAAATATTTAATTAGAAAACATTTAATGTACAAATAACATACCAAAAATTAGGTTATAACAACATATTAACCGTGAACTATTTCTTACTAGCTGTTGCCAACACACGCTGTTCTCACTTATATTAATTCATATTGAATACCAAATTATGACTACAATTTATAGAAAATAAATAATATAAAATTCCATTTGATCTAAAATGTAATTCAATCATACTGTTTAATATTTATGGTATGTGAGTTTAATAAACTGGTGAACATGTTACTCTTAGGGTGATTTTTCAAAGGTTTGTTTCAGAAAGTGTGAAGAAACCATGAATGGACTATAAAAAAAAATCATCTGAAGTTGGTGTACTAAGTTTATAAAATAGATTATTTTAGGGGCATGTTAGTCACACACACTGCAATTCAGTTCACTAGTCACAGTATGGGTGCTTGAAGTGAATTTTAATTTCGAATAATGCCCTGGTGCTGTTTGCTTGTCCGGAATAATAAGCATTGATCTTATGTTCTGGCAAATGTAAAAACAGTATAGTTATGAAAGCTGTTGGTTTTTTGTATTGCTTTGTTCACAAAAGTGTAAACAAAAACACATATTCAGATTTGTGTCAGAAGGCATCATGCATTTTCAGTATTACTTTCCGTTACATTGGATAGGTTATATTTAATGATTGTTGTGGGTTCATTAATAAAAATTGCACCAGGTGTCATTGTTTTGCAACTTGTGTCTTTAACCAAACTAAAAAACACTATATAATACCATATTGAAAACTCATCTGTTGTGCTGCAGTGAAGATTAAAAAACACACAAATACAATACAAAGTAGAAATTCAAATTTCTTCATTCTCAATAAACCAATCACATTAGTGTAGAAATACACACATTGTAAATACATAGGAATGTTGAATAATATAATTGGAGTGAGTACGAATTCATGGGGCGCGTCTGTAGCGTGGCCATATACACCCACATGGAAAAATTTTAATAAAATTAAGAAAAAGACTAAAATAATTTAGATACTTAGTCACAAAACGTATGGCTATAAACAATCTCCATGGGAGATATACATGTGAAAAAATGCAAACAAAGGCATAAAACTCTGACTAATATGGGAAACTTTGTTTTGGGGGGTACGCTAGAGAAGTATAGAAATATATATTTCTCGAAGTTTGTCACCAAATATTTTTTTCCTAATTAAAGTGATAATTAAATAAGCAGACACAAATCATAAAACCGAGACAAAAACACTTCAGTTGAATAAACCGACATGTCATCGACATAAAATACTGAAGAAGTATTGTACACAGTACAACAAAATATAAGAGAATTATTTTCTCTGGTGCAAAATTTATTTTGTGGACAGATAGTAAGTGCAATAGAAAAATATAGAGATTTGATGCTGCAAGAAAATGAAAAAATTATGCTTTTCAGTTGTTAATTTACCATGATAAAAATAAAGATTAAATTTACTTGTACCTAAATCACCTCTCTCACAAATGTGACAAAACTCATTATGAAATATGGTGATATAGAAACATTAAGAAGATATTTGTTTATTCCAACTTTTATAATCTAACTAGCTGAGTCGGTAGTGGAAAAAAAAACTCCTTCATTATGGCCTCTGGTGAAATGTCCAGAAAAACATTTTAAAAAGTGGTCAAATAGACAAGGATAAATAATCTCTCCTTCAATATTAAAGTTTTTCTGCATCTTAAATTTTCACTGAAACCAGCAATTAGTAAACAAATTTTTGAGGTGAATTTAAATAAATTTCACTGTCTTACATGTTCAGTAGATGCAGTACGGTGGATGCCGTCATCCCTGGACGCTATATGCGCTGGTGATGAAAGTACTATAAATTAGTATGTGGCATTTATGGGCCTATTTTTTAATTCACCCCACACACAACGCTTTTCCCCTTCTCCAGGTGATCTATCCTTACGTCGAGCAGTCATACTACCAAAATAATTAAACTTGATGGCTGAACCTAAATTAGGATGAACTGACCCATTGCAGGGCCGGAAAGAAAGTACTAAAATCAAGGGTTTTTGCAAATTCCTCAAGCTGGAAATCTTGGATAATATTGCAATTAAGTACAAACTTTCACTGAATAATAGTGTAATCATAAATCTTCCTTGGGATGGAACTAATTGAAACAATGTAATTGAAAAAAAACCAATGCTATAGCATAGGCCTAGTTCTAAGATAAAATAAGAGTTACAGCTCAAATACTAAACCTAATTACCACTGAATAATACACATTAAACAAACTTGAGCTTAAAAAGAAAATTAAGAGGTGATTCCTAAATTTACAGAAGTAACTAAATAAATTTAATGGGAGGTTCCAAAATCTGAATCCTGATCAGAAATGTAAACAAAGAAAATAATATCTCGCGATAATGTAAACAAAAGAAATTCTGAGCTTGTGTAAATAAACAAATAGGTATTAAAATATACTGAATGCTGTGTACCATCACAATTCCATTATTGATTGTTTTAAACATTTTTAACTTACCTTAAAGATTTCATATGAAAATGATATTAGAATCTGGTGTATTATAAAATTTTAACAATTAGTGCATACAGTTCACTTTTATTAGTTCATGATGATGAATGTTAATTGACAGATATGCATTTATACATTCAAAAACAATTGTAGTCCCCTTGACATGTCAATATGTTTACAACAATGATGGTTTCAAGGAACACTATACAAAAAGTTGCCAACACTGCAGGCAGGTTTTTTGAATGCAAGGTGGTTGGGTCTCTAACAGCCTTGTCTGCTCTTGTTTTCCCCCTTGTTTCCGCTGTCTCCCCAACCTTCCCCACTTCATGTACCTACACCCCTACTCAGTTGGCGGCAACCTTCTGTTGTTGATCGCGAATCCAGGCATGGTGCGCACAGAGGTGACGTGTCGGGAATGTGGGGCCCACCTGGGACACGTTTTTGATGATGGCCCACGCCCCACCGGCCGACGCTTTTGCATCAACAGTGCATCTCTGGAGTTTCGGCCAGCTGAGGATACGACCCAGAACAACAACTCCTGAGGACAGGATTGTCACATTCTATAACATTGCTCTCTTAAAATAACCTAGTGAAAGTTGTGGAACTTTTCTTTTAATGGAATGTATGTGGTCCAAAGCCATCTGTATAAAGTTAGTGTACATAAATTTTCAATATCAACATGGATCACATTCATTATGTCTGAAATTAAAACTTTTAGAGCACTCTGTGCTTATATATTTGTTGTGCAAAAGTTTCTATAAAATATGAAAATTGTTACGTGATTAAACTGTAAATTAATCTTCCTCGCAACATTTATGCATTGGATATTTAATTCTGTGTGCTATTGTGATAGTTTTTCAAATAGCAAATTCTTTGTGTATTATTAATAATTGTGAGTTCTATAATGTGTAACAGTTTTAACTAAATATTTATTTTTGGGCATTGTTGGATTATGTTTGTGTTATTAGTTTTGCAGTCCTAATTAAAATACCATTTGGATGTTCTTTTCTTTGATAGTTGCTGAACAAATATTTGTGTTTGTGTATTCTTTTAGTTGTTTGCTTTTTACTAAGCAGTTATATTCTTTTACAGTTGTTTGCTTTTTACCAAACAGTTGTCTTGAGTGTTCTAGCTTTTTTAAAAAATAAAATTATAAATACTGTGTTTGTTTGTATAAATAAACGAAATTGTGCTTTATGTACAAATTCTTTGGGGGGGGGGGGATGTTTAATGAACTTTTTGAAACTACACATATTCACGCCAGCAAAGAATGTAATTGGTTGTACAGTATTTCTCTATAATGATGGGCTGATGCTTTGAAAATGTTCTTACTTTGAACATTGTACTGTCACATACCAAAATTTGTACTGCAGAATAATATTCATGTAAAGCTTTAAAATGTAACTTTGAGTGCAGATTTTTTAATGTCTGTAATTTATTGTAACTAAGTTAATTGTCTTCTATAACTTGAAATGTTTTACAATATATTGTAACTTTGATACTGATAGATGTGTGTGAATTATTTATCTCATTTTTTTAGTGTTTCCTGTGCAATTATCAGAGCTTAACATTTTTTTTGTGTGTGAACAGATAATTTCAGTATTTGGTAAAAACAAACAGGTGCTTTATAAGTACACTGAGCATCACGTGACCCCGAACACTAGTGCATCAGTAGCTGCTTGGCCGCAAGTACCACTTGTTAATATTGTTCAGTATGTTGGTCCAGAAAATATTTTGTTAGTTTCGTAACTGAGAAATGTGATTATTTTTTTACATTAAAATAGTTTTTCATAAATAGGTATGTACATAGTGATATCACAAATAGAAAATTTAGGAGTATTGTTTGTTCACATCTACATAACAAAAGTGTTTGTAAAGAAGTGGCAGCCGTTTTTAACATCTGTAAATTGAAACTATGCATGTTTTCTGTACTGGTTTACATAAATAGTTGAAATGAGGCAAGGAATCATATTCCTTTTTTGTACCTTAGTGAAACCAGTATATTTTACCCAGTGCAGTGGGTCTCTTTGAAATGTACTTTATTTACCCAAATATAAGCCAATTTCTATTCTGGCCCGAACCCCAATATTTGCAGACTTGTGCCAGGCAACAATGAATTTTGGGTGATAAATAAAATTATGGAAACATTATAGTGAAACAAATTATTTAGTGATGTTGGTCAATGATTACATTTTGCACATTTCATTAGGGTAAACTAAGTACACACAGCCTAATTAATGGTGGGTAAACAAAACATTTTTAAGTTCGTTTATTTTTCTACCATTACTGAAAATTGTTTTCACAAATGCTGAATGCACATGCTGCTACACTGTTATTGGATATGTCAGCAAGTTTGGTAACTTGAAGCTTGTAATTAATATCATATGAATTTTGTTCATTTTACGTTGTCTGAGTTATAACTAGACATTTGCAGGGCTGCGGTAGCTGAACAGTTAGCTTGCTCACCTCCCATCAAGGTGAACCGGGTTCAATCCCTGGCCGGGCCACCCCTGGAATTTTCATGTCGGTATCTTGCTAGACGATGCCTCTGGTCAGCGGTTTTTCTCGGGGATCTCCTGTTTCCCCCGCCCAGTTAATTCCAGAGTTGCTCCATTCTCACCTCCATCCTCCTCAGTGGCTGTTAAGAGCTGCCCAAATCTCTTCACTCACTCACTAGACATTTATTTAGAGATCAGAAGAACATAAGATGTGACACCCTGCTAGTCAAGTTATGGTGCTGTTAACACAAATGCAAGTTTGGTAAATAATCATAGATATGTGCAAACAAGTGTACTTATTATGAGCACTTCCTGCAGAGGTGTGACCATAACAGTTGTAAACAATGCACTATCAGTTAGTAGCAAACAGTGCTACAAGATTTGCATACATAAATATATTTTATAATTATAAATAATAAAATATGTTTGCAGTAGCATTTCACAGCGAAATGCATTCACAACTAGTTCCCAAATAGAGAACTGGGGATATGCACAGGTAAGCTTTGCCACTCACTAAACATGTTGGCAATGCTGCATTCACATTAACATTATGATCACTTTTGCTGTTTTAGCCATTGTTTAAGTTTGCTTTGTAGAAAAAAATTAAAAGTATATTAAATTTATCATCTGACAGAAAAATACATATACATACACACTTATTGCCATACTTTTGTTTACTATAGTCTATTTAATATATGAATTCCTTTATTTTACAACCAGTGTGTGGCAACATGTTGAAAATGAAATCATAATCATTCCATATACAAAATCCTGTTCAGCTGATGCGTGAAAGATTGAAAGAGAATTTCATATTGGCTGTTCTTACAGCCCTGCCTTCGCACAGCAACAGATATCAGCGAAATATGCGGGCAGGAAAGATTTCTTAGACAAAGTGTATATGTATTTTATTTTATGTCGTTTATGAAACAGCTGTTATTAGTGTAACAAACTAAACTTTGTTTTAGTATAACATGTAGGAGTTTCAAATAAAATGGAACTTAATCCGTGTGTGATAGTTTAGTTTCATATTGATTGTAGAGGCCATAAGGATTTCGAAGAGTATTTTGCAAATATTTTTACATCAATTTGAAGTAATATATTTCAAACCCGAATCATTTTGAGCTCGTACAAGAAAAATTTACATTTAAATGGGCGTAATGAATAACTTTTGTGACGTAACTTCAGAGTAGATGACTGTACTGCCATCTGTTGGCCAGTGCACGCAGCTCACTTCCCTAGCCACAACCTGTGTGTGCACACACACACACACACACACATATATATATTTATTTATTTATTTATTTATTTGACGTAACGCTTTTCCGTGTGCAGCAATTCTGCTTGCTAATAATTTTTATTCAGTCTGTAATCACGGAGCCTTTCTGAGACCGACTCGCTATTTTGCATTTTGTGTTTTGTCTCCTCTCCCAATTCAGCAATAAAGTGAAAAGAAATGTTATTTATTTATTAAAACCACGCATCGTTTTGTGATGGAATCATGTTTGTGGCATATTATATTTATGTGGATGTGATATAGTATTGTCATCAGGTGCACTGAGCACCGCCGTTAATATATAAATAGCCTTGTGTACAAACTGTAAACTGCCCGATCTTGCCTGTTGAGTTGTCACATATAATCTCAAAATATTTTATTATTATGAATGAAAATATGCTGTCAAACAATTTCCCTGAATTCTAGTACTTCCAAATTACATATATATACTCTGTAACGGCCAAACTTCTACTTTATAAGAATAACAATTAACATCTTATTAAAGACTTCAAACCAAATTCACAGTACATAACAAATGATGCTCCACAGTTTATGTTGTGCTTTTAAGTACACACCTAGTCACACTACTGTGGTTGTAGGTGCATTCAGCAAAAGGGTTGAGAGAGTTACAAATGCAAGTATAATCTTTTGATTAAAATAAAATTTCAAGTGTTTTGTGATACGGTATTGAATTTTAATGCGGATAATGTTTCAAATATATTGCGACCATATGAATGGATTTTAAGAAAAATCTTTGTAATATGATGAACGTATGATCATCATAAATCAAACAAGGTAGTACTTATAATTTAGCTAATTATCTGTGAACATTATGATGCATTATTTCTGTTTGCTGGGCAAGAAAGCTGCAATTTTTAATTATCTTTTTCAAGTCAATAAACTATGGATCTTGATCACGTAATATCTTTTGCAGCAATAAAAAAAGCAAAATAAATTGTTTCTCATTATGCGTAAGAAGCTTGGCGACATGTTTTGATATAGGTAGGCAAGCATAACGTCTCATCAGCGTCTGTCATTACAGACAAAACATGTTTTGACAGTCCGGTGGAAACCACGTGGCCGCAGAAGGATACATAGCATGTTTCTTTACAGCTTACTACTTCTGCACTGTCTGTCAAAAAAAGGAATTCTTATATGTATGTGCAAATTGTGAACCTACATTATACAAAATATGTTGAAAATTCAGCTTGTAGGTAAACAGTTTTTTTTAATACTAATTTGAGGCTAAGGTACCATTTCGAGATTAAAATTTTTGGTGAAAAATCATTTGCCATTATTTGGGTAAATACAGTGTCCCAGTACTATAAGTGTGATGCAGAAGCTGTAACATATGTGATTTTATTTTCATTGTAAAGTTAGCACTTTTGGAATCAAACTTTGAAAAATGTCTCTGCCCCCAACCTGTATATAATATTGTAACAGGCACGCTGACTGATATGCACCCAATCAAGTCATGATGTGGGGGAGCGGGGGGATTAGTTCCGTGTATTAAATTTGAATTTAAAACGTTAGGTTAACATTTCTGAATACTGAAATTTATTTTTTACTTTCCATTTTTAAAGTGAAAATGAGTGTAATTCTACAGGTTCACTGGGCTGACGTATGAATAAAGTGAACAGGCCCACTGCGATGTTAATTTTAAATAGGGTGGAAGAATACACAACATGCATACAAGTAGATCTTCAGCAAGCACTTTTAAAAGTGCTCAGTTTACCGTGAACAGCTTGTATATATTTTAAAAAATATTTTGGCCAAGTAGTCTATTTGTTATGAGTATTTATTATTAGGTTGCTTTATCTGTAGCTTGGTTGGTAATGTTAAAGTTGTACTAAGAGTTGATCTAGCCACGTGCATGTTTACAGCGTTCTCACTCGTGTTAGTAGTAATTCCAAGGTTTTTTCCTTTGCGCATGTGTATTTCAGTTTTGTTAACTTGTGATAACGAACAATTATTCCTATTTCACAATTTTTTTTGTGAACTCTCTACATTAATGCAGTTTTAATTGAATTGAACATTTTGGTTCACTAAACTGATTAGCAATTAATAGTGTTTAATGTCTCAGTTCTGTACAACTAGCATAGTATAATTGTACTTAAACAGCATGCATTAAAAAAAAATAATTTGGAACTGTATGAATTAGTCCTGGTTCACATGTACGCTGATCATGCTGAACAGATAGAGTGGAAAACTAGAACAGCTAATCAGAAACTGTCCTCGGTTTCTGCGTGACTCTTGCGGAAACAGAGGACGGCTTGTGATTGGCTGTTCTAGTTTTCTGCTCTCTCTGTTCTGTGTGATTGGCGTACATGTGAACCAAGCTTTATATAAAATTTGTATTTAGCTCTCATAACATCAAATGTTGGTTTACAGATTTCTGTAATTGGCACTGTAGCCCATATGTACCAGACAGGCATGTGAATTTTTTTTTATGGGGAGGGGAATTAAGCTCACTTCATTGTGTGACCAATGGCACAAATATTGAACATCAATTTCAGGTGCTCATAATGCTCTTATTTCCTCCTCTTCCTTCTCTACTTTCCCTTATTATATTCGTTTCTGATATTTAAAAAGTGTTAGTGGCTGTTGTTCACACTTTGAAAACCTCTTGTCACACACGGATTAATTCAGGAACCCCTGTCAATTGCACTAGAAAAGTGTGTTCTGGGGGGGGAGGGGGTTGAATAAATGTGTACCTCGTCTCAAAAAATTAAAAACAAAAGAAGAAATCAATTTTTGGGCTTTCATCATTTTGATTTCTTCTAAAAGCAGATTTTATTTTGGAAAAAATCTAACCATCTTATTAGTTTACAAAAACAGCGACCCAGTAATGGCTTCAACACTTGTTGGTACCATTTAAGTATTTTATTATGCTGAAACATTATTTTGATCTAAAAATGACTTCAAATAAAGTAATTTTTGTTACTTTCAACAAATATTTCGCTGTGTGCAGAAGTCATTCATCGTACAAGTGCCCAAGCTTAGATCATGGCCAGTAATTATAGGGCAAAATAGAACATAGTTTTGTTGTGCTTGTTAGTGATTGTGAAACATTTACTTAATTTGCAAATGAATAACAAGACCTGATGATGTTAGCGACATTTTGCAAAACTTTTGCCGAAAGTGACGAAATCCCCCCTCCCCCCAAAAAAATAATTTTTTAGATTACAATTAGCATTTCTGATTTGACCTACTAGATAAGAAATTGTTGCATAGGAAGAATGCAGAAAAATCTTGATAAAGAATGTAAAAAATCACGCATTTGTTAATGATGTCAGAGTGTGCCTTTTTTTTTAATGGTAAAATAGAACACAGTATTCAGTTTATTGAGCCAGTAATGCTTGTCTGATATTATGAAAAGAGGATGTATAAAAAGAAAATAAATTGTGGGGCATGTCATTTTTTTTTATACTGCTCTCATTTTTTATTGCAAAATGAGCTTGCCATTGTTTTTTTTTTATATTTTGTGTGTACATCAGAGTTGATCAAAGTTTTATGGCTTTATAGAATATTATTTTAGTACAAATTCCAGTCAGGTTTTAAGTGATGGGGAGATTCGACTCCTTCAACTAAGAACATCGTAACTGACATTATTAATTTATGCAGATATGATGCTGTTAGTTGGCGGGGTCAATTTGTATTGTACTCTTATCAGACTGTGTTTCTTTTTAATATTAAACTACTCTAGTTTGTTATACTTCTGTGTGCAGTTTTGCTTTAAAGGTTCTGTTTAGTTGCTCAGGTCAAGATTGTTTTACATTTGCCCAATTTCAAATCACGTTTGTATCTATGCTTCCAATGCTGGATTTATGGAACTACAGTGAACTCTCAATATCCCAGACCTTGTTATCCATTATTTCGGATCACTCAGACAAACAAAAAAAAACAACAGGTTTTTTTACTAATGTACTGGAAAAAAATATAATTTAGCAAACCATAAAGGCTCAAATAAAATGTACTGGATGTAATTTCCTACATTTGAAACTCTTATGCAGCTCTGCATTTACAACATGTGTATATGTATACATGTTTACATTTGCAAGATCAAAATCTGTATGGAACACAACAGGAGAAGTCTTTGTTAAACAAATCAGCATGCTTACAGATTTGTGGCAACATAGTCTGTCGCCATCTGGGGTGTAGCCTTTTCGCCCCTTTGCAAGGTCAAGGCACACAAGTCACTGTAAACACATCACACTGTGCTGCACAGCAAGACAGTTGCTTGTTATAGAACCGTAATGAACCTAGTGGAAAGTGTGTGACTTTGAGTTGCTGCAGACAGATTAAAATGACTTCGAAAGCTTGAACCTGGCTTTTCTGTGGCCAATATATTCCGGGAATATAGAATCGTGAACAATTATGTACATAAGAAAGTAAAAACAACGGGATGGGCCACTATACGTGCCATTTCAAATTCAAAGTTTTGTTAGGCCTCTTTATTAATAAAAAATATTCCCAATTTGGAAGCAGCAACAAATTTGTACAGCCTGATATTACCACCTTGTCATTTAAAAACTGTACATATTTTGGGCTCACTAGTTAATCAGAATCACTTAATTGGTCTTCTGTTTTCTCTCCCTCTCTCTCGCATGCTGGAAAACCAATCGATATTAGTCTTAATGAAGAAATTAAATGTAGCTACTATATATAGACTCACCTTATCATCTATCTGAGAATGTTGAAAATTTAATTTGAAATACTGTTCAGAAAAAAAAATTTTGACAGCCGTCTTCAAGTTCCATCTACAAAATTTCACCACGAAGGATTTGTTAACGTTAGAATTTACTTTCATCTCTCGTACTGCAAAGAACACACTCGTGTGTTTATAAATAGAGATAGGGAAAAATGGTGCAAGTTAATGATTTTTATGTGAAAATTCTCTAAAAATCATAAATTTAGTTTTTATAACATTAAAAAGCAAAAACTGACATTTCTTATGAAAAAATGTGAAAACTGATATTTCTGGTGGAAAAAAAATGTGATTGTTACGTGTATAGACCCACATTTTTTACAAAAAAAAATTACTTAGCTGTTCACTTGTGCAATAATTTGTTCACTCGCATTCATAAACACAATAACCTTCATCCCGTCTGCGTAAAATGTAAACATGTTGGAGCTCGACAATACGTGCCGCGCATAAGAATATAATTTTGCTGCTGTACAAGAGAAAGATATCTTACGTAATTTACACGGCCGCTGCCACACCACAAGTGCACATTGATAAATGCCATTTTGTGCAACGTGTTACCGTGGTTTTGCTTTTTCAAGTCACGTTACCATCAGCGAAATAGTAATTGCGTGACATATTGTAATCATTGCAAAATAATACAAATTTTTGGGGGGGGGGGGGATATTAAATCGGAATTTTATTTAATGAACAAAATCTAAATATACAGTAAAACTTCGTTAATTGAAAGTGCTCGGGGACTAATTTTTTGACTTAAAATTACGTAATTTTGAATTATTGAATTTTAAAAAATGTTTATGTGTATTAAAGAAATGCACATTTTTCCTTTTCCAAAGTAAACACAACTACTGCTATGGGAATAACTACCCTGTCAAAGTTATAACCGTGTTTTGGGGAACAATGAAATTTTTTTTATTTAAAAAAGGCAAAAATATTAAGGAAATGGCCAAAAAAATTAATTTGTTGCATTTATCTTGGTCGTTGATTATATGTTTGTGTGCTGTAAAATATAGGTGTTGTAATTGTTTCCTTTAATTGCTATGCTAAAATATTTAAAGAATTGTAAAATTTAGTTAAAAACTGCAGCCATGGTAGCCATAACCCTCTCGCTCCCTCTTCTATGAATGCACTTCTGGCGAATGTTGTTTCAATCCTGCGCTCCTGTCCGGGCAACCAGGCACTGAGCCAGAAAAGGTTGCTCCCTTCTTTGTCTTTGCTCCCTTCCCATGGTTGTTAACAGTCTACCCTCCATGGGTCCGATATCCCCCTCTTAGTCACGCCGCCCACGCCTTTTGCTCTCTTCACCCATCAAACCATGCCCACACTACACCAAGCTTCCTTCCTCCCACCCCCTCCCCCCACATACTTCGACAATGCTTTAGGCTCTCTTCCTGTCCCCTCTGTTCCATTGCTTTTTCTTCTCTCTACATCTTCCTATCATCTGCATTCACCCCCTTTATTTAAAGACCACTGTCACAACATGCAGCCCGGAATTTTCTTTGTCCTACTCTCCCTAACTTCACACAGTGCGTGGCATTAGCTGTCACATCTTTTCACCTCTTCAGCGTGCAGAAGAAGCGATGAAAACCAGTCAACGGATGTGAAATCTCTGGCACGATCACTGACAGACGGGTGGCAGCAGTGGCTGCATCAGCTGATTGATTTGCTGCCACCCATTGCTGGTTTACTTGCGCGCAACCGCGAAAGTGTAGGTGATGCATGTTTAATATTATAATTATTATAGCTTTGATTAATTAATCAGAACTTCACATACACTTTTGGATGAAATCCAACTTCGAATTACATAAAAGTCAAATTTCGAATTATCCAAACTTAAAACCATATAAAATCCTATTCTTCTGTTTGGGGGCGTATGAACACTTCAAATTTTATATGATTTTGAATTAATGGGGTTTTACTCTAATAAATGAAAATGGGTAGCCATATGATTATTAAATATAGTGACTGTCAGAAGTACGGATACTAGGTGGCCTTTAAGTAGTGTTTACTGTTTATTGTTCCTGTGCTAAAGTAAATAACCCCCCACGATATAACCAGACATTTTCACATTTTGCTGGCTCAGATATACTTGTGTTTTTTTATGCAGGCTTATTATTACTGCTAATGTTTTTGAAGCCGTTATTGCCTTATTAAAGTTATTCGGAGCCATGTTTTCATCTGAACAGTAATGCCAACATTTAAGGCTACTCTCGAGTCCGAAGAATCATACATGTTTAATAAAATTATGTTTTGCAATTGGTGCAATTACAGAGTGGACCATGAAAGACATGATACTGTCTTAATAGCGAACATCATGTGCTTTTGGTACTCATTCATTATGTGATATAATTAATCTTTTAACTGTGTTGCTGTACAGTATCAAAATGGTAGAGAATTGATTTCAATGTTGTACATTTTGTTGTCTTTGAATCTTTAACTTACAAATGTCTTATTTGATGTTTTATATTTTATTTGCAGCCAACACCGTGGGGAAAAAAATATATTTATATATTTTACAAAATCAGAAAACACCGAAATTAATTTTTGAAAACGAAAAATACCAAAATATAAAACTACATTTTTACATCCCTAGTTATAAAGAATGTTAAACCTATAAACCTACACACAAAATGTTGACAGAAAATGTTTTAGGCCTACTTGATCCAAAAATATACTCTTTATGACTGACAGACAAATGAAACATTGAATGAATATGTTTTGCACCGTACAGGTTTCATTTTTAAAAAATCCTATTACAGGGGAAATGCATGTACCGATAATCGTATCCACAGTATTTTTCAGTGGTCCTGGCAAAACTCGTATAGTTAATAATAAAGCTTACCGTTATTGTTTATCGGATGTTGCATCCATCAAAGTACATTTCGGTCCTGTCGTCTAAGATTTCTCACAACTATTGTTTTTAAGCTAGTTGTTTACGCAAATGTCTCTAATAACTTGATGTGAAATAGGTAAGTGTGCCACAGTTTATCACTGCTCTGCAGCGCCAGCATGTAGTCTCCCGAATACATTTGCAGTGTGGCGATCTTGCTACCTCTCTTTCTCTCTGTCCATTGTTCGGTGGCTGCATGTCACTTGCTAAGGTCTGGCTGAAATTTGGTCGACTACGGGTAGCCAATCCCTCGTTCGCTCCTACTCCCAGATCGTCATCGGATGAGTTGAAGGCCTGGTAGGAATACGGTTGTCCGAAAGGAAAGGCTATTTCCTTTAGCCCCTGTGGGCTCAGCTGGCGACCCGTGAGGTAATGAGAGGCGACTGATCTGAGATGTGTCTGAGCTATTGCCAGCTCTAGTAATGGAGAGCAAGCCCTTGTGTGAAACCTGAGAAGGCTAGTGATGCGTCTCTTATAGCCTCTCGTAACCCAAGGGGACTGCAGCCCTAAGAAATTCAGACTGGAAAACCCTACATGGAAAGGAAGGAGAACAGACTGACCTCCATTTCCCCACTGGTTTCCCTTGGGAAAGCCCAAAGGTCAGAATGAGGTAAGACTCGTACTGGCAGTGGTGAGTGCCTAGGCTATATGCCCAGGTATCCACTAGGTAGTGGGTGTTCTCTATGACACAAGAGAACTTGGAAGACCAGGTGAGAACTGGCAAAACATGAGAATGCGAGCGATGGGAGGGGAGGCGGGGCCCAAGGACAGGTTTTCCCACCAGGTCCAAAGGTCCTGAAGCCCTGAACCCGCAAAATGGACAAAAAACAAAGATACTCCAAAAAACCCTGGAGGGCCTCTGGCTGAAAGGGGTGAAGAAGAGATATGTCAATATTTATTTATGTCTATTAGCCATGCACCTAAGCAAATAAGTGAATCTGGCGATCATAGAAATTTTAAGATTGTCCGTTGCTCAAAATAGTTTTAGTATTTCAAAGCAGTCGACTTTCAATCTATGGTTATTCAGGGGACTGCCAAAAAATGTCCATACGCGCGAGATTTCAGTAGATGAGGGTTCTGACATGTACATCAATAAAATACAACTTCTCTCTTTATAAAACTTTATGTTGAGTATAGTAAGAGCTGTACATTATCTGTGAATACAGTTTAACTAATAAACACAATAAAAATCTGAGTTTTAGAAAAAAATATTATTGTAAATAATACATTTAAAAACATTTCACCTAAACTCATTTAAATAAAGAAAATAATGTCCCAAATTCTGTATATAATTGATTGTAATCCAACACCAAATGCATACTGACCTAAAACTTTCAAACCCTCTGAAAATGAAAATAATATGACACCGAATGAGAGTCAAATTTTGAATGTCCAGCGCAGGCTCTTATTGGCTGGCGCAGAGAAGTTATCAATTGGGCAGTGTGTTCATGGCAGGCGAACGAGGGGTGGCGGTTGGAGAACTACCACTTCTTGCTGCTACATGTTGCCGACAACTTGCGCGAGTGGCAAATGTATGTCTTTTAAGCTAATTAATTATATTCTCCTGCAAAGAAAACTTGTAATTTCAAGACAAAAATAAATAAGGTGATATAATTGATTTCTTCACTGTCTAATTAATCATTCAAAACCACGTCCTCTGACTTTCCCTGTCGTAAGTTACACTATACTTGGCTCAGTGCATACGTACCCATTATTAGACGGCAAAAGGTGTCTAATAGTTCCTTACATTTTATCAATTTATTGAAAAGACTCGGGCCTATTGAGATAAAGTAACAAAAATCCTCATATTTCACTGCAGAAGTTACTGAAAATGAATTTTACACTTATAATTAGGGGTGGGACGATACCATGTTTTCGATACTCTATACTCTTGCGTAATAAAAATTCAATAATACAATCAAATTTTTGTAAACTACATTTTCATTGTTCTCGATCAAATTTATGATAAACTTTAAAATCAAAGAAAAATCACCCAATATAATATTACAGATGATGGAAACAAATTTTAAATTTATATAACTTAGCATTAGGTATGTCAATTTTCAAACTAAGAAAGCTTGATCAATTTTATTTAGAAAAACAAGTATTAAACTTTTTCTGGATTAAGTCAGATAAGAGGAAATGTGGGAATTGTTTATCGCCAAAAAAAAACCATAGCTACCGGAAGCAAGATCAATTTATTGTTCAGTTTGTTCTTTTGCATTGGCAGTTTTCTCTCGATTGTGTACACACACAACACGTAGAATAAATATGAATACCGGTTCTAAACACAGATGGCATGTAGAAAAAAATGTAGCACTTGTATTCAGAATATTGAACATAAATTTTGACAGTTCTAGTAATGTAGCATGACCACAATTTATCATTGCACCACAGCTGCTCTGGCTATGAATAAAACAATGAGGCGCTCCCAATGATCTGCTGGGATGGCAAGCTTCTGTTTGTCATTCAAAACTGTATGGGTACAATTACCATAGAGGTGGTAATCATGTTACTTGCTTCACCTTGAATAAATTATGATATACAATTAAACACAGAGAGAAAATGCTGGGATAAATTAGAAAAGAAATAAACACTCAAAGTTAAATTTAAAATATGGTTCCACTTAATGTGTATGGAAATGGCATGGTGAATCCGTACTCGCTCCTACAAACAGTGATTATGTAAAACCACTAACGAAACAAATTAATTAATATATTTATTAACAGGAAGCTCGGTTCTATCAGGATAATCAGGCAAAGGCAACCTGGGAAAAGCTAAATATGATTACATATGCAATGTCATAAATAAGTAAGGCAGCTAAAACCTCACTTTAATGGGGTGTTCTTAAGAAACCTATTTGTTCAGAATACCTCGCAACCTGCTCCCAAACAGATAAACGAGAAAGGACATTATGTAGGTGGGTGCAAGGAAAGCATCTTCTGTAGCAAAGTGGCTTAACGGTGGCGGAGTCTTCTCTGACTTGTATCCTGCATTTCGAGTGTGGTCTAGCAGTCAGCGCATTAACAGGTGACTCTTCAGACTGGAAGGTCCGTTCGGCTGCTACTTACCTTTCTTGGTCTAGTGGCCATTACACCCTTAAGACAGTTATTCTGCCTTACTCAGACTGGAAGAGAGAGTGGATGGTCACTTCCCCTATTGCGCCCTCTGCTTTATGCAGACTGGAGTAGAGCGACGACTGCTCTCAATCCGTGGGTTGGCTCTCCTATTTATAAAAAGATTCTCAGCGTGCAGGCTTCCAGAGGGGTGTAAGGATGGTTAGCCTTTCTCTCTGCAGGAGTTGTTTATTAGAACTTAGTTGCAGTGCTACCCTCTTTCATCGCCTGTGTTGGAGGTGTTGCCATATCTTGGCGCGAGGCGCTAGAGACTGTGGTGCTCCAGTAGACTGGGTGCTACAATCTTGTGGAAAATCTTGGAACTCGCTTATCTTTGGCAAAGGGTGTTGATGGTTCTTGTTGCGGTTATGGCGACCGTGTGACTGCTTTTGTGTAGGTAGTGCAATTTCCACAACCACTTGTCTGTAGTCATGTTTGCAACGATGCTTTTAGACCTGGTAGGCAACTGATTTATTGCATTAAAATGAGCACTGGTGCTTGACGACGGGGCAAAGACGCTAGTAGAGAGTGCATTTCCACTGAGCAGGAATGCGTTAAGCTAATAAAGAAATCAATGGGAAGTGAAACCTGTTGTCATGTCACTACAGTGATCACATTCACCTAAAACAGAAACAAAAAATATGTACATTCAGCAACTTGCTTCCTGTGACAAAATGATAACACATATTATAATATCAAATTGTGATTGTGTACTCAATGTTGGTAACCAAAGGGAAGGATATTTATAGGTTGTTCAAGGTGAGGAGCTCTTTTAGAATAACCCTTTTAATACATATGACATGCTACTGCACAGAATATTATACAGGTTCCCACTTACATGGGTTGGGATGGAATTAAGGTAAATTGTTCCTAATTTTGAATATTGTCAGAGTAATTTTTTTTTATTGTTATTTGGCATATTAGTAACTAGTAACACATTAAGATTTCTAATCATTCCAAGTTTCCCTTTGGCCGGATCCCAAATAATGTTATGAAGTCCATGGGTGTGTTAATCTTACATATGGCAAAATTATACAAAATTTGGAGAAGTGTATATTCTAAGCAGGACTTTCAAACTTTACAGCAAACAGCCTGCTTTCCTATAATTTGTACAAAAATGTAATTGCTGAAATAGTATCAACAATTAGAAATTCAGTTAAGTTGTACAATAAACAAATCAAATCTCATGATAATATTTTTATTGGTTGACAGCTGCATACACATTATGTTCAGACAACAGATCATGTATATGTATATAAGTATTGTTAGCAGTCCATTTGGTTATATATCATATACAAATAAATTATATTTGAGGATGCTGGAAACAAAAACCATGCCATTATTTATCTGTCACAAAAATTATAGGCACCTAGAACATGACACAGGCCTACAGTTAAGACAATGGAGTATGCTACATATTTCTGTTTTTTAGCAAAACACTTCACATTACATTTATTAATACATTTCAAGTTGCATGATGTGTTATTTATACAGTTAATTATTTTGAGTTAAGCTAGAGAGAATGCTCAATTTTTTGACAACAACAGAAAGAAAACTATCTACTTTAAAATGATTGTGCTAGTAATATTTCAAGCATGTGACAGAAATTGCTTTAAGTATATATAAAAAACAATATTGAAAATTTATGTTGAATTCAAACTAGGATTATTTCATTTTCTGCCACAAAAATTCGGTTAATTTTAGATTTACACTAGTAATTTCAGACACACAAAAACTTCAATAAAAATGGCTCAGCTCTTAGACGATTCATCTAGTTTCATTTGCTTTTTGTTTGCTTATGTTGTAACGTAAGATATACATTCTGCAACAGATGTTGGAGCAGTGTACATGAATTCATCCAGTCTCTGCAATTGCCTTGTGTTTCTGACCTTCCCACAAATTATCTAACAAAATAGCAAGTATCAGGTTGACTATTGTAAAGCGCAAAAAAAAATTCCTTTGTGTATTGAGAATGTGTGTAGTTTTATGCTACTACACATGCATTACTGGTTTCATGACATTATGAAACAGCCTATACTCACTTTTGTTTGTTGAATACTATGCATTAATGTAGAGGATGTACTGAGCCAATCAAGTGCTGACCTCACACAATGATAAAATGCTATTTTTTTACAGCTCAGATAAAAGTGAAAAATATTAACCAGCAGTACAGCAATCTTCTCAGTAGCAACACTCACTTCAAAAATAATAAAAAACAAATTTTAACAAACCTGATATTCAAATAGCACAGTTACGGGTGGATTGGTGACACATGAACAGATACAATAAGCAAAGATCTAATAAATTTTACTACAAAAATGTAGGCTACCACTACATATTAACAATGAAATAATTGTACAAATGAAATTGATAGTATGAAATTTGTATGATGTAAAACAGTGAGGCCTTCAGCACACCACCACCATGACCTAGAAGCAAACAGACAAACGTGAATAAAAAATTCTTCAAGCAATTTCTGCAATGAAACAATTAGAAATGCCAAAGAAACTAAATTTAATTTGCAAATTAACTGGTGACCATACTGTTCATATGACCCATCTTATCTGGTCAAATAAGCAAAAAATTTAAATATCCACACACTTAAAAACACTTTTCAGATATTTTACTCTAGCAGCTTGCCTAATGAAATCACCTGAAGTGTTTGGTGAAAGATGCCCCTTCAGTGTTCTGTTAATGTTTCTGCACCATGCAAAAAAATAATATTTTGGTCACAACCCGTAAAATTATGTTCAAAAGATCGTGATTTTTGCATGTGAAGACACTGCTGTGAACTTGTGTGGAAATGATATTACTCAGTTGTTCCTTCACATTTGGTAAATGGCACATACCTTTTAAATGTGTTGACACCACTTTCATGAAGAGTATTTCCTTACAGCACTTACATCCACCAACATTCTTCAAAACTCTCCTAGCCATGTAGCCATCTATATACACTGCAGTGGCTGAAGCTAGCTTGCTGGGGTCGTGTTCATTAACTTCAGTGCACAGTTTGTGTGGTGCTATTCTCTTGAACATGAATGTCACTGGAAGCTGTAGAATTTTTTTCAACCAATATTCTCGAGTTATCTAGTGCCCCACAAGTGTCATCTTCTTCACAATTGGCACCAACTGAATGTGAGAACATCAAATTATTCACTAACACTTTTCAATGATGGCACAAAACTGTGGCATGTAGGATTTATGTTCCTCATTCCATGGCTATGGACAACCCCAAACAAATTTTCAAGAGGATACTGATTCAGTGACCTCAGAACAAGAAATTTTGTTTTTGAAGCTTTTGCCAAAGGTATTTGAGATTTTGTAGCATTGTAATAACTTTTCTCACTGATGGTGAAACTGATCTTTTTCCACCTTTATCAATAAATGAAAATGTTCTAAGGATTTCATTTGCTTCATTCCAAAATGTGCCATGAAATGAAGATGCAGAAACTGCACAACAAAGCAATTTCCCTGGTGCTGGTTTCATAGAACTCCCATGTACACTATCAAAAAGTTTGGCCAAAAAAAAAATCAAATCTGCAGTATTGACTGCTGCAGGATCCAATCTTCCAGCTCTATTTCCTGCAGCGAGTTGTATCTGTCATAACTTTGTGAATTCAGAGAGTGTATGCACAAGTAAAGTAAAATTCATTTTAAAAAGCAAAACTACATTTTTCAAGTTAAACACGTGACAAAAATATTATATATCTAATACACTTCTGTGTATATGCATACGTACTAATCCCACTTTCCAAGCAGTCTCATGGTTTCTGATACCCGTTGACTAAATACTTGAGTGCAAGCACTTTCATTTTTTTTAAATTTTTATCAGGAATGCTGTGTTCATCAGTCAGCTTTGGGCAATCTCGAAGCTCGCTGTCAACACAAATCCATTTCATATAACTGTATGATGTGGGACCATGATGCAGTCTGATATCCATTTCTCCATCTGAACTAAAGGTTGTTCCTAAGCCCTTTTATTAAGTGGTATACGTCAAACAGGAGAATTATTTCCTAACCATTCCACATAAAGCCGACTGACCTATTTTCGATTCGTTTAACACAATTTTGACGGGTTTCTTCTTTCAAATAGTTGATTGCCACCTGATTTGCTGCACACTGATCACAAACAGTAGCAACCACCTGCAAACCAGTTTTCTGAACAGCTGTAATGACTTCCTTGATTGACCGAACCAAATCACATTTGTCTTCAAATTTTCAACAAATACACTTGCATAAGTCTGTTTCCATTTGCATCCGATTCCTCGAACCATGAACACCAGAACATGATCAGCCAAATTAGGTTTCCTGCGCTTACAGCCAAAATCATCAAAACCTAATTAAGTTCTGGTTTTCATTATAATGCAGCCCTGGTTTCAACTTCATTTCATCAAAAACAAGGCAGCAATACTTGTCTTCGTTTTTTAGTTTCTTTACAGTCTTTTCGAGATAAGCAATCAAATGCTTATTGATACCTTGATCAAAAGGAATTTTAATAAGCATTGAGCTTAAAGTTTTGCAAGAAGGCAAAGCAAAATATTTGGACAAAAATCTGTAGCATTTGCTACTCTGTTTACAAATTGAGAACACAAAAATTTTATCATCGGTGGCGAAATGTCTTCTTATAGATTTCACTTTCTGATTTCTGCTGATCCTGGAAGAAATTGTAGGTCAATTTGTCATTCTTACTCAACAATCTCTTGTTGCAATTCTCCTCAGAAATTTTTCACGTAGTCTCACCCTTGCTCTGATTGACTCGGGTACTAACAGCGCCTCAGGGCATTGAGAAAGATTGATTGTAACACAAATAATTAACTGAACAACTATTGAAGGATAATTACCAACTCATGAACACAATCACCTCACCTCATAACACTGCAGGCAATGCCTTCACCCAGACCTCTGGCGAGTAAATTCACAGGACTATTTTGGCTTAGCTTCCGCTTTTACAGGGAAAGACTGGCAGGGAGTCTAACAAACTCTCGTGCACTCTATAACTTAACCTACTTTTTTTTTCTAAATTGCAGAATTTTAAGGGAAAACAATAGGTAACAGCATCACTGTTACCTCCTCCCTAGAACCTCTGCTTGTATGGGGGGGGGGGGGGGAGACAGCCTTGGGAACCAGGGTTTGCTGGGGAAACTCGGCATTCCCTAAAACAAATGCAGCTTAAAAAGACTAAAATATTTTGATGACTGAGGAGGGTGATGGGGGATGGGGTTAGCTTCTACTTACCTCCACATTAAATATGAAAACCATCTCGGTGGTAAAGGGCCTGGTCTACCTTCGCTCTGAGTTTCGGCAATGATTAGACTCGGTGGCAGCAGCAGGTATATGGTATTAAATCTATAATTTAATTATACTCTTTACGACTACTGTCTTGAACTGCGGAAAATTAAGTATATTATATTTTTATTCCTGGATAGGCTACATTTGCAACAATTCGACTGTAATTGACACATGCGAAAAGAAAGAAGTTTCTATTTCTTTAAATAGGGCTACTTTGAATGAATTCAATTGTGTTTGCCAATAGAAAATCCCGATATGAAGACATGTAATTTTCATCCTTGTCAATATCGCAGTTTTTTGCCGCCGATAGGAGAACTTACTATTTTTGCAGGATTTTATGTAATTCTCTTGAGTTCGTAAACGCAAGGTTATTCCCGGCTGTATGTGTATCATATATGTATAAAAAAAAGTATATCGCACATTACATGTTATGTCACATTTGAGTCTTGGTTGTGAATTTTGGTGACCTATCAGAATTCACAATTCAATTTTTAATCACTTCGTAACAAACAAACTGTGTCGTTAACAAACGAACTGTGATAAACAACAACAACATACAATTTTAAATTTTTTACTCTTGTTCTACGTCTCGGTCGATACTCTCGAATCTCACGTGTCAAAATCGATTCAGCAGCAATTAGCACAATCAATTTCTCGAAACAAAGAATTTTCCACTAACGCATATTGTTAAATATTACGTTGATTTATAATAAATTACGCTTATATTTATAATTTTCGCACTGCCAAGAATGTGTTTTTGAACTACTATCGTTATTGCGATTATCGAAAGAGCTTGTAGAAATAAGTATTTTTAGGACCATGATAGAAAATGACTTTTAAGGGCATTAAAAACTAGTATATCAATTAAGGACTTTTTAAGAACTTCGAAGTACCGCATGAACCCTGAAATACTTAGCTGAGCAGCTGCTGAAAGCGTACTTCATAACGAACTACAAAGCTAGGATTTAATTAGGCCTCTTCTTATAGTGCCTTAAATAAAAAACCTAGTTCACACTCAACTCTGCCAGACTAAGTGACCAAATTATTACACAAACAAATTTCTGAGTTAAAACAAGCCTGGTTCAGGACTTAAGTAAATACATACGTATATAAATATGTGCTGTAGAGTAAAAAAACTAAATAGGCTATATATGTTTTCAAAAAGCAAAATTAAAGTATGAAAATAAGTTCATAATCTGAAATATTACAACCAGAAACCTTTTACTAATATTGATAAATATGTATAAAGGAGATGAAGTTGTACTGGAAACAAAACTCTTTGAGTCATTATCAGTGTTACGAATTTAAATATAAATGCCAGCAAATAATTATTTATTTGTGGCTCAAGAAAATGTGATCTTTGTCTTCCAGAAATTCAGCTAGGCTGCTGGTCGCTGTTCTGTTTCACTCATTGCTGATACGCAACCTGCAATTCATTACACAACGGTAGCAAGCTTGTTATACTACTTTATTGAATCATTTATTTAAAAAATAGTTTTCCACAATTCCTGATACATGAGCACTTATCTAAAACACATGCTTGTTGTTCATAACATAGTACTGGGCCGTGGTATCACACACTCACGATCGTTAGCTTCATGAGGAAATTATTCGACTGCACAACTAACACAAACCAATAATAAAGTACTGAAACCTCACAAGTGAGTTGTAATATACATTTATTTACTATCCTCTTCATTCAACACGAAATGCTACGAAAGTAACCTTTCTCGCAACGTCATTCTAATGTAAACACAATGGGCCTTATTCATAGTCTTTTTTTAGTACAGACTAAGGAAAGGTCATTAACCAACCAAAATTTTTTGTTATCAGAGAGCATTTTTACTGTTAGCCTGAGGATCATCTTGCTTTAGTACGGCCTAACTTTTAGTCCGGATGGAGGATAGGACTAACGAAGTATTAAGATCAAAAAGAAACATGGCGAACATAAAATATGACAGTTTCGTTAATGTTACATGCCAGTAAAAGCTATATAAAGCTCACGAAACATAAAAATTACGTTTAAGGCCGTTTCTGCCAATATGTATGCAAAAATCTGTCGAACTAATGGATTTAATGTTCCGTGAAAAATAATTCAAAGGAAATATACCCAATAAGCTTCATAATACGTCAGTTTCAAGACACAGTAAAGCCGTTCTATTTCTGTGTCAAAAAATACTTTCTCTGAAAACAGATTCTTATGAGACGAGTAATTAATACGCTCAAAAATAAATTTAATAAAAATCTTACTTTTCAAATACATGGATACTATCAAGTGTACACTCACTTACAGGTGAATCTGTAGTTCAATGGTTACATGGTATGAAGGAGGATGAGAGTTCGAATATGCTCCAGGTAATAGGATTTTAACCAATTTATAATGTATTTGGCATTACAACACACCTTTAAAATCATTATTAAGACAATATTGGCATAATAAAATTTAACCCACCCACATTACCAGTGCATAACAAAGAAAGTGACGTGAATATATAAAGAGCTTCACTTTTTAAAGGAAATAACCAAAAAGCATAATTTTTTCTGGCAAGCCCCCAAATCCCGCTAGGCCAACATGAGCACTTTCGCAGTTCTGTGTGCCCTCCAGCATGCATGTTAGTAGCTAAGTCGGTTGGAGAATGGAATGCATCTCAGGGACCTTAAGTCGGGTTTAATTATTACAATGGCCGCATGCAGAGTGGCTAATCAGGGTTATAGTGCCATGGCCGCTATTGTAGCCAATGCACACCCCGAAAGCAGAAGGGTCTTGTTGGAAGAGCACAGCAAAGCAGAGAGGGTCGTGGATAATCTATATGATGGTCATGGAGAATAAACTAATTCCTTTTAACTGGATTAGGGCTGGATAATGTAGGGTTTTTGTTAGTTCGAGAAGAAAAATGTAGTTTGGTGTGAAATGAAATAAGATCGCAGCTGGTGTATATTGCGGGGGACAGAACAGCCCCCGCACCGATTCCAGTCATCTTGTGGGTGCAGGTGCAGGTGCCCTTGAAGTTGAGGTACTGTCAAAACTGCCATGCAGGTGAACCAGCACTGCAACTGATGATGCAGGGCCCTTCTGCATCTCGTCGAGTGCATCGGAAAACCGGCCAGCTCAGTCATGACACCGACTTCCTCTTCGACCTTCCGCGCCGATGCCAGGATCTCCAACCCATGGGTGAACCTGGGGGGAGTAATTTCGGGGAACCACCCCCTCCCCTTCCTCCAATATAGCCCGTCGGTCTGGGAAACGAGAGATATCCGGGGACTACCAGAAGTGGTGGCGAATCTGCTGGCCCAGGAATGAAGGCTGACATCGGGGTGATTCCAAGGCCCGATGCATTCCAATCCATTCATTTCGCACCCGCAGTCGGGAGTTAAAGTCTTCAATTGTTTAAGGGCCTTAAATTTAGTCTCACTATAATCGGGGTTTATGAATACGATATAGTTCATCCACCCTTAGTCTGGACTAACCTCAGACCAACTCCGAGGAAGATCATCTCTGGATCATCCTTGGACGAAGCTCTGACTATAGGCCCTTTCACAATTCCAATCTTTAACATATGACCTTACGTTTGCTTTCCGACATGTTGCTTCTTATGGAGCTTGACACAATTAAAACTGTCGAATTTAAAGTCATGCACTCTGAACTTTGCGATTTCGAAAAGTTAAAAACCGTAATCAAAATCAAGCAGCCATTTTGCCGAGAATCTAACAGAGGTTATGAGGAAAGTGTGTTATTTTATTGTAGGGCGATTTTAATCTCGGTATATTAAACAACGCTCGTCTTAAATAAAATAAATGGCAAACAAATGCAATCTGAAGAGGAAATAAATGACTTGACATATTTTAATAAAGTAAACAAATGAGGTTTTTCTTTTGAAATAAACTATTAATTACAATTTTAAGTCAATTAAAAAAAATGTACGTAAAATGTATTCCTGGTTAATATAAAAAATTATTTACATAAAAAGATGTATATTTTTACGAAGTTCACAGAATCTATGTAAAATTGTCCAAACTCTGACTTTACAATATTGTATTGTGTATTCGTGGTTTCGTCAGAGAAAAGTAAATGTAAAGTCAAAAGTTAAAGTTTTCTATTGTGTAAGAAGCTTATGAATAAGGCCCAATGTTTTGAGCTAAAGCAAGATGGCGACTAGAGCGTCTTTTGGAAAAAAAACTTCCTATTTCCAACGGCTTCATCTACGTCACAACATGCCATCTTCTGTATATACCTAACTCCATGTATTGTAAAAGTATAAGAATATATTAGCAGAAAGAATTAAAAACACTCTGGTAGGAATATTTTGTGTGTCTAACAAAACAACTTCGGTGCATGTGTGTGTGAATTAACATATGATAAATTATTACACTCTTCTGGACCTCTGATAAGTTGTAGATATATATAACATATTTCACATGTGAAGGCTCCAAAGCAATAAGCATAGTGCAATCTGAAAAAAATTACGAGAAAACTAATTGCATTGATTCACAATTGCAAACAAGTAATGTACGGCTTGACTTCCTTCGTATCTTTACTTGGTTTTTTCCGAGCAATCAAAGTAAATGGATTATAAATTTTACTAAACTGAAAGTATACTTGGTCACACTCATAAGAGATATGTGTTTCATTTGACTAGAACATAGGCGAATTCTAGTACACTTCATTTAGCATTGTCAAAACACTAGAAATAATAGACAAGTCACAACTCCATTCTTAATCATGCGAAATGTATGAAAACACTTTCTTATCGAGACATTAAATTCCAAAAATCTACAAGAACAACTAGAAATATAATAAATTTAAATACTGATTTAATAGCATCCTTCGTCAAGATGCATCAAGTTAATTCAAATAATGAAGCTACAGTAAAATCCCGATTAACCATGTTAATTGGTACCAGGGGAAAAAAGGATTAAGCGCATTTGTAATTAAAAAACCGGATAATCAAATTTACTAATTTGTGCTCTTAATGGAACAGCTATATTCGCTTCGAAAATTGCGATAAAACACAGTACCTAGAATACATTTCAAAGCTAACACAAATTACGCACTGTACCTATGTGTAGGATTTAAATTACTGTACTGTAAGTAGTACAGTACACAATACGTTAACTGACATGTATGTTGCACCGAGTATAGAGTAATTCCGGTGCATTGAATGTACACATCTTTGGGCCAGCACCATAGGTTGATGGGCGGCAGGCGGGCATGGCACGGTCGATAAGCGACACATAGTTGTGTGTTTGTCACTTCCGCAACGTTTGTTGACACAGTCCCATCCTTGAGATGGCCAAGTTTGTTGAATTAAAGTTTACAATGCAATGCATAGACTATAACGGCACGTTAAATAAGGTAACCCAGCATTTAAACAATATAGTAAACTCCACATTTAACAAATAACCCTCACAATACAAATGCAGAGCCTAATGTTAACTTTTGCTAAAACAAGGAAAACACATTTTAAAAAATCTGAATTCGTTCATTTCAAAGTTTGTGCCACCCATAATTAATTATACAAAAACGTAAGCACTCACTAGTTTCTAGATTTGCCAATAATTTGTTTTTGCAAGTGGAATTTGCGCAGAAAATCACAGTTAGCCTTTCTATACTCATTTTGTACCCAGGCGCATGAGACTCAGTATTAAAAACCAGGCTTCGTTTTGGCAAGCCCTTCCAATACAGACCAATCTCGTCAGCATTGTAAATATTGAGGAGGGTGCGAAAGGGGTGGTGGGGGAAACGTGCTCATCTAAAAATTGAAAATTCGGTATCTACTGAATACTGCAGCTGCTTCTGCATTAGCACTAAATCATATCCATCACCATTTTCTGTGCGCAAAAAATTGTGAATTATTGCGCGACTCGCTGAAAAGTGTGTATTTGTGCACTCTTAGGATTCTGTTGCAATATCTAAACTATATAATGCCTCCCAACTTGTGGAGACACGTTTAAATGGCAGTGACACCAGTCATAGTTTTTTTTTGTGGGGAAAAAAATTGTGAATTGTTACGCGACTCACTGAAAAGTGAGTATTCGTGCACTCTTAGGGCTTTGATGCACTATCCAAACTATATAGCCTATGCCGCCACAAAAATATAAAATGATACATGACACTTGTGGTGACACGTGTATATGGCAGCCATACTGGTCATAGCTATTTTTGAACGATAAATATTGTGAATTGTTGCCCGGCTGGTAATTCTTAAGAATAGGTGCTGTTTAGAAAATCGGAAAAATAATACCTGGATATGTTAGATATGATTTACTTGGTATTTTGGAGGAGCTTCGATTAGTTCCCAATTAGAAAAATTAAATGTGATACAGAGAAGGGTTATCGAGATTACTGTATTTATGATATAAAATATGTATATTTTATTTAGAATAAATTTATATTGCATCGCTGAATAGTTTTAGATGTAAGAATATCGTTTGCAACTAATATTTAATGCGTAAAATGTTATATAGGTAAACAACACAGGTATGGAGCAGTGTCTGGACATTATACAATTCTGGTGAATTACTCAAGGCTTACCTGGTCTATATTGATGAGAGGTTAAAACATACTACTAGTAGATTAAATATACATATTGTAGATGATACAGAGCCTCATTCAGAGACGGCGTTTATATGAGCCGATGTATAATGCCATGTTATTTTTTTCATTACACAGCAAGTCCATATTGGTTGACATCAGATGGATTGTGGGAAACTGCCGGACATTAGTTTCGGTTTGATTTGCGTCGTGTGTGAGGTTTCGGATTTACGAGTGTTTAAACGTGTGTTTTATTGCAATTCATTTTGTTTGAAGTGTTAAATCTAATAATTGTGTGAAATTACGAGTGTGTCTATGCTATTATAGCAAGGGAAAAGTTAAAATATAATATATGTGCAGTGATTAGTGTGTGTGTGTGTAGTGTGGTCAAATGGATCAATGGTGTGGTGTGCGTATTCATATACACAGTATGAATGGCGAGTGATTAGATGAGCATTAACTAAATTACATTAATTTTTCTGTAAATGTTTTTTTTCAGAAAGTGGTATAATTCCACTCCACTAATTACACAGAACAGGAATTTATAGATACATCAACATTTGACCAATAGCAACCCCCAAAAATGATAGTGGGGACGGTTATGAAGAACAGGGAAATTGTGGGGCAAAACCAATTAAACATATGTTCATAATGTAATACTTATTCATGAAAATATGTTAAATTGCAAAAATACTGTACAAGTGTACCCAAATATTATGCACCGAGTCAGAGTCCCAGCCCTAGTAGGTGAGTAAATCCCCTAAACAGTTATTCAAAGTGTGCCTGCAATTTTTTTACGTGGTGATGCGAAGTGTTACACATCAACAAAGCTTGGAGCTTCTCCATAAATGATTGTTGTGTGTAGCCTATTTGCACTGAGAAATAATGTGTCCTTTTCTGCAATTTAGCATTTTTTTTACTATTTGTAGTATTACTGTAATATTGTCTCATGAAACATGTTTAATTGCAAAAATATTGAAACATTACCTAAATTGCCTATGTTACCATCATGTGATTATTTTCTCTACAAAATCTGCCATTTCGGACACGGCCTCCAGGCGACGCGTTGGACATGCACTTCACAATGAGCGGAAAGGATGACTCATGCAGCTCTCTGTGACAGGATGAAAGTTTAAAGAGATAAACGATACATGTTACAGTATCGCCTTGCCGCAGAAATTACAGTAGGCTTTGAGAACAGTCAAAAAGCCATACCAATAAACTGAAAACTGGTTAACCGAAGCACTAATAACCGGGAGTGTACAGTGTTGTTATTGAAAGTAATGTCTTTATTAATTATAAATAAGGACCCAATTAGAGGACACTGTAAGCCATTATTTATTAATGATCTTAACCATAGTAAATTTGTGTATGTACATTTTGTATTTACAGCATGATAGAAAACACTTTCTATAATTTAAAAGAATACTTTGCTATGCAGTCAGTTAAATTTTAGTATATTTGTAAGCTCATCTATTTCATCATACTACATCATGTTTGTGTGACACTGTCTATTGCATTTACTGTGAAAGCTGTACAAAGAAGTATCCTATTGTATGCCTAAGCTGCCAGTTTTGATCTCTGAATGGAACATAATTATTCTGTGTGTTGTCCAACTGGGTTGAATATTCACACACTCATCACACACTCAGTGCAGACTCGCCTATACACAAGCAAATTTGCTAGTTATAGTACTTCCATTGGCTGAATTATTGATCACATTATTTTCTGTTAATTTCAACATAAAAGACAATTTATTACTACAAACCAGGAAGATACAATACCAAATGTAAGGAACTTAAATTTATGTCTGTCTTTCTTAAAAAGTGTCTCATTAGTAATTTTTTTCAAGCATATCTGGGCGATTTCGTCATTTTTAATAGGGATCATGTGACGAGTAGACTCTTTATCCAAATATCCTAGGATGCAACACATCTTCTTTCTCATTGTATAAAACATGAACACTAACAGTTTGTGAATCAAAAGTGATCCACTCGACTACTCGACAATTAAACACCACCCACATTTATTGTTTCGTATCAAAACCTTCAACACACAGCCGCCATTCAAACACAGCGTAAACAAATAAATTGATGCGTGTAAAAAAGGAAATTAACTAACATCAATAGAGCTCACAACAGTTGAGCTTTAAACCAAATATTCTCCAAAGCTGCCATTTTAGATGGGTTAATATTTAAAGACTGAAGAATTAAGATTTGTACTTAATGAATCTATTTTATTATATTTATTTATTTTTGCATCCACGTGGTCTTTTTTCGGGTACAATTTGTAGAAAGACATCGGACAAGTCAGAACATGAACACATTATGTACATAGAAAATGACTATATAGCCCAATCCGCTTTCTTCGACCTTTTGGAATCGAACCTTTGAAAAATCACCATAGGGGTAATCTGTTAACTTTTTTTTCCCAATAAATTGTATTCAATAATATTTAACACTGTGATTAACTTTAGAGTACTGTATTATTGAAAAAATAAAACTTTACCCTAGTATCTTATATAACCTTTAATATTTATTTTGTATTAAACATGAAAAAAAAAACAGCAAGAGCAGCGACGTGTTGGCAATGGCTGGTGAGAAATAGTTCACAGTTACAATATTTTTTAACCTCGTTTTTGTGTATACTATTTGTAAGGTAAATGCTGCCAATTGATTTATTTGTATTGTTGGGTAGCTCTGATGGAAACACATTAAATTATAGCAGTAAAAAATATCTGCAGAAATTCCAGTGCGTAGGCTGGTGTTTTTATTTCCATCTGGAATAAAGGTTCAATAGGCAAAGCAAAGCATGTCGCGCGCTCTCTCTCTCTCTCTCTCTCTCTCTCTCTCTCTCTCTCTCTCTCTCTCTCTCTCTCTCTCTCTCTCTCTCTCTCTCGAAGATCGTACCAACTGAGTCCCAGGAAAAGTATACATTTTATTATTTCTAATTTCAGAACATTTCATACTAATTACAGCAACAATAATGATGTTTGAGATTGCAATTTACAACTGAAACGAGATTTTATTGTTTAAATACGTATTATATGGTATTTAGATTCAACGACATATTTTAGTTGCGATGGCACGACACAGTTGGTTGCACGACACTGTCAAATCCAGCAGGTTGGCAGATGTGGCCTAGCCAGGCGTTTGTTCCTATTTGGCCTGTGGGCCATTTTCATAGTTCCTTATGATCGCTAGTGGGTTGTGGCAACATGACAATGACATGGCGTGTTTCTGAACGAAGCATCAAGTTCGCACTCGTGTTTTTGAAACATCCTAGGGAAGTTACTATGTTGTGATAAATATGTGTTTCCAGGACATGGATAATTAACATACTGTTACGAGTGTTATGATTGCCTCATGTGTAAGGGAGTAGCCGCCATTTCCGTCTATGGAGTCTGTGTTATCGTTGCGCACAGGGAAGATGAGTGTGGCCTTCAAATATATGCCAAAATTATACGTTTTAACCACGAACTGATGTTATGACGAAGTTAATTATTTATATCAACGTATGTTTCTCACAACATTGTACCTTCGCACTAGGTGTTTGAAACACAGTTGTGTAACGAGCTTGCGTTTCTGTGATTTAAATTTCTGTCACAGTCAAAAAAAATAATACTAATCCCAACCAGATAAATATAAATAAATAATAAAATAAATCTACAAACCAGTAAGTACCAATGCAATGCATGTAAGTATTAGTCGAATAAGTGTTAAAGTATGCCTATGTGATTGTATGTCACCATTATATTTTATATTTGTTGATGCTACGTACAAAAAATAAGCGACCCGAGTTGCATGCTTGAGTTTACTGTGTCGTTTCATTGGACTCGTCGTCCTTTCGTTTTAATTTTTATTCCAGATGGATATTAATAACAACAGGTTGTTGTACTACTGTTGTTTCCACCACAGTAGTAACAAACACATATGTGGGGATATATTAATGTGTATTATGTGTAACGTGCTATATCGTGTGTAACAACTAGTTATAAAGCTGAACTAAATATTGTTATAGGCCTGAATTGTGAACATGAGTAGGAAATACTACAACCTGTCAAAGTGATAATATTTCTGGGCGTGTGGTTGGCCCAACAATCTACAGCATAGGGAGTTCTGATAAATTCAGTGTAATTAATTTGCAATGCCATACGGCGAATGGGCCTCCCGAAGAGCCATTCGTTTACTAAACAACTTGTCAACGAGGTCTACAACCAGGTGAACTACAGAGCATCACGGGAATGTTGTTCCAGGTGATTGGCCAGCCGCACCCGAACATCAATGGTCATCATCTCTTACGCAACAACATTGATGCTGCCAAGGAAATGTCTGTCGCCTACTGTATAATTTTTCACCTGAAAGTTCACCGCCCATATTACCTCACCCAATCATTTCCCAGGAAACTGACAGCCATCAAATAGTCTCCCTTCCATGTGTCCAAAATTTCCCTGCTCAAAACCTGTGTCTGAAAATTCTACCATAATTTCCAAATTTTTCTGTGTAAAATCCGAACATCTCAAGCCATCCTAACCTTCTTTATCTGCATATTTGCAACGAATAGAGTCAGTGAAGACCAACTACAGTATTGAGGCGCTTTCCGGATTCCCGCAAGATGCCGGAGCGTGAGCCATGTAGATTAGCTGTTAAAGTGTGAGAAAGGAGCTAACTCAACACCATTGGGGTGAAAGAGGAGGAATGGGCCAGGAAGATGGCCATCTTGGTGCAGCCTGCATGACGTCACAGCTCACATAACCAGGCTGGGCAGAGGACAAATAAAGGGAGTATGCACACATGCCATTCCTACTCTGCCACGAGCTGCTGTTTGCGGTGCATGAGGAGAGGGATGGCAGAACAAAGGAGAGAAGAAGTTCCCCTCCTTTTATACGCTCGCCGCTCGCACCACAAACCGGTGGTCAGCTGAGAGTAGCTGGGGGTTAGCTGAGCGCAGCTGGTCGTGAACACTGCTCCGCGCCAAACGGGCCAGCCACACCATGAAAATACCCACGCCACACGTGCATCTAGTCCCTCATTCACGTCGTGCGCTTGGCTGTGTCTATGAGCGATGGAAAGCCACGTGTCTGCTGGAGCACCCATGCCACTGTGCCTTGTTTAAAGCCCCATCCACGTGACTTTTTTGACAAATTCGAGCGGGACACAAAATGCTGCAATAAAAACCACTGTCTGGATTTAGAACAAACCAGTCACATCGCGATCACCGCATGCAGTTGAAACAGTGGTGCTGGTCAACAAATGACCCGCAAGAACAGTACAGCGACTGTCATTGTTTCAGTTGTTGGTCAAAAAGGAAATTGGTTTTGAATGTAGTTTGGAATCTCCATTGCGATAATTACCCAGGGTGCCAGATATTGTCGGGCTGACAATTTCCTGAAGTCGGAGAGCTGACTAGTTCCTCAGGGTCGTTCGGCCGACGACCACAGCAAATCCTTCAAGTTGTAAGAAAATTTGTGGGAGAAACCTAAATGCCTTGTGGTGAACTAGAAATAAATCACACGTGGACCGTCGTCACTACTCAGATTTATTGAGTTACACACTACACCTCCATAGGGGAAACTTACATTCGCGCTGCTTGTTAACCCATCATCTCTGGTGATACTGCTACCCAGGCAATGCAAACACTGGGTAGGTGTGAGTGGTGGTAAAGTCTCGGGCAATTGAAAAACGAATTGTTCCAGTATATTAATTAAATATTGCATTGAAGTGATTAGTCCAACATGATGATGGCTGCCTGAGCGTGCAAAACACAAGCTCCGATGTGATGTGGCACACCCCCGCAAAGACAAACAACTATTGAACTTATCTGCTCGGCATGCTGGCCGTCGTGGCAGGCTGGCACCCTGCACTGCACTAATTCCTTGCACACATCATTTGCAAATAGGACACCGTACCCTGCATGCCGGTTGTTACATATTGCATAAAAAAATTGCTCTGTAATTATTATTCATTAAGACATAACAGTACAGCTACGTGGGTGATGTGGAGATGAAAAACATGTGAATAAACATAATAGAAACTTGCAAAAAGACGCCTTAAAAACACTGAGGGCTTTAGAGAGCTGCTAAAGCAGGCAGCTTTATTAGTTGCTCCCCCTTAAGTATTCTTACCTTGCCCTTTTAATGCTAAATTTAATAAACAGAAAATTTATAGGGTCTACTATCATATTCATGCATCACGCATACATAGTCGCAGCTTACTCTGCTCTGCACTTGTGTCGTAACTTGCCACACTGAGCTGCACTTGTGCTCGTAGAGCATGCACACATGGTGTTTTATGGACTTCATACGGCGGTCAAATGGGTTAGGGAGAAGAGGTTAACGTGGACACACATAATATGCCGCCACTCCTTGTCAGATTGTTTGTAGCTACAGATGTTGCTGGTGACATACACACCGCATTGTGTCTGCTTGCCATGGACGTAGCACGTAGGGAATTCTTGCTAGCCCTCTACGTTCTGGAACCACCGGCTGCACCCATCTTTCTACGTTATCATGCCATCGACATGGTGCTCCCATGCTCATGCACATGCGGCATTCAGCAGGTGGCCATTGTCGGTGTGCTGAGTGGCGGATCTCATAAAGGTCACACGAATCTTCGTCGTTGCCAGTGTGCTGTCCTCGTGCACAACCCCACGTGGCTGCCAGTAGCTAGTCGAACTAGTGACCACTGGGCGGTTGGAGCCACCCTCGAGTGATTCTCCAGCTGGTGTTGACACTATAGTTTTTTCTGTCGTGCTATTCTAATTGACGAACGGCATCCCGTCGACGGGCTACATGTCATCACATGAGGGACCCTCTCCCTTAGGTGTCATCATTGGTTGAAGTTCTGGATGTATTCGCATTTGGCTGGTTCCTTGTGTGCCATCGATATCCGCAGAGCTGGCTGTCGGGTGCACCCTGGCCTGTGCTGATTCGCCAGGTGACACCGTGCTTTGGGCACCCACTGATAGTGGATCTGGAGCAGGTACTGACCCACCACTTGTGCTGGAGCTCATACTCGATGGCACTGTCGTGAGTCTCCAGGTCCCGTGCGCTCCCTCCGTGGCTTGCGTGCTTCCCATACCTTTCCTGTTGTGTGTTGTTTTCAGTGGATGTTCAGATGACGTCAGCTCTTGGTGTGACATGCCCTTCATAATCCAGGCCTATGTCGTCTTTGCACCTAGGCATGTGGCCTCGTCTGGCATCGGCGATATTGGGGCATCTGGTGGGTGCCTCGTGTGGGAGGTGACACCCCACTCTACTCTCCTCTTCTCTCCCTTGCTCTGTGGGCTCGGCAGATCTTGCATCATAGCGATTGTTTTTGTCACCAGCCTCGTCATCGCGGAGGTCTTCAAGTGACAGATGTACAGTGTTTTTAGTGATACTTGCTAATTTTCCTCCCAATGCGAACTAAGTAGGTGGTTGGCTATAGCCCCTAGATAACTCGGTGAGGGCCCGTCCATCGTGCAGCAAGTCTGGTGCAGAAGTTTTCGGAGGCTGCTGACTACAGATGCACTTTCGCATACACCAGTTGACCGGGTTTAAGTATGGGCCGTGTCCTGTTCCTCATCGAACCCACCCAGACATGTATATCTGTTGCTCCACACTGAGCTCACTGTCTCTCTGCCTCCTTCTCTCTTGTCTTACGATACTCTGTCCTGTGCTGCTGCTAGTGCTGTTGTGTGGATGGTTCCTTTTGCGGGGAAGTTTGATGTTCTGACCCAACAGGTGGGGAACAGAAATTGATGTGCTCTGCACCACCTTCGGTGTAGAGAGAAATTGTTGAAGGGGGTCGTACGGTCGGCAGCCTATGGATATGCTATCAATATGAAGGAGAGCTGAGTGAATTTGTCCGTTATATTATGTATAGGTAAAATATTGCCTGTGGGTGAAGCTGCCGGCTACTTTAACATTGACTTTTCTCTGTTTGAGGGAGGCAGGCGTAGTAAATGCAAAACATACACTGAATGAAATACACTTGTAAATTCGAAGTCTGCTATTAGGGTGCAGTACTCGATGAACTCAGGAGAGTTAAATGCAATAAAACATGTCTAATTAAGGTGTGACAGTTCTATTACCATTAAGGTACAACATAATGTTACTGCACTTGTTCATCCCTACCTTAGTTAAGCGGACCCGGCACTCTGGCCCTGCTGGTGGTCGCTACTGCTGAAAATTAAAGCGTAGGTCTTAAATTGTAATTACGTGAAACGCATCGCGCATGTGAATTCCTGGTATGTTCTATCAGGATGCAGGAAGACTTCCCCTCGGTTAAATAAAAGTATTAACGAGTTCTTGGTTTATATTAACTATGGATATGAAGTAAAATGCAGCCTATATTGGATTGTGGAGGGGGTACCTGAAGCTTACCGTTTGTCCTGCTTGTTGTCTCGTGTGCTGAAGTCTGACTAACGACATAGCGTCGGTTTCGCCGTACATCGGGCTAATCCAAGACCAAAGTGAAAACTTAAAAAAAAAACTGTACTTAATGAATACAATTGATAAGTGAAATTGATGTTGTACATAATTAAGATTGCTTAACTAACTCACATTGGTGACATACTCGTGAACGCCAAAGCCCCAGATATGGCTAAGAATGTGACGTCACGTGAATGTCGCCGCACTTGAAGGGTGATATTAAATGAAATGATGCCTCAGGTGGCTGATTCCCAATAGATAATTACATGTACACACTTATATTTAACATTTTAGAATCGGTGTGTGTCGTTATGTAATTAATTTCAGGTATGTGTATGGATGTGACGACACACGGATTTCGTAACTAAGGGCGGAGCTAAAACCTCTTTTCTATGGAATTTTATCGACTCTGTATGCTGGAGTGTGCAGTTTCCTTAGTGATTTATGGTGTAATCACCATAAATTATGCTTAAGAATGCTCCTATTAATTAATGCTGCTAGGAAACCGCTTGCCACTTCACACTACCTGTGGGAATTTGATTCACCGTCTCTTGAAACCACTCAGAGCCACATCGCTCTCCGGATTCGGCCCCGGGGCCCATCGACATCGCACTCATTGGTAATTCGTGGGATAAGCGGCACCTCTTACCAAAGTGTTCCCTCCAATGGCTGTTCCATCTAACAGTCATAGCTTCACAGGACACACTCGTTTAGGTCACATATCCATTCACCATGTGAGTTACCTCTTGTGGTGAACATTAAATATGATGACCCATGGCCACGAGTTACAGGGCAGCAAGAAAAGTGCAATGCCTTTCTTGTCGACCTGCACTGATCGAGACCATGACCTAGAGTCGATCGGTCGAGTGTAGCTGTGCGGTTGATGCATCAGCGATGAAACAAACGTTCACAATGGATATGTGGAGGTCAGGAATACATCAAGGTTGTATGCAGGTGTCCGGCCTGTTGCGGCGTTCACATGCCAGTGGAGAGTCAAGAAGGCCACGGTTAGGTGGTCTGCCCAGCTGGTGTGTACCTCACTCACTCGGAGCTGCAGTTGTGCCTTCAGGACCGTACTGCTGTGTTCTATGGGGGTTCCAGTGTCAGGAGGTACACTGCAATCTTCAAGTGCTGTACCTTCCCCCGCCCCCCACCCTCCCGGTGAACTTTGCTTACAAATTTCTTCCCACAAATTGTGTGCATTGTCTGTTAATACTTTCTTTGGATAGACCCAGCAGGGGTAAAATTCCATTTACAACAATTGCACGATGTTGGTAACCCTTGCACTATTCATTATACAAACCTCCACCTATGTGGACAAGTTGTTAGTGACGACCAAGATAAAAAAATTTCCATTGGGTGTACGGGTGTACGGACCCATGAGGTCATGTCTTATAGTCTCGAACGGTTGTTTCATTAGGTGGGGCTGTTGCTGTTGCACTTCAGCTGTCCTGCATGATTTAATTGTCTCGCATATAACACATTTTTGCACATATTTCGTAAGTTGTGCAAGAGTCCTGGTCAGAAGAAAAACTGTCTAACGTTCCAGATCATCTGCTCCATACCTGGGCATCCTGCTACCATACTTGTATGTGGGTGTTCCCATACTTTTGACCTACATTTTGACATTACAAACAAACACAATAATGTGTTGTTTGCCAAGCATGTTTCCAACCACCATTCAATCACACACCACTATTCCATGGTCTCTCTTGCACATTACTCCCTTCTCTCTCGTGCCACTGCACATCTGTTTTGTGCCTCGATTATTTCTCTGTAGAGTGCCCCACGAGAACATCACTGTTCACAGCTCGTACTTGGTTCACCTGTACTTCTCAGAATAATCAGTGTGCTGACTTTTAATGGCCGGGGTCTGGGGGCAAACTTCATCCCATTATGCATCGTCTGTAACCATAACACTTGCATCGGGCTTGCGGGATAATAATGTGTCTGCCAATTAATTCTTCTTCCAGGGTACGTGCTCTACTGTGAAATACTCACCCACCAGGTGAGTTTAGTGCTGGTCTGGTAACCAAACATGGCATCTGTTGTCTGTTCGTAACGTGAAATGTTTGTATTCCAGGTATGGCTGGTAGTTCTTAATTGCTCACTCTCCTGCTAACATCTCCCGCTTATCTGCTTTCTACTTGTCCCTGTCCTCCACACATTGATACAGGGCGGCACTTTGCCCCTCCTGACAGGCATTCATCCCTATCCTATCGCCATGCTGCCATCATGGCCTGATGTCATGACCTGGTTCTCTGCGGTGCTTACTTGACTTGGACCTCTGATGAACCCCGAGTTGTTCGGCATCGATGTTGTGTGCACACTAGGTGGATTGGCCACTCTCTGAGGTCCTGAGCCAATTTGCCCCTTGTTTTCGGATGGCCGTTGTTCGTCGCGAGTCGGACTATCCTGCCTGTCTTAGACACATCGTTCTTAGTGCCCGGGGCATCTTCGGCTATTTCCTGGATGTTACCCTGGTCTGTCCTTGCAGATTTTCTGCCTATTCTCACTAGGTAGATATTTGGGTCGATTGGTTTAATTACCTTGTGAGGCTTTGTCCATTTCGGCACAGTTCCCATCCAAAAGATATTTTTTGCTGCCGACTGCGGGTTAGCTTTCACGAACATTACGTTCACTGACACTAGTGCTGCTGGTGGTCTTTTACTCTCTGGCAGCCACTGTGGAACATACTTCACCTGTCATTCTCTCTGTTCTTGGTACCAGTCGGCACCTAACCTCTCATTCGCCACTGGTCTTGGTTGCGCTACAATCTATTGTTTGAGGTCAAATTCACTTGATAGACAATGTGATGTTCTTTCCTAGCAGTACCTGCGTGGAGGATTTTCCAGTTGCTGCATTTGCACAACTTCCGAGTGTGATGAGTGTGGCGGATAGGTGATCGGCCGAGCTGTTGTGGTCCTTACCCATATGGAGTGGGAATTGCGCATTTAACTCCTGGTTGCACCACTCTGTAGGGTTCGTGGAAGAGTGATAAACCACAGATTTAAAGTGCCACATTTCCCAGACAGGACACATCTCCCCAAAACTTTCCCAGTTAAGTGAATTCCATTATCCATCAGGAGTCCCTTTAGTTAGCCCAAGTGACCAAAAACTCAATTTGCATTTCTTTAACTATCTTTCCTGTATTAGTGCTGCTAATCGCATATGCTTCAACCTAGTGTGAAAAGTTATCTGTTCTTACTAACATAAAGTGCTTGCCCCTGGTTGATTTGGGGTAAGAGCCCGTGAGGTCCAGGCATACTGTGTCGAACGGTTTTCGTGGCTGTCTCGGCTGTTCTTGATGGTTGCTGCCTGTCTTGTAAGTTTTGAGTAAATTGCATTTATTACACTTTCTAACCCAGTTTCTCATGCAATGTATTAACCCTGGCCAGAAAAAAGTCCCAGTATCTTCATTACAGTTAGCTAAGCCCCTGGGTGTTCTGCTGTCGAACTTGAGAGTGCATGCTTGAAAAAGCTTTCTCCCTGCATGTCGCGTCCATCCATTACATGCTATCCTTCTATGTGTTCTTTCTTGGAATTTTTCTCATATCCCTGGTGAATACACAGTTTTCTTGCGCTGCTACTGCCTCGTTATACAGTTCCGACACAAGCCTGTCACTTTCCACAATGTTTACCTTATTCACGCTTGCCTCGTGAGCGGATCCTTGCTGACGGGTATTAACACTTTCTCCCACTCCACATAATCGATAAAGTCACTGCTGTATTTGGAGTTCGCGACAATGAGTCTGCGAGTTCGTTTTATTTTTCTGGTACGTGCTCGATAATGAAATCATATGCTTCTAATAGCAGTGCCCACAGGGTAAGTTTGCTTCGGCTTCCCGCACTCTGTTCAGCCATACTAGATAGTGATTGTCCGTTCTCAAAGTTAAACATCTCTATTATAAATACGGAATGTAATATCTCACTGCCCAGATTATAGTGAGGCATTATCGTTCGTTCAAATCATACTGGCATTCAGCGTTGGTTAAGTTATGCCATCACAAAATCAATAATTCTCTCTACACCAGTGTCACTATACCGACGCCAGTCCCTCCAGGCTGAAATCGGTCTCCAAATACAAGTGGCATGTAGGGGCATATCATGTTGGTGCTGGGCACAATCGGAAATTTTCCTTGATGTTTTGGAACACCGTTTCCTGCACACTCCTCCAAATGTACGACTTCTGTGGAGACAGCAGGTCCATGAGGGGTACGGTTATTATGACAAAGTGCTTGATGTGCCCCCACAACCAGTGTACTAATCCTAAGAACTTAATTAGATGTTTTTGTGTGCATTCAGTCAATCCCAGCTGTTCGGGGATTGGCTGATTACCAGTCTTGTTAATCAGTACCCTAGAAACTCCATGTCGGTTTTTACCAATTGGCATTTGTTAATGGTCCATGCCAGACAGTTTATTTCCTACCTCTCCAGTACTAATAAGAAGATTTGCAAGTTTTCTTCCCACGTCTTGGACCAAATCACTATGTCATACAAGTAGGCGAGTACTATTTTGCTTACTAGGCTGTCCAGTACCCTAACCATCATTCTTTGAAATGTTGCCAGGGCGCATTTGAGACCAAAGGGCATAGCACATTATCGTGCTACACATGACTTGATTTATGGGATTGAAGTTTACACGAAACATACAGGTCCCATAATTTTTTGGTGATAATGTGATTGCAGTAACGTGGATGTGTTTTCAAGGATTTTGGTTTGTAAGAAAATAGTCCGTGTGGCTGGCCCGTCCACCAAACCTCGGCAGGCACACTGCATGGAACAGAAAGTAAGACCATGACAGCTCGAGTAGTGGGACGTGCTGACCGATGAGGTCGTGTTTCGCGCATTAGGGCGGAGCTTCATCTTTGTTCTCCAATAATTTCACAACAATAGACAGTAATTAACCAAAACATTTGTATATCTCGTTGCCTCCCAAGAATTACCACTCCTCCTTTCCTGAGGAATAGCATCGCCTGGGAAGTCTTAAGTTTTCATATAATGTTTTTGTCGCCTTCTAGCATTTTGTACAGTGTCAACATGCCGGCGGATTAAGCCCATCAAGGTTTGTAAATTTCTTCCTGCAGTAGCCTTATTAAAACCCAATGAACTAACGTAAATGGTGTGTGTTCTCATTCGGGTCGCCTACGGGTTATAAGGGTGCGGGCCCCTTCCTTTTCCCACTATACATTAAGGGTTATGCATCAGTGTGTATATTCTTTTTCAGTGTTTTATTTACACACAACTAAATATGGGTGTGTGAGCCACCCTAAGATCTCACCGCGCAGGCCTTCATTATTGCAATTGTTTCCATATCAATTACGATGGTAGGAGCAACAGGAGGACACCGCCCGCAGGGCATCGGCACACGACCCCGTAGAAGAAGAGTTGGCTCTGCCAAGCTAGTTGGTATTTCGCTAAAAAAATTCCTGGTGCCTATCATCAACAAGCAGAAGAGTGGATAAGAATTTACAGAACATTTACCTGTCCCGCTCCCAACCTTTAATGAAAACCACTTTGTTGTTGGCGAAGTCGCAAAGCCTCTGACGCACCTGTGCGCTCCAGGGTTGTTGCAATGCTAATTAATTCTTCTGGCCTCTGTTGAGGAGCGGGACAAGAGCAGTCTCGGCGATGACCTCCAGTACCCCATGTTCCGACAGTTCCGGGCGCAACCTCTGCAACAAGTGAATTTTCTGATTTATGAATACTGTCAGTGTTTCCCCTTCCTGTTGCTCTTGTATGGTTAGCTTAATATAAGCCTGAATAGATTTGATGGTCCCTCCAAATCTGAACCGAAAAGCATGTATAAATTTTACCGAGGTTAGACTGAGTGGTTCATGGACTTCCAACATTGCTTCGCTTCTCCCTCAAGTTATTTTCCAACACCACCTGGCCACTTGTCTATGCAGAGCCCGTACCATTTCAGGCGAGTGGTGCAAACATGGACGAATGTGGAGGGATCTTCGGTCAACTGCCCAGTAAATGTTGACAGTGTGGGGAAACGTGTTGGTGTTGGTCGAAATTGCATGTCTGAATTGTTGCTACCACTAGGTGTCATTTCCACGTTGCTGTTGACATTTGGTTGTCTAGTAGTAAGTGGTGTGGATGTAGGTAAATTAGTCTGTAAGTTTGGCAATTCTACTGGAGAGTGTGGATGATACATTGGTGTGGAGAAATAGGTATGCATTTTCAGAACTTAGGGTGTGGTGGTATTGGTGGCAGAGACGTGAATGGAAGGGTAGTCATGGGTGAGGGTTGAAACACGGGCGTAGAAGTCCTGGAGGGTACCACGTGTGTATTCTTAACAAGTGGTGTGGCAGGTATTTCTTTCAACGCGACTGTGCAGTCCCGACACATGTACTTTTTCCCTTCAATTGTGTTCTGCTACACCTTTGTTTGAGACTTATGATGCACCCTACTGTTACTTGTGATGCAATTTTGAATTCCTTCATTCATGCTTCCCGTGCACTCCAAACGGTCGTATGCATTGATCCGTTGCAGTTCTCCGAAAAATGTATACCAGTTATACATTACATTTTTCTGTGGCGCCGGTTGCACATTGAATTTTTTTACATTTGAACACCAGTCCATTGATTGTTTGTTGTTCGTTACTATTCATACATTCTGTGTGGTACTGGTTGTTATGCTGCAAACAATTTAATATAAGTGTGTCCTGACCTGGGCAGAGTAGGTCATGCCAGCAGATAGATTTGTGATTATCTGAAAATTTGCAATCAGATCCTGCAGATGCAGGTGCACACATTGCGGACATAGCAATGCCAGTGCGACGCTACAGGCCGGGCCAGTCATGTTGCGCTATTAAACAACTCCACGTGGTCGGGGAAGATCCAATATGGGAGTGCGATATGCTGGAGCATCGTAGGGAGCAGACAGCATGTGGCGTGGTTGATGTCATGACATTGCAGGCCTACACTGCACGGTGCTAGGCGGGAGTTAAAGGTTGTAAGGTGCACAGCTGACCACTCGCGCATAGTGAGCGGGTAGCGTGAGAGAGAGGAGATTTTTCTTTCCCTCCTTCCCATAATCCTTTTTCTCCTCTTCCTCATCGTGGATAGGCGTGGGTGGAGGGGGAGTTCTGCAGACCCTTTGTCCTGCTGGGAACTGTCCGCTACCATTCATGCTTCTGCCTCATTAATGCTGCAATGGTGGTGTCCTTCCATAATCCACACACTTTTTCCTCACTGACTATTTTCTTCAGTTTTCTGGTTCCCTGGGGGATCGGGACGACATCCCACAGCTCCAGTTGTGAACTGTAAATTGTTTGTATGCCCTCTTGATGCTGCCATTGGTCAAGGCAGGCGGGAAAGCTTCTGATATGAGTTTGAAATTTTGGAAAGTTTCGGAAAAATTTGGAAAAATAAATCAGATTTTTCAGATGTTAGGAAATATTTGATGGTGAATGGTGGAGCAAAAGTGGTCAGTTTAAGGTTGGGAGTTTGGGTAGGATATTTACCATGATAACTCTTCATACCTCTGTTGTAGTACTTGGGAGCCAGACATTATGTGGTGTAAAATGCAAATTGAAGTGCTAAGCTTACTCCTTTCTCGCGATCATGTGCCGATGGCAAAAGGCATCCTTCTGGTGTTGCTCCTTAATTATACTTACCAAATTACATGTGATATGCGGTGGGTTATTAGTGCGAACGACAGACACATACATTACACTGCGAATAAACACTGAAAAAAAACATAAAAACAATTTCAAAACACTTTAAAAGGCAGTAAAGGTGGGAGCCCGTGCTCATGAAGCCAGTCGGCAACCCAAATGAAGACGCACATAATTTCCCGGCATAAATCAATGGGTTTTATTAAAGACACTTCTGTCAAGAGAAACTATACATTACACTTCTGGACTTAGCCTGCTGATTGGGTACAACTGAACAAAAAGGTACTAGGCCACAAAAGCTTAAGTAGAAGTTATGCCTTTCCAGGTGATGCAAGCCAGGGTAAGGAGAGGTGTGGAGAGTCTCCGGAGGCTAATCAAACAAATATTCCAGTAATTAAAAGTCTATTGCAGTGAAGTGATTAGTAAAAAAATTGATGTGCCGCCTAAGCTTGCGAAACACGACCCATTGGTCCATACGTTCACACCCACACGGACTGCTATCTCACTACATGCCGGCCGCTGTTGGCAGGCAAACAGGCTGTGTGGACTATTTTTTTACACCAACATTCTGCAAACTAACACTCACTCAGCGTACGTGCTCGCAACTCTTACATAAATGGATTAACGAGTTACAATACCCTTTAGTACACAAAAAGCACTGAATGGAATGTAGTGAGGATGAAACACGCTAAGAATGAAAAGTACAGAAAATAATAAAAAGGTATGCAGAAACCCACAGGAGCACTTAAAACACCTTGGGATTTTATGCAATGTTGTTGCGTGACAAGGCATCCCTGAGCATCTTGTAGTTTAGGCGTTTTTCACATATGCCCTGTTTTACCAGAGCTACTTAAAGTACACGCACACAGACACATGTGTTTACTCTGCATCTTACAATTTCTGCGCAGCACTTGCACTCATGACACGAGCACTGCACGCAGTCCCACTGGCCGTACTCGTGATGTTGTTGTATTGCGCACCCGATGCATGTCACTGCTCAACCGGTGCGCACGAGCGCCCAGTATAGTGTTGATCTTGGCAGTGGATGTCGGTGACAGCAGGCAAATGGGCTTGGGGAGAGTGGCTGGCATCACACTTTGCGCACAGACAACAGTTGCTTACTCTGTTTGCATGGTATCCAAGAGGTGTGCAGCTAGTTAACGATATGGGTATTACTTTTGAAGGCATTTTATTTCTGTGTAGAATACCTGCCAGAAAAATAAAAGGAACTAGCTGATAAAATTAATGCATGTTCCGAACGAGCACGTAATCCTTCAGGACGAAGCGGAGTGGGAGGAAATCCTTCTGCCAGGTTAGTACGATCCAGTTACTGGGATTTATGCACAAAAAGTTAATACTACGAAAACAGATGTGCTAATATCGGATATGAACGACCAGGTGAAATAAGCATACCGAAGGTTGCCAGTTCTCACAAACTAACCTCCAACAATGCAAGCAGGGAAAGGTATACAATTGGTGTGTTGTAGACGGATACCTAGAGACTGGTTCGCTGAGAAACCTAGGGAAAATGGAAGGTGGGCCTGCAGAACCAGATGTGCTAATATCGGAACTGAACGAGCAGGAAAAATAAGGACAGCAGGGTTGCCAGTGTTTGTGTGTTGTAGACGGATGCTTAGAGACTGATTCTCCAAGAAATATGGAAAAATGGAATGCGGACCAGACCGTGAGAAACCATTACTGTAGGCCTGTCCTTACACTGAAAATACATAGTTTAGTGAGAAAGTGTGCTAAATGCAACATGTTCAAAAAACAGAACAGATGGCTGGCAACAACAACATCAGTGCATGCCGAGAAAGCCTTTTAAGACTGTATGCCTCGGTTTAATCGGGACCATACCCAAGGTCAGCTAACGAGGAAATGATTTCTCATTGTGGTTACAAACAGCTTCTCAAAATGGGAGAAAGCCTACCCTGCGATTAGAATATATTCTACAAATATTGTTCAAATAGTAAGTGAATACTTTTTCTGTGCTGGGGTTTTCCGAAGACTTTGTTAACGGATAATGGAACCCGATTTAGGGTAAAAAAAATTGGTGTGAGTTATGCACGAAGTTGTGACTGAGACATATGACAATAGCAGTGTACCTCCCAATTACCAACCCCATGGAGTGGCATGATCACGAACTGAAGGTTCAACTGCACCTCCAATTGCTTGACAAGCATGAAAAGTGAATGGATCATCTTGTTGCAACTTTTTACATTCTCCACCAATGTATCCATGCAGCCACCAGCAAAACACCTGCTGAGGTATTGCTGCAAACGAATCTGTGGCTGCCAGGTATATGTCAACTGCCAGATACCAGACAGTAGCAGTGAAGCTACCAGCATTGCTGCACACTTCAGAGCATGTAGAGAGAGAGAGAGAGAGAGAGAGAGAGAGAGAGAGAGCAGCTGCAAGTACGTGAGCAACATATGCGGTATGCAACAAGATTGCTACCCACCACCACAAGACCGCCACGGTGCTACAAATCAGCTAGCAGGATTATGGAAAGCTCATTCGCAGTTGGATGCACCTTGATGGAGCGGGCAGCACAGAGTAATCCAGCAGTTAGGACCCACCACCTACACGGTATGCATAGGCAGGAGGAGGGTAGGATGCATTGGGACGACATCCGGCTCACACCAGCTGTCATCGATGACAAAGTTGGTCCTCGTGTTACTCAGTACCCACAACAGCGATGGCGGTGCTGAGCCTGCCAGAGCAGGAAGTGTGGAGAGAGGTGCAGAGACACTTCAGGAGGAAGGTGAAGCTTCGAACTTGCCAGAAACTGCGTACTAGGAAGAGCCACTTAGTGGGCCCCATGATGGCCCCATCGAGAACGAGTTCTCTGAGCGAGTGAGGAGGGAGGAAGATACGTCAGTACTAGTACTTCCAGCAGGAAGTGGAGGAGATAGTGTCGAAGACCGGCCGTTACTCACATCACTGTGCCAGACAGGGAGTGACACTCCATACCCAGGTGTCTCTGATGGCGAAGAGCCTACAACGCAGTCGCAGACGGTATGGAATGCGTTCTTGCAGTAACACTTCATGTGGCATGCATCTGCAAGTGCAGGACGAGCAGGCGAAGAAGTAAGAGCGAGATAAGAACAAGCAGGACGATGGAGGGAGTCAGCAAGCAAGTGGGAAAAAGCAATCGCAAGAGGAGAAGTGCAAGCAGAAGCAACAGTGATGGCGGGAATGAGGGCAGCGAGCCTGTTGTCTCACTTTGCATCCGCAGGACAACACGGCGGATTCGCCTGCCTCAGTAGTGCTGTCAATGTGGGTGCGCATCTGCCACCCGTGGCACAGATCGCTACCAGAACATCGGAGCACCAGGAGGAAACACGGCCCTGCAAAGAAGGGCCTACTTCTTGTCCCCTCGGAGGATCCTGAGGACACCCGAGTGCTGCAGTAGATGCACTGTCACACAAACTGCCTCAAAAATGGGAAGGGGCCTTTGACATGTGCTCGTCCTCACCTTAGACCGTTTGTCAGCAGGCCGACCACTTCGTCAGAGCAGCACACACCCACGCTCTGCACCTGATCAGTGCAGAAGGTGCAGTGTCGTGTGATGCTGGAGTGATAGTGCAACATGCGCAGGGAAGTGTATCAAGCACAGGCTGGGGCAAGTAGTGAAGCATCTCATGCGCTCTGCTCAGACAAGGCAAGGGCAGAGGAATAAATAATTAATAAAAAGGGTTCTAGCATGTTTTATGGCAATTTGTGAACACACCATAAGAACACATGTTTGATTAAAAAAGCCGACATGTGTGAAACCTAGTATCCCTATAGTAATCATCCCTATTGCAATGTTTGTGTTGAATGTTTATTCTCATCCACACAAGTGTTTTGTTCACATCATTTCATCATGTTTCTACTAAGTTGTGTTCTGTTGTTATTTTCGTTTATTTTATTGCAGTGTTTGTGTCTCTACACAGTCATAGAGGAAGTTAAAATTCATGCATGTGTGCAAGTAGTTCCCTCCATTGCGCATGGGCCGGTTCTCGCCTGCCCTTGCTCAATGGTGAGAGTGCAGTAAGTGTGTAGCGTCCACAGGAGTTGTTCCGCATGACAGCGTTCTGCGATTTCCTGCTCCAAGTGGCAGCATCAGTACTACCGGTAACTTCTCAGCAATAGGTAGTGTAATAATTTTGGAAAATCTTACTTTTATTTAGCCATCTGGGATAACACCCCTCGCCTTCCCAGGAATACCATTGCCAGGATGTGTATTTAATATTATCAAAAAACCGTAAAATCACCTAGCCACGTGCTTTTTTTAACTGCTTTACTTTAGCTGCAGAACTACAGTGAACAAACATGTAAAGTTTTCCCCTGGAGGAAAGTGTAATAAGCATACCGATTATAAATTGCATGAATTGACGAGGGCCCTGGCCCTTCAATCCTGCCTTTTATTTTGCAAGTGTTTTTTGTGTCAACTTTTCAGGGTATTTATTTCATGTGTGCTGTAATGTGTCAAAGTGTTAATATTTCTGGATGTGTGGTTAGCCCAAACAATTCACACCATAGGGAGTTCTGATCAATTCAGTATAATTAATTTGCACTACCACATAGAGAATGGAATGCCCGAAGAACTCCTCGTTTACGTGAATTGGAGAGCATCACAGGAATGTTGGTCCGGGTGATCGGACCGTAGCACCCTGAGAACATAAAGGGCCATCAGCTCTACCGCAACAACACTGATGCAGACAAGACAATATCTGGTGCCTACCAGGTAACTTTTCATAACCTTTCCTCAGCTAAAAGTTCACCACCCATATTAACTCACCCAACACTTTTACAGACCACTGACAGCCGTCATATGCTCTTTCTATTACTTCTGCTCTTTTAAGGTTCTTTTCATACTTTCTATCGTTCGTGATACTAGAGGCGTTTTTTTTTTGTTAATGTTTGGGTGGCAGAAGCATTGCCCTTTCTGCTCTCAAAGAGCAGCTCTTTCTGCTCTCTCTCTCATAGAGGAAGAGCAGAAAGTGCAGCATGTGAGCAAGGATGTTGCCTGCGGAATGCCGCCAAAAGTTCATAATATAAACGTGTATATCTTAATCCGCTTATCAATGTGGATGGTCTACTTTGTGTTAAGGAAGTATGTAGAGGGTGAAGTTTCGTAAATAAATATTTATTCTGGCAAAATATAATTGTCTTAAACCATTATTGTTCAAGACAATCATATTTCTCAAGACAGTTTATTTCTGCACCATGTTTCTAAGTCTACATACTAGACGACCTTCTTGAATGTGGCATCCTCAAGACATAGCAAATTTTTTACACTGCCCGCTTGGCCAAGAACGAAAGACATGCGAAACTTGGCGGTTATACACAAAATATTTTGAAAAAATGCATTTTTTGTCACCATGACGTAATGTATGATTGTTATTATAAGCAAATTGAAAAATAAAGTATTCCAAATTATACACAAGTTTGCAAACACATAAAAACATGGTAAAAACGAACAGTGGTGTTAATGTGGTGAAAAATAATGCAAATGATGATTAGGATAATGTTACGGACTAGGCAGAGTGTAAAATTAAATTGTAAAGAAAACCATATGAGTAATGTGATTTGTTTACTCGAGTATGCCAGAAATAATAACACAGCATTCAAACAAGAGCATCGCAACTAAATTGACCAAATCTAATATCTTTAAGGTGGTGAGTACCTAAAACACGCTACGCCAACGTTTGCACATTCACAGTTCTGTGTGCCGTTCGCAGTGCATGTTTGTGACTAAGAAGGTTGAATAATGGGATGCATCTCAATGTAATCCGTTTATGCCTTAGGTTGGGCTTATTTTAATCAAATGGGTGTATGCATCGCTGCTATAGCAAGGTTGTCTCCTTCCATGGCCACAATTGTAGCTATGGACATACCCCGAAAGATTAAGGGTTTATATGGAAGAGCATAGCAAACCAGGTAAAGCAGAGAGGGCCGTGGAAAATCTATTCGGCAATCGCGGAGAATAAAATAATTTCCTTTAACAGGATTAGGGTTGGAGAAATTAGGGTAAGTTGTTAGTTAGCGAAGCTAGACTTATGAGAATTAAGTGCAGGGTGATCTGAATTGTGGTCGCAACTGGTGTGTGCCCAGTGTCGCGCTATGCGATCCTGTTAGTGGGCGACAGAACTGAGCCACCCACCCAACAGATGCCATCCATATCTCTGTAAAACAGGAAAGAGTATTAGTGTGTTATAGGCATAAATTACAACTAGGGGAAATATTGGAATGACGTGACATGCGACCTCACGTTCAGTTGCCCCAGAGGCAGTACAGAGTTTGCTTCGATTAGTTCTGTTATCACATAGTGCTTCCCTGTTTATTTGTTAATTATTTTATTATTGAGTTGACGCCTTGTGGTGGGATAGTAAAGGGTTAAATGAGGTTTTGGAGGTGGCGGAGATGAGGTCGATGATGTGATTATACCCGGCTGGCGCCAGACGCCACCAAGGCGACGTCACTGTATCTGCTGCATTCCCTCACCACGGAGTTGCGGGCCGTACGCCAGGACAAATCTCCTCTTTCTTGATGTTGTTGACCTCTGCCATGTTGATTACTGCTACAGATGAATGGTGTTTGCTAAATGGTACCCCTTCGGTCGACTACACACCATTGTTATTCTTGGCGGGAGAATAATGAAGACATTAATTCTCGCATATGTGCGCTGTAATGGTCTCTCACACACCCATACAATGTGAAACAATGCTTATGAACACCTGCAGATAAAAATACGTATGTTAACTTAGTGAGGGGATATTGTATGGACCCATCCCCTGATATGTTTGATCCGACTGTAAATAAAGTACGTACTGTTTAATTCACAGATGTATTTATTACGTTAACTTACACCTCCCACGATGGGGAGCACTTTACACAAAACACTGGGGGCTATTGTAACTGGCCATATGGTGAAACAGATCAAATATATTGCTACAAACAATGCTTATGGAAAACTTAAGCTCCCCGGGGTAATGCTATTCCTGTGGAGAGAGGAGGTGTCTTACCGGGCAGCTGAAGGTGAAAAGAAGTTTCCGATATTATATTAGAGTCTATGGTAGTTAATCTCCACATGCAAAAATTGTTGGTCGCCCAGGTTATTCGGGAAAACTCTGGAGCTCAGGGCATGCACTCCACTTCCGTTGGTTGCTATACACTTACTGACTTCCTGCTCAAAACACGGGCTCACCTTAAACTTTCCCACACGCCAAAACTGCACTACTATCTCTCATTTCTTGCATTTCCTTGAAACATGCTAATGATCAAATAAACATTTAAAAATCACCAAAATAACCCTGCAGTACAAAAATATTGTGAATAAAATTGACAGAAGACTACGTGATAGATGAAATAAATAATGATATGTTAACATTGCTCTGTAAACAAATTAACAGCAAATAAAACAAAACAAGCAATAAATCTTTTAATCATAATAACAGATAATGTCTGAGTTAGGTCTTGGAATTTCAGTTAAAAAATAGTCGGCCTATTTCGTCCTCCGCCACGGCATCTCTGGTCGCCATGGAAACCACCTGCTGCTCTGCACCAGCATGCCCTTGCACGTGTTCTATGCCTGATCACTCCAGCCACTGGGCGCGCACTCTTCACTGCGATGATTGCGCAGCCCCTCTGCAGTGAAATTTCAGGCTACGACTGGACACACAGTCTTAGCTTGGATTTCAAACCCTTAACATATATAAATCACAGAAGTACCAGCCCATTGGGCTCTTACAAGATAAACATAATTAGTGAAAATCTCACATTGGTATATTTTACCTAAACTAAGTTCAGCCTGTTATGCTCTGCGAAGTGTTGCAGAGGTCTTGAAGAAAAATACATCAAAAAAGGTATATTTTGCATATTTTAATTCCATCATGTGTCTTGGTACAACTTCTTGGGGTAATTCAACCTACAGAAAAAAAGTGTTTCTCGTGTAAAAGAGAGCTATATGAATAATCAATGGCAAAAGAAAGCCAGACTCATGTAGATCTCTTTCATGTTTTCAGATCTTATATTTATGTCCAAAAACGGTTATCTATTTCAGAAAAATGATTCCTTTCGTAAACATAACTCTAGAATAAAAATACTTGTGGCTTCAGTTAACTTAAAACTTGTTCAGAAAGGGCCATCCTACCTTGTTAGCTATCTTATCAATAAGTTACCACATTACTCTCAAGAGATTTGCTTCTCTATCAAAAATTCTTAAAAAAAGAAAAAAAAATGTAAAAGAAACTGTGATAGAATTTTTTCTAAACTGACATTTTATAGTTTAGGTGAATATCTAAACTACAAACATTAATAAATTATTGTATAACATGTGTTTGTAAGGATTTCTATTTCCGATTTTTCTCGTTTCCTTTGTCTTCTCTTTCTGCAAAACGACGATGCCCCACAGCATGTTGGAGGAGGATTGGTCAAATTATGAGGAATATAATTGATGCGTGTCCATATAGTCTGACATATATATGTGTGTGTTTACTATGTCCAGTGTATACTTTGTATACTGTAAATTGACTTGCCCAATATTTTTGTACATCTATGTATTGAAAAAACATCTTATGAATGCAATATAACAAAACAAAACAAAAATTTTTCACATATCAGAGTGTAATGTGTCTTTCAATTAATTTTAATTTAATAATCCTGTGATCCCCCAAATCTTGCTATGCCAGCATGAGCACCTTCACAATTCTGTGTGCCCTCCGGCATGCATATTAGTAGCTAGGATGGTTGGAGAATATGATGCTTCTCAGGTCCAGCCCTTTATGTCTTAGGTCGGGTTTAATTAATAAAATGGGCGCTTATATCGTGGCTGAGAAGGGTTGCCTGGTGACATGGTTGCAATTGTAGCCTTTGGCACTTAGAAAACCAAGCAAAGAGGAGAGGGCTTGGAGAAAACTATGAGACAGACATGGAGGATAAAAATAATTCCTTTTATTGGATTAGGGCTGGAGAAAGTAACATTATTGTTAGTTCACTAAGATAGACTTTGTGAGGATAATGAGAGTGATATTAAATGTTTCGATCCGTTGCTGGAATGTAATCAGGCTCGTACCGCAATAGCATGACTCTGGAGATTGGGGACAGAACTGCGCCACCGGCCCACAGATGCCAGTCATCTCTCTGGAAGCAGAAAAAAGTGTTAGTTTCCAATCATAAAAATAGGAGTAATTAGGTAGGGGAAGAGGATGGTTGCACAATGTAATGAAATGGCATTACCTACAGTGAAAGTTCACTTGCAGCTAGTGTCGTATTGTGTGTAGTATTGGCAGAGTTCTTCATGACCAGGGTAGTGTCGAAGAAGTAGGTAATTAGTAATGAAGGGTATAAATAATATAAAATTCAGCCTGGAGGATGCCATTTTGGTTATAAGGTAGGTGTATAGTGCCAACGCACAGCCCTACAACTGACCGAAACTCCAGGTTGGATTCCGCGATGAAGAAACTCGGGTGTGCACGTAGTATATAATAGAAAACCAATTTGCAATGTAAATCACAGGGCCATCTCCAAACCAGACGCTGTACAGAGCCTGCCTTGCCTTTATCTGTGTTCACATATTGCCACCCATCATTGTGTGTGTTTGTGGGAATTACCATGCGGCTTACTCAGATAATTTAAGGAGGTTATGGCAGCCTGTGAGCCAAAATGCTTTTCGGCCGCTTATATTTTTGTGTTTCTTCGGGGTCATAATCCCCGAGGCTTGATATTTTCGTATTTGCACTATTTGCACAAGCAGTGTAAAGTTTTTGTGCTAATTTCATGAAGTGCTCATCCAGTTTTTCAATTTTTAATTCTCGATGCATATCTGCAATAGAACAGTATCGGGGCACATCTGCTGCTATTCACAGACATTTATTTTGAACTATTTGGAGGCGTCTTGTGTGCATTTTGAATGTATGTACCCAGGTGGGCGCAGCATAATTTATAATTGGGCGTATTAGCATTGTATACAGTAACACAGCCTTATTTCGGGTTAGGGCACTTCTTGGGTTCAATATAAGATACAGTGTGGTTAGCCGGGCTTGAGTGCTGGTACATTTAGCATCTATATATGCATTCCAAATGAGCTTTCAGTCCATTTGGATGCCTAAGAGCCTGTATTTCGACCTCTAGTTACACGTCATGTTAAACGTTAACTACTAGCTCGTGCAAAATAGTGTATTACGACCTCTACTTATTGCTAGCTAAAACTCTTATCAAGGGGTTAAAATATATATCACTTCCAGTGCTAGATAAGCATTTATACACTAGATATGCTTCAAAATGGTATCCCGTATTTCAGATGGTGGCATTTTGCTTATATGCATGTTGATTTTGGCGGTTAAACAAAATATGAATTGAAGTTTTTGATCTTTTGAATGTTATGTAGTATAGTTCTGCGAAATGCTACTAAACCTGGCGAATGTCTATAATGACATAGAAGATTAATTTTGGAAATTGTATTTTTAGTTGTGGAAATTGTATTTTGCAATGACAAAAATCGGAAATATAATATTACCACTAGGCTTAATATCATTTAGTGGAATAGGATTCCTGGAAATTTGAGAAATAAAATATTTTCCTCTTCCATTCTCAAGATATTAAAAAATATAATTAAGAAACACAGGTACGAGCCCCAATCTTGAATGGCAAGAAACAGAGTCTCATGCATTGTGATAAATCGTATGGAACTTACGCTAGCTGCAAGAGGATTGATATTACCAGCGACAGTAATAATTATGAACAAATATGTTTTTTGCCTGGGTTTGGTTCATAGTTTCTATTTAATTATCTTTTGCTAAGTAAGCGCGCGCGCGCACACACACAGTCATACACACACACTCACACACACACACACACACACACACACATATATATATATATAAAGCAATATTTTTCACACTCTTTTCTGACAACGGGACATAAGACATAATTCCACAAATATAGCGACTTTTATTGCCAACATACACAGTAACGAACCAAAACCTTGGGTTACTTATCTGAAGGATAACTTAGCTAATGGAATGTTCATAAGACAGGTTACCATCGAATAGCTTATCTATTGAATAGCTATCCCACACATTTATCTAGAGATCGTAATATAGGTCCTAAATATTTCACCATATCTTTATGGGGAATTTGTTAATTCCTCATAAATTGGCTTGGGGTAACTGTGTGCCAGTAAAGACACTTACCCATAATAAGATCTTTTATCCGCCTTTTTTTATATCATCTTTGAAAAAATTTAGGACATTTTGTAACCTTTGGGTTTCTAGTTCTAGATTTTGGTAGGGACTGAAAATAACTGTGTCGTCCACATAGCACCCAAATAGCAGCAGTCAGGTAGTTTTATTTATATAATCTATATATTAGGTGTGATATTCACGCTGAAAGTCTTTTTCGATATCAAGTAATACTGCAAGAACATAATCTTTGAAGTTCCGCAATGTATTCCTTAACTCGTACAAGCTGATGTGTTGTCGAGTGTTTCGATCCGAAGCCAAATTGCTCCCCTTTTAGTAAGTTATTATTTTCCAGGTGAGAATTTATTCGCCTTAATATAATATATTCAACTACCTTTGAAAGTGTGCTCAGTTTTAAGGTTTGTCTACAATTCTGGGGCAGCTTCTTATGTTTTCCTGGAGCGTGAAAAACAATTACATTCCCTTTTTTTCCATTTATTTAATTCATTTAATAAAGCATTTAATTAAGATAGGGAAGATAGGGAAGTTTCTTTAGTACAATCGCTTGTATAGTCCATTCACGCTTCCTTTGGTCTTTTGGAATCGAACATTTGAAATATCACCCCAGATGTATTATGTCAACCTGTTTTTCCAATAACTTGTATTCCACAAATATTTAACACTGTGATTAACTTTAAATTGCTGTATTATTGAATAAATGAAACTTTACCTTAGTATCTTCAATAACTTGTATATTTATTTTCTATTAATTATGAATCAACAACAGTGAGAGCAGCGACGTGTTGGCAATGGTCAGTAAGAAGTAGTTCACAGTTACAATATTTTTAAACCTGGTTTTTATTTATACAGTTTGTAAGTTAAACATTGCCAATTGATACAGTTGTATTGTTAGATAGCACTGACGGAAAAACATTTCATTGCTGCAGTTTAAAATATCCACGCCCATTCCTGTGTGTAGGCTGGTGGTTTTATTTTCCCGCCCGGAATAAAGGTTCAATAAGCGAAGCAGAGCGTTTCGTGCTTTCTCGTTCTCTCTGTCTCTTTTCTCGCTCCCTCGGGAATATCGTACCACCTGTGTAGGAAAGGTACACGTTTTGTTATTTATAATTTCAGCACATTTCATACTAATTAAAGCAACAATAATGATGTTTGAGATTGTAATTTACAACTGAAACGAGATTATATTGCTTAAATACCTATTATATGTTATATAGATGCAACAACATATTTTAAATGCGATGGCGGGACACTGCTCATTGCGCGACACTTACAAGTCCAGCAGGTTGGCAGATATGGTGTGGAAAGGAGAATCTAGAATTTGGTCAGCATTCCCAATATGGTGGTGGCAGCAGGTGATTATCATCTATTACCACCATGGATTATACCCAGTGCATACGACTGGCGGCAGTGGAGTGGTGACATGTCAATGTCACTGCATTTTTCTGAACGATGCGTCAAGTTCGTATTCGTGTTTTTGAAACTTCCTAGGCAAGTTGCAATGTTGTGATAAATATGTTTCCACAGCACGACAGGGTTAATTAAAATACTGTAACGAGCTTTGTGATTACTGCATGTGCAAGGGCGTAGCTGCCATTTCCATATATGGTGTCAGCATTGTAATCGTTACGCATTCCTCTGGATTTCAAAGATGTGCAAAGTTTATATGTTTCAACCATGAACAGATGTTATGACGAAGTTAATTATTTATATTCACGTCTATTTATTACAATGTTGTACCTTCGTGCTGGGTGTTTTAAACATAGTTGTGTAACAAGCTTAAGTTTCTGTGATTTGATAGTCTGCATCAATTCCAACGAAATACTAAGGCCACCCAGATAAAATTAAATAAAGAATAAAATAAATCTATAAACCAGTAAGTATCAATGCATGTAAATATTAGCAGAATAAATACTATGGTAGGCCTATGTGTTTGCATGTTCACCTCTATCTTTTACGTTTGTCAAAGTACAATAAATAAGCGACACGAGTTGTGTGCTTGAATTTACTGTATCGTTTCGTTGAACTGGTAGTCCCTTCATTTTAATTTTTATTCCAAACACATATTAAATACAACAGGTTAAATACTACTGTTGTTTCCACCACAGTTGTAACAAACACCGCCGTAGCAAAATATTGTGTATTATGTGTAACATCGTATATCGTGTGTTACGAATGTTTATAAAACTGACCTAAATATTGTTATAGTCCTAAATAATGAACATTCGTAGGAAATGGTTTCTGCAATTTGACACAATTCTTTGAACAGCTGTAAACAGCAAGCAATACATTTGAAAGTTATAATAGTAGAAGTCACATGGCAGTGTTCATGTTTACGTGTAGCGGAAGGATAGGTAATCAGTAACCAAAAGTAGAAATTTGGCAGGGGTTTAGAAAAGGCCGAAGTTATCATGAATCAACAATATGTCATCCTCGCCAGGTGACTTTTTTGGCTTCATATTGCGAATTGCAAGTTTAATTTCTTGCAATTGGGTATATTCTGGTTCGTGTTCTGTCGGCTGTCATTGTTTAATATCTAGTTACTGGAGAATTTAAATGGTGAAAATTCTAACACTGATTATGTGATTTGGTTGAGAAGTGTTTTCCAGCAGATTGGCGATGGTGTGTGCCTTCGTTGTATGGGTGAAAGCTACCCCAGTGTTCGTGGTTAAGGGCGGAATTTTATCAGTTTTTTTTTAAATAGGCGCTTGGTTAGCCCCCACAGATTATTCGTGTTTGTATTTAACTTTTCGATTTTCGCATCCCAAACACTAGCCCTCCAAAGGGCTACTTCTTACGAGATCACTGCCTGCAACTCATTTATGCGGGCCTTAATTCTGCGATCTCTGCGGTGTGTGTACTTGCGCCTTAAGTAATTTTTTTGCATGATAATATCCCGTATGTATAGTGGAAATGTTTCAAGTTTTGTTGAGATTATTTTCTCTGGAATGTGCTCTGCCATACCTTTATGAATAGTTTCAGTAAGGACTGAGAATGCCTCGTCAATTAGAGCAGTTGAAGTTATAGATTATGCTTCTAATAACGGTAAATTTTCGTCACTATAATTTATAAATGCGGGCCAGTTCGCACGGGAATAGTCTTTAATTTTTTTTAGGGTGGTAGTTTCAACATTAAGCGAGTGAAAAACTATATGTACTGGTAAGTGGTCACAGGAAAGATCCTGCTCGAACCTGAGGTGGAAGTCAGTATAAACTGTTTATTTATTAGGATATCAAAGACATCAGGGTGTTGATTTCATTGTGTCGGGTTATATGTCGGCTCATAAGGCGCCATAACCCGACAATTTAGATTAGTTTGGTACCTTTGCAATAGCACACTATTTGCAGTTGTAGTTCGCGAATGCCAATACGGATGTTTTGCATTAATGTCCCTGATGGCTAGTCTTACAGGGCCTACATTATTAATCAATGTATCAAGATCTACTATTGTGAGAGAGCGTCCTGTAAATTGATAGCAGTTTGTTTTTTTTGTTGGCCTAATTTAAGTTCAGTTCCCACTGTTTTCAGTGTAAGGAAATCTGGAAGTAATATTTCGTGATGTGGTGAATAAAAATTGCAACTCCACCACCTCTGCTTATATTCCGTGCCCTGTCCTGCCTGTATATGGCATAGGCTGGGACAGAGAATCGATTATTTGGAGTAAAATGTGTCTCCTTTACTGCCTCGATTTTTATGTTATTCAGAGGCAAATAATCAATAAATTCGTCCTTTTTGTTACTAAGGCCATGCACATTCCAGTAGAAAATTGTGTATATGTGTGGATAGTAATTATTTTCTGTAGATGCATTACAGTAGTATGTTTGCATGGTCAATGCTCTTGACCATCTTTAAGTGGAGCGAGATTGTTTGTGCATCTTTGTCTTCCTGCAAAAGACCAGGGGTTATCCAAACAATGATTAGTTGTACTAATGATATTAGTTCGTTCATTAATTGGGGCATTTTGCTTAGTTCAGTATCGTTGTTGATCGCAGTTTTAATCACGTCCATGATGAAAGGAGTCTGTAGGGGTGCAGGTGCTGCCTCCATGGGCTCTGGGGTCGTTCTGGTCGCTGGGCCATTTTCGGGCGTCCTTTGTAGAGGAGCTGTGCGAACCTACTTGCCCAATGGGTGAGGGGCTGGCCCCTGATTGGCCACACAAGCAGGAGCGGCCACTGGCATGGCGGTGGTGGCTGGAGCTTTGCTCGTTTGTGGAGAGGTGAGGGGGGAATTTTTTAGGCCGTTTTTCCTTTGGTTTTTACACGTTTTTTTACCCCAGTGCCTATTAGGATCGTGGGGGATGAAATTATTTGCGATGGGTGGAAATTCAGCCTCGTTCATGTAATATCCGAACCTATTATAGGTCGGGATTGGCTGGGGCCGCGCTTATTGTTCCCAGTGGGGCATGAATGTGTTTTTCGGTGGCTGGGGAAGCGCCTGCTGTTGGCCTGAGGGGGCCTGGGATTGAAGTGGCTGCTGCCATGCATTTGTTCGCGCATTTTCGCGAATAGCCAGCTTAGACTGTAGCTGGTGCGACCGTCTTTCATCTTGTGGCAGTCTACTTTACTTTGCTGTCTTGTAGCTCCTACATCGTGGTAGTTAGCACAGTGGTTGTCCCCGCACTGTGCACACTTAATCTGTGCCCTGTCGTTGATAATAGTGCAGGCTGTAGTGAGGTGGTCCCCACTGCAGTATCTGCATGTGGATATGGCATTACAATCTCCAGCCAAGTGGCCATATCGCTGGCATCGCGAGCACTGAGCTGGCCCTGTTGGGTGGTGTAAGTCTTTTACTTTCACTGAAAGGTCAGCAAAGCATGTAATTTCCAAGTAGGGTGCTGTGTAGGTGCCATTGGGCAGTTCAACTACAAGTTTGTTGATTACTTTGTGGTTTCTGTCATGTATGAAATAAAAACGTGTGAGAGGCATTCTGGCAGCTAGAAATTCTTCCCCCAGGAAGTCGTGTGGATTATCGGCGTGTACCCTGCAGAATACAAGTTTCATCGGTATTTCAGTATCTTGGCATAGAAGGCAGTGCTGATATCCCAACTATTTCACGAGGCGAACTGCGTTTACATAATCGGTGATAGAGGCGGTAAAAACAACGAATGCTGTCTGTTTCTGTGCAGACAGCATTCCATAATAAGGCGATGTTCGCGTCCATAGCCTTTTTCAGGGCTGGATAGGTGTGTTCCCTAGTCGTGTAGACTGTAAAGAGCTTGGTTTGCACCTTTTTCGGTTGTGGGTTCACTGCGCTGATGTTTCGCGCTTGTTGGTGGCTTTGTGAGGGCGCATATGTGCCTTGAGGGGACCCTGATGTGGCCAAAGTGGCCTGAAGGGCTGGCACATCCTATAGCTGTTTCATAGAGTTTTGTCTTTTGTCATTCGCGTCTCTGAGCGCCGCTTCGGGGGCTGGGCCCTTCAGAGATTGTGGTTCTGCATTGAAAATTGAACCTAAAACACAAGGATCGTACATGAAAGTGTTCCTACGGAGTACCTAATACCTAAACCTTAGTTTGTGGTGCGCGCCGGCACCTCCTGTCCTCACCTCTACCCTCTACTGGAAGCAAGGCTAGGGAGGACCTAAAGTATTCCTAGCGAGTACCTAATACCTAAACCTTTGTTGTTTGAGGTGCGCGTCCCTGACCTCCCCTCCCCCTCTACCAGAAGCAAGGCTATGGTGGTCCTAGCACATTAAGTACCTCAAACAGAGAATATTTATTTCTGTGTTTAGTGGGAGAACTAAAATTATTTACTTTGAGAAAATAAGTAGCCTTAAAAAAGCAGTTAACTGGTGCAACCGTGATGTATTGGCACTACAGGGAGCTAAGAAGCACCTGTAGCGCTCGGAGCTCGATGCCCTGTCGTTTAATTTATTTCATTAATATGTGTTTATCAGTGTTATTTTAGTTCGGTGCATGGTTTAGGGCCTGCATTTAGGACCTTAGTTATGGCAGTCGTTTAGCTAATAGGCTTTTTGGCCGCTTATATTTCTGAATATCTTCGGGGATAAATTACTAATTAATATTACAAGAAATATTTTTTTGTGATTAAATTGTATATATTTGAGCGCTATAATTTTGTACTTTGTAATTAGCGGAATTTCTATTCTGCTTATCGTAATACTAATTTTTAAAGTACACTGAACTTCCAAGTTGTTTCTAAAAAGGTTGTAGGTAAGTGTTTTTGGTGATTTAGGATAAGTGGGCATATCAAACAGCTATTTTATTATTTTCTTCAACTAACGAATCAATTTGAGCGACTTATAACTTGTTGTACAACTTTCCTAAGCTTTTCTTTATGTTCTTTTCTTGCTCTCAGCTTAATCTCTATTTGCTCTCGAGAGCAGAGAGCAACGTCACCAGAACACACGATTTGTACTTTTGTCAAAGACGTCGCGATTCGCAGTCACAGCACTGAACGTTCAGAATTTCTAGAAGTTGCTACAGAGCGCATTGCGGATCGTGACGTCCATGCGTTTGGTTAGATGTTAGTGTTTGTACGTTCCAAACGTGGATGCGTTAAGTGGAGCCCGGTTTGCTAGAATTTGTTAGTTATCACGTTTTCGGAGGAGTTATTTTCAACACGGAAAGTAAACAGTTGTACATTTGGTGCCGGTTGTTAGAAATTAAATGGCTGCTATGTCTGTGATTGGAATTGATTTTGGAAATGAATCTTGTTACATAGCTGTGGCAAGGGCTGGAGGAATTGAAACTATCGCAAATGATTACAGTTTACGTGCAACCCCGTAAGTACCTTTAATATGTGAATTGTTTTTTTTGCTGGATATGGCGATATGAGTTTGGCCAAGTGACATTTAATTATAATATTAACATAAGATCGGAGTTTTTTGATAACATAACATTTGTATTGTTGAAAAATGTCACACACCTGGATGAGGTTTAGATTCGGTAGAATAGACTTATGTCAAGGCGTTGTGTGTGTTTTTTTTTTTTTGGCGTGTCATGGCTGGCCGGTGTCCATGGTCATGAGAGAACGGAGCCCACACGCTGTGTTTCTAGTACCGAATTTGGTCATGATCTGTAAGCAGCTTCGAGTGAATCATTGTGAACCCAATGAAAGTAGTTATGAACAGTGTTACTTCATAGTATTGAGCCTTATGCTAGTTATAAAATTTCAACTTGGCCCGATAACTTCGGTGATAAATTTTTTATTTAAATATTCGGGGGCAACAAGTGGCGCCTGCGAGATTTCCATTGTGGGCTACAGTTAGTGGTAGGGTGTGTTATCGCTAATAGCATTATTTAAACATTTAATACACGATTTTCGTAACTAAAGCGTCAATCAATAAGTTCAATACCGACGTTCGGAGTTGGCCTATGTCATTTACTCTTGTTGCTTAACCCGTTTCTGCAATATAGCCTACATTGTTTGCCTAAAGAAAATATTGAGCAATGAAATTTGGGTTTAATAAATTTTAACATGCGTGTTGGTCTTTTATGATCTTGCAGTGATTTGCAGATATCCATGTGCACATCTCCTTTATTAAAATGTAAGAATAGTGGATAATCAAAATTTTTGTTTATAATAAATTCTTAGTTACATAGCCTGTTTGTAGCATTTCTAATGGGCAGTTTTAAGATTCAGTGGAATTAGCCAATTATAAGCATTGTAGTGATCCATTAAAACATGTGGGATTAATGTAGAACACAATTCCACAATATTTACATGCATTTTACGATGTCACCAATATGATGTCAATCTATGTATTTTTTACTATTGCCCAATCTCTAACCTGTGACAATTTAAAGGGACATCCACGGGAATGTGGGGGTTTTCGGGCGGAGACAATTTCACAATTTATAGACGTTTGAATCAGGACTTACATTAGAGCCAATCCACTCAAGTGTACTACCAGATTCCATATATGGTTTCGTGTTGTACACGAGTCCATCCGTCCAAATGTACTACGCAATACCACATATAGATCATAGTCAATAAATTACTATTTTGCCGCCAAAACAAACTTTCGGTATCAGATTAGTAAATGTTGATCCACTATTTTAGGCATTTCAGCCACACCTGGTTTATCACGGGTTGCGTGTGAATGACTCACTAATGGTTTCATATTGTGACCACTTGAAAAGGATTATTTCCACACACAATCATATTTCCCATTTAGTTAAATACCATTTCTGCTATATTATATTCTTCACTGTATCAAATACAGCCAAAACATACTACCTCTATTCTAATAGGACCTCCTTACAACCACCTTGCTTATTCTACATGTTACTACAAACATCAAGTGTATCTAATTATTAATTACAAGTTGTAAATACTAGGTGTCTTCTACAGAATCCTGACCTAACGTTAACTACCTACAACACTATTAATTAAACCTGACACACAACTGGTTTACGAGCCACTTCTGTAATAATTATAAAATATGTAAACAGAGAATAGAGAGTGCAAAACTCTGCTCTTTAGTAGCTTATTACAAAAGAAAAGGATTACAAATAATTTGTTTGAGGGCCCCAAATAGTTTGAGTGCAGAGGTTATACAGGTAAACAACATAGGTTTGGAGCAGTGTCAGGACATAATGTAATTCTGGTGAATTACTCAAGTCTTACCTGTTCTATATTGACGAGAGGATAAAACTAATTACTAGTAGAATAAATTTTGATATCGTAAATGATATAGGGCCCCGTAAATGATATAGGGCTTTATACATCAGAGGCGATGTATAAAGCCATGTTATTTTTTCAACACATTGTGTGTCCATATTGGCTGACGTTGGATGGATTGTGGGAAATTGCCAGACGTTGGTTTGATTTGTGTACTGTCGGAGGTTTTCGATTTACAAGTGTTTTATTGTAATTCATGTTGTTTGAAGTGAAGTGTTAAATCTGATAATTGTGTGAAATATACGTGCAGTGATTAGTGTGTCTGCGTAGTGTGGTCAAATGGACCAACGTTGTGGTGTGCGTTATATACGCCGTATGAATTGCGGGTATCAACTAAATTAAATAAATTATTTGGTAAAAAAATCTTGGAAAGTGGTAAAATTCCACTCCACTAATTACACAGAACACGAATTTACTGGGTACATAATTTGACCAATAGGAACCCCAAAAACGATAGTGGGGAGGGTTATGAAGATCCGGGAGATTGTGGGGTAAAACAAGTGATACATGTGCACATAATGTAATATTTGACGAAGATATGTTAAATTGCAAAAATACTGTACTAGCTTGGCTATAGATTATGCACTGAGCCAGAGTCACAGTGCCACCAGGGGAGTAAATCCCCAAAACATTGATTTAAGGTGCGCCTGCAATTTTTTGAGTTGGTGACGCGAAGTGTCATGCTTTCGTCGAAGCTTGGGAGTTTCCCCACGAATGATTTTCAAATGTAGCCCTCTTGCACTCAAAAATACTGTAAAAGTGTAGCCAAACATTATGTATTGAGCTACAGTCCCTGTGCCAGCAGGGGGGTAAATCCCCAAAACAGTGATTCAAGATGCCCCAGCTATTTTTTTTTAGGTGGTGATGCGAAGCGTCACACATTAGCGAAGCTTGGAGTTTTCCCATAAATGATTGTCATGTGTAGCATATTTGCATTGAGTAATAATGTGTGTTTTGCAATTGAACATATTTTTGTACTATTTGTAATATTGTCTCTTGAAAACATGTTTAATTGCAAAAGGTTGGAAGTGAACATTACCTAAATAAACAATGTTACCAATACAATTTAGAAATACGATAGTGGGAAGGGCTAGGAACTGAAGGGAAATATATGATATTTGTAGTTTGTATTGATAATATTGTCTATCTAGTTAATGTTTGGTTCAGTTTTTTGAATTTTTATGTATTTTCATGAATAAATATTAAATTATTTACATATTTTTCACCCATTTTACCCCACAATTTCCCTGATCTTCATAGCCCTCCCCACTATAGTTTTTGGGGTTTCTATTGGTCAAATGTAGATGCCCCTATTAAATTTGTGTTCTCTGTAATTAGTAGAGTAGTATTATACCACTTTCAGAGTGTTTTGTTTTCAGAAAAGCCCTTGTTATTAAGAATTACCGACATGCACAGATGGGAGGCGAGGTTGTCACTTGTTTCCAGGTCGCAACCACCCCGTGTGCTTCAACACACGTGATTAGGGCCGCAATAGTACTGTACTGCGCAGCTCTTGCCACTCAGTATTTGTCGTGGTTCGTACACACTGTGTTGTGTGGATATGCTGTGATAGTGGGAAACCAAAATAAAATTTTTGAGTCACAGCTAAGTCACAAGAATTAAAACCAAATGTATGAGAGCAAAACAACAACTAATGAGATAAGTGCTTTAATAAAGAAACTTTTATGTGCTACAACAGGCACCACGTTGGGAAAGCCATTTTTTTCTATACAGAACAGAAAAAATGTATAAAATATATATTTTGTGTGTGGGAATAGAGGAAAGATAAACATGAAACTCAACCTAAATTGTGTAATATTCAATATTCTTTTATCATGCAATCCACAACTACCAAACATAAGTATTTCAATTCCACGAGAAGATTAGGCCTTTCATACAAATTGCTTTATACACATACTGCTGCGGGAGCATACGAGAATTATACTGGGCAAGACATTCCAAAGAAGACGAGTTAAATTTCTCTTATTTGATAGACATGCATGCAAATGTGTTAATGAAATTAGCATGTAATATAATGCAGTTTGTTACACTTAATGTGTTCATTGACCATTTGAAAGAAAAGAAAAAATAGTATTTATGTTTTTAGATTATGACAGTGGAGTGACATGAGACAACCAAATATTTTAATAATAGGAACAAGCCATTCAGTGTGAGTAGTTCACAGCTCTCATCATTAATTAGACAATTTCAAACATTACAAAAATATTACACATACACTAAAATTCAGACAACTATATTTTAACGAAGGGAAAACAAATCATTTAAAACTTACAACACCCTATCATATACAACCAATATTGAGTTGCTGTCAGCCATTCTGTTCAAGATTTGTGTGTGATATGTGAGAAATCATTACCGAATTCATTTTACTCTCATACATTTATGATTACAGGTAGGCACAATCTTCAAACAGACAACTGACTATTTGACTGATGTCAATTTACGTCATTAAAAATGTATCTCAGGCTAGCAATAAACGGTTTGCGACTCCTGATTGTATATTTGGTAGGGAACGTCTGGAAAATTGTTCTACACGTAACTTCTTGATTTTGGAATCATTCAGACGTCATTAAATTGAATTATTTAAAATTTTATTCTTTTAATGAAACTCGCACTAGAAAGTTATTGTGCTAAGTTTATGCACAGTTTTTTTTAATGAAAAGTAACTGTATTTGTACGTATTGCTTATCACTGGTCTGCGGTCATGTACATACAAACAGGAGTAGCAACGTGATAAAGAAACTATGGAAATAAAATTACTAAGCTTACATATATGTGGTTAAATAAAACAAAACTATAGTAATTTATCACAACCTGTCACTTCACTCAATAATAAAATATAATGAAAATTACTAAAATATTCATCTTTGAAAAGCAAATGCCAAACCAAAAACACATTTGATCAATGACAGTTTTTTGCCCAGAACAGATGTGCAATTTTTTCCTTGCACGGGTAGTAATTGTTTGTTGAGCTATATCCAAGCCTTGTATGTATGTCATCAAATTTGTTTATTTTATCTTGGCAACGAAACAACCAAATATGACAAAATAATGTATAACTTACCTGTAGTGATAATTTTTTGTGGATCTTAGACTTTCGTTGATGATATCATCCTAAACTTTTCTTCTACGTTGCATTTTATGAGCTTACGTATCAGTGAAAGACTAATTTTTGAGTGTGGCATAATACATGATACATCTATAGGAATATTTTAGTATATTAAGGTTCAAATATAAATGTGATATATTTTTGATAAATAATATAGTATCAAATAAATGCAGTAGAGCATCCCTCAACTGGAAAATATTGAATGAAGGCCTATTCTGGTTGTGGGAAAATTCCAGTCATGGGAAATTACGGTGTGGTAGTATGATTTGCTTATTTTTTAAATTAGAAACTCCTATTATAGCTTGTTTATGATGTACATAAAGGTTGTAGGGCAGGCCTGTCATTTAGATAATTGGGTTTTTAACCGGATCCCTGAATTTAAAAACATCTAACATAATATTAATTCATCATTGGACATTAAAACACGGCACCACACAGGGGACCCGGCAGAAGTTTTTTCTGATGTGTAGGCATATCTGGTGCAAGCCAAATCACCTCTCGTGCACTAAAAAATTTTGCTATTAATTTTAAAAATTAATTATTGTGAATGGGGAGTTGTTTGTGGGAATAGAATTTGAAGGGTGTTCTGCTTACAGTAAAGGTAAAATAAAGAAAAGACAATTGTGTTTTTAGTAAATAAATTAATGCTAGAAGTGAAAGTGTGTAGGTAAACCCCCCTCCCTTTATTTTTTGTCGTATATATATTTTTTCCTTCTAGTTTATGGATCTTGGACCAGGGTAGGTCCTTGACGAAAACGAAGCAAACATATGTTAGAGTGAGGAAGTGGGGTGGGTGTGTGACAGGCCCGCTAGTGGGTAGTCTGTTAGCCATCACGTGTAAGGAGGGAGAGGGGCAAGATGTTGCGCAACAGACACACACAAGAGATGCAAGAAGCAGGTACTTCAAGACATGTAGACGGGTTATTGCAGAACGAGTAACAAATGGCAGAATAGGCAGTTATGCGCCCAAAAGCTGCAAGTTGTAAAATATTCAGAGCACGGGAAAACGTATGTATTTATGCATACTTACGCGGAAGGTACCACGAGATGTGTTGTATTGTCTAGGTGTTTGTAAATGCACGTGCTCAGACTGTATATGTAGACCAACTGCTTTTGCTGGTGTTATCTCTCGGTTGATGCTCTGGTCTCTCTGTCTGTAGTGGTATTTACATACATATTTTATTACATGAGTAAGCAACTTACATCAATAGTTTTTCTTAGTGTTTTTCGAGTAAACAGTGTTAGTAGTTGTATCCAACGGTAATTAAATACATGTTGCAGCATGTGTGCTATGATAAAACCCACGTGCGTGCACGTAAGTTTATGTAGTGTGGTGTTTTTGTGTGTTCAGGGATGATCAGATAGCAGTTGTGTAAGTGTAGGTGACACACAGAACACAAGCATATACAACTCTACTAAAAATAAAAAGCAACTAAATGTATTTTGGAATTTAATATTCAATTAGCTTTTCTTTTGGCCAAAACTCAAATAGAATGGTCTGATTTACAATAAAGAACTTCCGAACTCATAATATTGATTGTATATGTTTGTGTATTTTTTTGTTAATTGGCCTCTTTGAAAGTTGCATTTTGGCGCAGAGTTCCTATTGTTATCTGTATTTGTTTACTGGTTATGAATTTTCCAAACATTTGTATTATCCCGAGGCGAGCCAAAATTAAAATACTTGATATAGTACATTACTGAAATTTGTTTCAAAAGTGGAAATGCATAAATATGAAATATTATGCAAAACTCAAACTCCAAATAATTGCCCACACACATTTTTTCACAATTAACGAAAAGTAACAGCTGACAAAATCACAAAATGTGTACTTACGATTATATGGTTCAAAAGTCAAAACAGAATTTTTATAAAAAGGAAAAATATACTGAATGTAGCTGTATTTTCCCAAATACATAAAGTAACTTGCCCAAATACAAAAAATGCTGTAGCTCTACCAACACTACCTTAGTTCACAGTACGAAAACTTTGGAATTTTTATGTGTTTTCTTTAAGTTTTAAATTCCGTTCAGTGACTTAAAAAAGTGCGTTGTTATATTTTATCATATGAATTTTGCATAACATTTTATCTTCATGTATATTCAGTTTCTGAAAAAAGTTTCACTAACGTATCCAACGTATTTTTTCAGGGGTTCACTTTGGTGTCAGTACTGCTAAATGCAGTAATTTGTCTTTTATACAAATTTGGGAAAATTCATAACCTTTAAAAAAAGATTAAAATAAAAATTCTTGAACCAAAATTTAAATTTCAAAGAGTACAATTGAAAAAATATACAGGAACAGATAAAATCAATATTATAGGGATGGAAGTTCCTTTATTCTAAATGTATGGGTGGCCCTATATTTTTGGTTGCTACTGTAAATTAACTTGACTAGTGAAGCTACAACCCAGGAAAATATCAGCAAAATCTTCTTGAAATTACTCTGTTCTTAAAACATTTAACGTTATTGCTTTTGGACTAGCATTTCAATTTCGGTAGAACACTGAGGCTCCACTTGGACCTGTAGTTATGTTCGTTAGTAAGTGAGCGGAGAAGTCCGATAAACTCATTAATGTTGTCAAAAGTTAGTTATATGTCCATTCTTTACAGCTGTAACCTGTGGTCTCGTCCTGATACATTGATAGTTACGAAAGTTCTGTATTAATGGGCCTCTTCTTCTGGCTCCCCCATCCTGACATCTTGTTTTCCTAGTTGATATATGTTTTACCTCGTTTGTCTTGGGGCCACGGTGGCCGAGATTTAGCCTGCTTGCCTCCTACCAAGGCGAACTGGGTTCAATTCCCGGCTGGGTTACCAGACATTCACATGTGGGAATCACTCAGAACGATGCCGTTGGTCGGCGGGTTTTCTTGTAGATCTCCAGTTTTCTCCACCCTTTCATTCCAGCACCGCTCCATTATCAAATCAAAAGTCCTCATCGGCTCTCAAGACCTCGTTGGCAAGAGCGTCCCAAATTTATATACTCATTCACATGTTTCTTGTCAAAAATACTACATAATTTCAGACAATGTCAGTAGGGTCTAGGTTATATTTGTACGTGATTCAAGTCGTCATCTAACTTTTTTAAATTGCTCACCCCAAAATCTAAAGCGTTTTCGTTCGTTGGGGATACATCGTAAATAATAAGTTGTAGGTAGAATATTTATATTCAACTTATTTTAATTGTTGATGGTTGAAATCATATTATACAAATTATGTGGCTTGGAGCATCTGGAGATGCTACCGAATGTTTATTTTGTGTCACAATAATATTTAGGTATTCAATGTTTGTGTTTATGTGTTTACAAGACGTTTTAAAAGTTTTGTTATTATTCTTCATTTATTTATGTTTTCAAGGTGATACAATGTGTATTTGATTAATTTCAGTGCTTAATTGTCCTCTGTTTATGTTTGTAAAAGGTACTGTATGCTAGTATGTATATAGGTTGGAGCACAGTTGAGGTTAGGTGCTAATGTTATGAAGTTTTATGTGGGAAATGTTACAAATTTTGCAATATTATTAACAACATGGCTGATGAAGAATCACGTTCCTACTTTCTAAGTTCATAAATTATGGAGGAAAGAGAGGTATTTGTGACAAACAGAAATTAAATTCTAACTGACAGGTTAGATGAAATAACACTATCGACTTCTAAGCATGGTAACAATACAGTAGTAGAAGATACGAACCTTACGGGGGGAGACTCAGGTAATACTCATAACTCACCACGAGGAAGAGGTACTTCTATGCCTCAGGAAGCTGATCCAACAGTTACAGGGGAAAACAACATGCAACACAGTATGAACCAAATGCTAGCTATGATGACACAAATGCAAGTTAGCATAGAAAACCGCTTTTACAGATGTAGAGAACAACTTTACAGATGTACAGAATAACATTACTGAAGTACAAAGCAGTATTGTTGAGGTTCAAAACAGTATAGAGAGTGAGTGCTCAAATGTTTGGCAAGAAGTACAGCAGCAAGTGATTTGCAATGACAAGAACCTTGAAGGAAGTAAGCAATAGGTTTGAGAATACCGAAACACAAACCACTCAAAATATAACACAAATAAAAACACTTGAGCAGATAGTAGGAGGTAGTAGGAGAAGATAGTATCCAATAATGAAGAGACACAAGAACTTGTACAAAATTTAACAGTACAAGTAAGTGCCACTGCAGAACAGTTGAATAAACAAATATTGGAAGTAAGGGAGGATGCTGAAAAACAGTGTGTATTTAGATACAGAGTTAAGGAGCCTAAGTAATCAACTCACCCACCAAATGGAGAGAGTACAACAACATGGTCGATTCGAACTAAAGGCTTTAGTAGACCAAGTAAGGAAAGCACAATATAAGGAAGGAAAGAGGAGACGAAATGAATTGGAAAGGGTTCCAGCATCACCTACAGTGGAACACACATCTGTACCAATAGTACACCGTGAAGATAACACGATGTGAAGGCTTAAATAACAAACAAAATGAAATAATCAGTCAACCTACAATCACTAACATTAAGGAACAGTCAAGTGACCCACGCACGTGTACACCTGGACACAATAGGTCATGTTATTCACCCACAGTGTTGCACCAATCAGCAGAACACCGGTCCAAAGACACACTTACATTTCATGGCAAAAGCCAGGAAAATCCAATCACTTTCTTAAAAAAATATGAGAGAATTATAGATATTTTGGTTTGGCAGAACAGGATGTACTAAAATGTTTGAATGTGGCATGTAAGGGTAACGCATATTATTAGCGGGAGATGGTTAAACCCAAGTGCAATAATTATGATTAATACAAGGCCTAATTCATGTGGATCTAGAGTAATCTGCGCACGCAGCTAAAGACAGACCACTTTGATCCTAAGAAGGGAAAGTCAATTGAGGAATACATGTGTGTAATGTACGAGCTTACTAGAAATTTGGAACCACCTATGTCTGATAGCAAATTTATCAGTGTGATACTCGCTCAGCTACCGATGGAGTACCAAAAACCGTGGGTTTGTCCTAACGGATCAAGTGGTCTCTGAACTCTGTTACGACAAGATCGAGAGACAGATGAGAACACAGGCCAAGGATGAGGGAAGACAGCCACCACTATACAACCACTGGCAAGGCCACAGACAACAGGGTCATCATGGACAATACTAGAGAAGAAGTGATAACAGGGATGTGAATGTGCACTTCACAGGTGCAAGGGATGTAAATAACCAGAGTAGAGGAAGGAACTTCAGGGGCGGATATCGAGGAGGAAGAGGATGGAGAGAACATGGATCAAGACCATACAGAGACCAGAACAATAGAAAGGATCATAGTCAGAAGGGAGGTCGTAAGTCCAAAGGGGATGACCTGCAGATGTCAGACATGGGAGGAGGTACCCCGTCCGACAACCTATCCAGAAGCCAGGCCCAGTTCCAAGGAGGGTATAGGTCACCATGTACACCACCATCTCGGCAACCAACGTATTCTGTTCCCTCGCAAGGACAAATAGGTGGCAACAATTACATTGTCCCCAACTTATTTCCAGAACAGTCGCAAAGGGAATGGCAACCACTGCATACAAACAGTAGGATAGACAGACTGGAAAAACCATCAAGGTCATACACAGCCAACGCAACCTGTATGGTGTAGCCCACCACCGTTCACCAATTGGCCATCACCATCACTACCCCAACAAAGTAAGGGAGTGTTTGGTGGAGGAACAAGTGAGACGAAACAGTTAAACTAAGTCAGGTTAGCGGTGACAGTCTCAAGGTGTTAACCGTAGTGAGTGCACCAGTTAAGTATATTAACAGTAAGGTGACTAGTGGATACAATGCAAACATGTACCAATATACAGTGAGTGATGGCAATGAAATAACTGCAAGTGTGTGTACAAAATTAGTAGGGATAGCATGGGTTGGAGAATCAGACAGGAATTTTCTTACCCATGAGCCAGTTATAGCATTAGGTAAGAAGCAGGAAGCTTTATGTTCTGAGGTTAGTGTGACAGTGTTCGGGGTAGTACTGTCAGCACTGCTTGACAGTGACGCAGAAGTGAGCTGCATCAGTGAACAATCTGTCAAGAGAATTAAGTATACAGGAGTACTGTTACCAGTGCCAAAACTGAAAATCTTAGGTGTTACCTCTAGAGCTAGCACATTTATCAACCAGCAAACATTGATTAAAATTGAAGGTATTGGTAAGCAAAAAATTGTGGCAGTGTTTATTGTTAAGGGCTTGACAAAATAATTAATTTTAGGTATTGATTTCTTATCAGCTTACATCGTGAAACTAGATTTTGGATACATGGTGCATCATTGCCAGCAGAGGAGTTTGATGTGACAAAGCCAAGTAATTGGGGACCAGGTGATAGGTTAGTGGGTTCCTTATGCAGGGAAGTGCATTTGTACCAGCTGTTTACTGATGGTAGGAGGAACATTATTACAGCTATTGAAGAAGAGATATGGTCAGCTATTGCATTAGTAGATACTGTGACACAGCAGCAACGGGAACAGCTATATTATCTAATGAAAGCACACAAGAATATTATGTCAGAACAACTAGGATTGAATAAATTGTACCATGCCAAAATTAAAGTAATTCCAGGAGAACCCTTCCACAGGAAATCATATCCGATACCACAGAAGTTTAAGGAAGCTGAGGACTTCCTAAAACAAATGTTGGAATGGGGTGTAGTTGAAGGGAAGCCAGTCCATATGCTACCCCATAGTTTGTGTCAGGAAGCATGATGGGACGGGGCGTTATGTTTGGATGTCCTTGCCTTAAACAAAATTACTATTAAAGATAGAGAAAACCCAGTTCAAACTAGTGAAATATTGAGGTTATATAGGGTGTAAAATTCCTAAGCACCCTTGACCTATCATGTGGATTCTGGCAAATTCCACTAGTCAGATTCAAGAGAGTACACAGCATTCCTATTTAGGAATCAACAATATGTATTCCAAGTAATGCCTTTTGGCATTTGCAATGCTATGGCAGTTCACCAGATGTTTTGCAGTGACTCTGGGTGAACAGAGTGAGGGCATTGCAAGGGCATATGTGGATGATATCCTCATAACGTCAGCCACATATGAGGAGGGTATTGAACACGTAAATACAGTCCTAAGTAAACTTTAGCCTGCTGGCATGACTGTCAAACTATGAAAGTAACTCTTCTGTCGAGAAGAATTGCCATTTCTAGGGCATATATTGATGCCAACGGGCATAAAGACAGCACCAGATAAACTGAAAGCTGTCAATGAATTTTCAGAGCCTAGATCAGTGAAGCAGTTGTGTAGTTTCTTGGAAGTTATAGGCTTCTACCGCAACTACGGTAACAAAATTGCACAAATAGCCGTTCCGCTATTTCAACTGCTCAAGAAAGACCAGGTGTGGAAAGGGAAGCATTCATGAAACTGAAACAACTGTTCTTGAATGAATGAACATGTTATAAATCACTCTGTGCAAGGCCAAGAATGTTTTATTTATACAGACGCTTCAGCCTACGCTCTAGGAATGAAACTGGCTCAATGTGATACTGAGTGAGTAGAAAAGACTGTGGCTATGGCCAGTCGGACATTGAACAGTGCAGAAAGAAATTATACTGTGACAGAGAGGGAGACTCTTGCCGTAATTTGGAGCCTGCAGAAGTACAGAGATTTTCTTCTAGGAGAGAATATTGTACTTCTGACAGACCACATGGCCCTCGCTTGTGTGAAAACAGGCAAAATAATTGGCAGTCATTTAACAAGACTGAGTTTATTGATTCAAGAGTGTGATATCAAAATTAGACATATTAAGGGCAAAGAAGATGAAGCAGCAGATTATCTAAGCAGGATATGAGTCTGATGGAGACGTCCCAAAGTCTCTTGGAAAGCCGAAAGAATATTTAGTAGCCACTGGAAGAGCAGCTAGTATATTAGGGAGAAGTGAAGAGTTGAACAAGTTAATGAGTGAGCTGAAAGTCCACCAAGAAGATGATGAGAAATGCCAAGTAATTGTAAAGAAGATTCAAGATGTAAATTCAGCTGACAAATTGAATGTTTTGTTCTGTATTTCACCTGGCAGAATGTTATTTTATCATGGCAACACCAAGACACCGTTCGAGGAGTATTGGAAGCTGCTACTACCTAAGAAGCTGGTAAACAAATTTGTGTGAACATGCCATTTGTTGTTAGGGCATGTGGGAGCAAACAAGGTATATGAAACTATCAGAAGGATAGTATACTGGCGTGCTATGCAAAGTGATGTAGCGAAGGTAATGAGATCATGTTCTTCAGCATGCCAAAATGCTAAGCATCCTACTGAACGTCTCGGGGGATAATTACAGCTGATCTTACCAGTGAGGCCATTGCAATTGGTGTCAGTAGATCTGTACGGACCACTGCCAATATCTAAGGCAGGTGTTTGGTACATCTTCGTAGTCATGGACATCTTTACGAAGTATGCGAAGTTATATGCAATAGTTAATGCAATAGCAACAGTGGTGTTTTTCAAAGATGAAAATTTTCATTGAATAAGTGGGAAAACCAGAGGCAGTACTCAGTGATAAAGGCACTCAGTTCACAAGCGACGTGTGACAGCAAGGGATGCTGAGACTGAAGATCATACAACAGCTTCAGTGAGACATCCGCTGGGTAATTCAGTGGAAAGGCGGATGTGAACATTGGGGACAACACTACGAATATACTGCAACAATAACAAACAGAAATGGAGGGATTACTTGCCCTTGACAGAAGTAATAATGAATCACACCGTACATGTATAGACTAGTATAACTCCTTTCGAAGCACTCACTGGGCAACGTTCCGAGCCGCTAGACATAGGCCTACCACATTTACCAAATGTGTGTGACTAGTGTGTATCTAGATAAGAGGTGCAACAGGAGGTACAAAAATTGGTGAAAGCACAATTATTCAGTGCAGCCAGGAAGCACAAGGAAAAGTTGAAATCATCCAAGTTAAGTAAATTTTAAATGGGAACTCTAGTATTGGTACAATCCCATTAGACAATTTTGGGCTAATCTCGCTAAATAGTTATATAATCTCTACAAAGGGCCATATCTCATTTGTGAAGTGTTGAAGGAGAACTGATATGGTTTGAGGAACAAGGTTACCACGAATACCTAGGGAGGTACAGTGTAGCAGATCTTAGGTTGTACCAGTAACCTATCGTGGATGCACACTAATGTATGAGATACATCCAGTGTAAGCTAGGCAGCAACTCATAGCACAATGATTAGGAGGGCAATACGAAAACCATGCAAATACAAGTGAAGTCACAAAAAAAAAAACATAGAATGTGTATTAAATGTGTTAGGATAAGTTAGATTAAGATGTGCAGCCATTTGAATTGTCATGTTGATGTGTACAGCAGGTGTACACAATAGTGAGGCTATGATGCTGCAGCATGATTCCTGCTTGAGCGCACAGTGTATTATTTAGCGACTATACACGTTGTATTTACATAAGCAAAAATGTTTGAAACCCCATTTGTGGCTATGAAGCTTGCGAGCTGTACATTTTATTTGGGTGTTGCGCCAAATAATGTTTTAGAGAGTTAGTTTTCCAGACGTCACTTGGTATCAACATAGCAATTTTTGCAACGAATGTATAAGCCATGTAACAACATGAAAACAAGTGATGTTAATCAATTGAAGAGGTACCTGCAATTTTGGAGTGCAGAATATTATGTTGTTTTGTTTTTTCTCTTCACTACAATATATTTCCTGGATGGTGCTGATATTTCCATGAGAGGTGTGGACCATAGATAGATGGTGCTGCACCAAGGATGGTTCTCCTGCAACACGATCTTCTTCTGTATCCAGGCAACCACGCACATAAACAACCTGAGTCACATGTATATACACACGCTATAGCACGTAAACTTTGAAATGAGTGATTTTGTTATGCAGTGATAAGGATTTGGACATAACACGAGTTACTTTGCAGAAATTGAGAGGGAAGTAGTCTTCATTAGCTATCTCTAGACCTACGTTGTTTACGCAAACAGATAAACGGCTGACTTATGTCATTTAGTTTCTCTTTAATCTATACAAATAAAAGAGGGGAGGGTTTCAGTTTAATTGTCCTAAGATAGTTCAAGTGTGAAGTGAAGGGAACTTCAAAGAAGAAAGTGGAAGACTAATGTGAACTTATAACATGATGTTAATTGCTAATAACACTGCAATGTGTGATAAATTAGTAGCCTAAGAAGTTATTTTGGTCACCAGCTAAACTAACGCCTAATGATACTTTCTGATGGGAAGTACAGATGAACTATCAAGGTTTGATATGAAAGTTGACTGTCACAAGCTAAGTGATTATCAGATAAGGGCACACACAAACATTTTCAATGATCAACACTGTAACGACACATTTACCGTTGGTGAAGTGAAGTGAAATCTGCTAGGCAGTGTATTTTATGACGTGCCAGGTAGCTTCAGTGATGCTTTGTGGAAATTAATTCGCACTTGATATGTACAAAGATTTTAGTTGCAGTGTTACACAGAGACAAAGTTCCAGCAACACAGATGCAGTGTGGTTATTTGTGTTGAGATGGATATACCTCCACAAATAATAATTTTCTTCAACCACGACACAGTTCTTCATGGTTATGGAAGACACGCTGCAGAAACAGTCTCCTAACAATGCCGAAGCGGCGCATTTCATAAGTCCGAAAAAGTCCAGATTTTGTTCAGATTACAGCACATGTAGTACAGAGGACGAACTTCATTATTATAGATGCTTTTCGTTTCCATAATGTTGTAGATATCTTAGAGGAACAGAACCCACCTTATCCTTCAGATGCAACTACGACACCTGGCTTCTCAGCTGAATATTTAAATTCTCTTAACGACATGGGCATGAAGTGGACTCAGTTTGCTTCAGGAATTTCTTTAGCTTGTCTCTCCTGTGCAATACTGTCTTTCTTATATAATGATGGCCACCACTTATTGAAATCAAGTATTCCAGACATTTCAACCATGTGCACGAGTACATTTGACTATTAACCAGCAGACTACAGTATTCCTTTGGGGTATATATTCTGCCATATTTATTCAGTTTTCTTTTAAAGCTTCCGAATTCTCTATCACATGGTAAGGAGTGGCCTCTTACCGGATATCTGTGAATAATATCCGTAAATCTGCCTGAATGTTTAAGACCTGAGCACATACGAATGACCACATGATTTTTATTCTGTGCTATGCAACCATCTGAGTAGAGATGCAGTTCTGTAATATCTTTGTCTGGATATTAATACAGATGTAATACAAGAAAGAACATAGGTACTTTGTTAGCACCTTTATTTGCGATGTCTTCATGGTACAGAAACAGAAGACTTCTCTGAGATTTCAAATTGTGTACACAGAAACAATTCACCTACATGTCGTAGTTAGAATATTTCCTGTACAGGTATGTGGGTCAGAGGCAAATTCTGCGTATAATCGAAAACCAACCCTCTGATATACACATTATCTTAGCAAGATTGTTCTGTTTGTTTTAAAGCTTTGTAGAATTTTTGAATCTGACGTTTGTGAATTTCCAACTCTCTTTGAGCTGCTTGTTTTACAATGTCTGCTAAATGTGGAGATTTTATTTTCACCTGCAACTCTTTGCATCTACTACACACATCTATCTGTGGCCTGCCAAAACAGTACCTGAAATTTTCGTTAAAGTATTTCAAGTAGAACTTTTATTTTACTTCCATGTTTGTTTCACCTCCACATGAGCATCTAAATATTTAATCACAAAACCAGAGTAGTGGGTCGTTTTAGCTGGAAATGATTCTATGTGCTGATGTATTATTTGTTCAACTTATATTGAGTTTTTTTAGTATTAGGGTGAAACCCATGTTTGTCCTGTGGTGTCTCGCCTCGAACCAACAGATTTGCAATGCGATATACCCTCTTCTGTGTCACTGCATGCAAGCTAACAAATGCTATTTTACGTACCTGAATTCAAGTATTACCAGCAATGGCGTGATACGTGATTGCAGCTTGTCTTCCATTACATTCACTTTCCTTTGTTTTGCATGATCTGTACTTTTTAACAGATTGTGCTTCAATGATACATACATTGCTAATGTAGATCCTGATGGTTCTTATCTTTGAGATCAAGGAATGCCGTAAGGAGGTTTTTTCTATCGTGTTCATTAATCTTTTCAAAGCATTTCATTCTGCATCTAAACTTTCAATACACAAAACACTTAGAAATTAATTTTAAGAAATTTATATGTAGATTATACGTAAATATAATATTCTTAAAGTTTTCACATTTATTCCTTAAAAGATTGCAAGAGAATGAAATACTTAGTTTTCATATAACCTATAACAACAACTTACACTTCATTGTATTACTTACCTACAGTCTTCTCCGGTTTTCTTTTCTGGTACTAATTTTCGTTTACATGTATCATATTCTGTTCCTTTGACTCTTGCTTTTTTTTTTTCTCTCTGTTTCTATGTAATAATCACTGGTATTCGTGCTTGTTTTCTTTCCTTTCGTGTTGACATCCATTATTCCAGTTTTAAGCTCCTTACACAATAGAAAACTTTAGCATTTGATCTTGTTTGCTTTCCTCTGACACAATATTATAATTTCCACCAATACACAATTCATTATTGTAAAGTCAGAGTTCAGACAATTGAACATCGGTTCTGCGAGACTCGTTAAAAGGTGTATCATGTTATGTAAATAATTATATTATCCAGGAATGCATTTTACATACCCTTTTTAAAAATAGGCTTAAAATTTACTTAAAAGTTTATTTCAAAACAAAAAACTCATTTGTTTACTTTATTATAATATATCAATTCATATATTTCCTCTTCACATTATATTTGTTTGCCATTTATTTAATATAAGACGAACTTTGTTTAATATACCGAGAATAAAATTGCCCTACAATAAAATAATGCACTTTTCACATAACCTCTGTTAGATTCTCTGCAAAATGGCTGCTTGACTTTGACTTTAAATTTCAACTTTTTGAAAAAGATAAGTCGAGAATGCTTGACTGTACATTTGACAGTGTAAGTTCCATAAGAAACAACATGTCGGAAGTTAAAGTTTTCAGTTTTGTAAGGGCCTCTTCTCAATATTAGGTATGCCATAGATAAATAAAATGACACTGCTACTCTATTAACAGTTTAAACGATATATACAGCAAAGCTGCCAGCATAACTTTGTCACTGTTAAATAGCAATATGTCATAGCAAACGTGTTCATTGTTAGAGGTAAGTCGACTTGATCCTCTTTAACAAGGACCGTTTTAAAGCGCTCCTAGTTTTACAACCACATTATAGGTCCAAATTGGCCTTATAGGGTCATCCCATGTACCAAATAAACAAAAAGTTAGTAATCTCTAAAACCGAAGAGAAAATTAATATTTCTTTAAACATAAACATATCTTTCAAATGTATCTCATAGTTGTGTAGTATAACTGAAATTTAATAATTGTGTTGGCAGATAAAAAGAATTAAAGTGAACATTAAAAATAATCCAGATGTTGCAGACAGTGCTGCTAGATTTTGCAACAGTTTCACATTTATGGCGGCAGGAAATCAGGGGGGGGGGGGGGGGCAAACTCCTGTAACACTGGTTACTTCCAATCACATTACCAATTCTTATACATTCTATTTTCAAGTCTGGGTATATTAATAAATCTGTGAAACAAAATATGTCCATTTTCATAGGTCTTTGAAAAAAAAAAACATTATGATACACAAACAAAACTCTGCTTAAACCTCTAAAGTTTTTTGTAGGTTGGTCCTTGTTACGTGCAGAGTTTATCAACCCCAGCAGACTGACTATGAGCGGTTTGACCTCGGGCATGCTCGGTAAACTCATAGCAGCACTCGGGTGTTAAAATGCCGCATGCGATCCTCAAACATGGGACACGCCAGTCGAGTTGCCGGCTTCTCGGAATCTGGCCACACGTATATAACTTTCGCCTTAACTGAACAAAGCTGTTTAAAGTTATTTGAAAATTATGTAGATTGATGCAAAGATAATCATTTTATCTAGGCTAATTAGCTATGAACTGAATAATTGTATTTGGAATCTCTTGTAAATGAGTTAAAATATATAGTCAGCATTCAAATATAAATGCAGATACGGTCATAACTCTTAACTTAATTTGAAATCTGATTCAAAACACAAGTTTACAGTTGTAATAGTCGTATTCCAGAAAGGAATTTTTTATTATTTTGATGTAAATAGGTATTAACATTTTATTTTGTTCTGTGTTGATTATAACAAATTTTTTGTGTTTCTTTCATGCAGTGCAGTGTTCTCCTTGTATCTTCCCAAGGAGTAGTAGTTTTCATATGTTCTTAAGCGGCAACTTTGAATGTATTTGTGTTAGTGTGTTAAGTCATTAGACGTAGTTATCTTTGACTTGAGCAAGGAATTTTAGTTCCTTCTTCTTGTAGAAGGAAAAGCTTTGGGGTCTTTGTCATGTTCATCTCAGCTTAAGTTTAGGGCGATGCAAGTAGATATGCAGGGCTGATTCTAGCTCACTCTTTATTTTCATCAAAATTTTGAGGCTTTTTGCTTCAAAATCTATGTTTTTGAGACTAACTTTATGCTCTAACAATTTTAAAACAGGAGCTCCAATATATATATATATATATATATATATATATATATATATATATATATATATATATATATATATATATATATATATATATATATATAACATCAAAATTCAAGCAAAAATTATGCAAAATTTCTTGCTTTTCATGCAATTTTTCATATTTTCTAGAAATGTCAATTTTTCAAGTGATTAATGTAAATCAAGCAAATTAAGCCAAAAAATCAAATAAAAAGATACACACACATTAATAGAATTCAATTTATTACATGAATACAATATCATGCATAGTTTTTCCATTTTTCACTTCTTTTAAACCTTTATATGCCACAAACTTGTTTCTCAATTTTCTTTGCATAGCAATCTGGTAAAGTAATTTTACACCCATCGTCTGGAATACAATTAATTTTTTTTACTAAATTAAGGTTCATAAATTTGAAAATCTGTAACTTCATACCATTTATCAATTTCTAGATCTGTTAGTTTAATGAATTCATATGAATTGTTCAACTTGTTGAGCAGAGCCTCCATTTTTGTGTTTATTTAAAAGGAAAAAAAAAAAAATGATTAAAGAAATAAAATGGTTAATTTTCGTAGTAAATAAAATGGAAACTATGCTGAAATGGAAAATAACACATGCAAGCAATGTAAAAAGTGTGGCAAAGCATTAAACATAGAAAGTTTTGCACCTCATAAACACACACAAGATCAGCGTTTTAACATCTGTAAAAAGTTTTATAGTGAATATGCCAGTAGTCGTTATGGATTAAAAAAAGGGGAGTAATTTGCGAATGTGGAAAATATGTTTATAATACATCTCTCACAAAGTATAAAATTAGTAATTTACACAATACAGCATTAGATATTCTAAACGAAAATCATGATAATTATCCGCCAAAAAACATGTAAAGTGTGTAATGACAATAAATCTATAAAATTACTTTCTCTTAATAAATATAGTAAGGACAAATATTCAATCACATGTAAAAAAATGTTTTAGTGATTATATGAAGAATTATTATCATAACAAGAAGTTAAAAACTGTTTCCCAGTAATTTAAGCACTTTTCGATTTATCCCGTATATCTGTTCTTACATTTTATTTATAACTTTTTATTTCTTGTAAATAGAGAATTATGGCGACAAACAATCTATCAGTTAAGCTGGGCGAGAAGACAGTATGGGAGTTAAGAATTATAGGTAGAAGATTTGAAATTAAATATTTGCACCATCTAAGGAAAGCAGATTTAATTACAGCAATTATAACATTTATTATTGATGGGCAAAGAAGAAGAAACTTAGCAAATTTTCCATTTTCTTATCCTAATATCAATGAATTATATAAGAAAGATAGAAAGAAATTGAAAAAAATATTTTCATTCTCTAATAATCTATTTGTAAAACAAGAGAAAAAGGAATTAAAAGAAATATTCCCATTTTCTAATAGTGTATTTGTAGAAATAAAAGCCAGCGGGTAAAAAAAAGGATAACAAAGAATATTTTTACAAATTTACCTTTGGCTGACGCAAATAGCAATGAATTATATCCCGAAGATAGAAAGGAATTGGAAGAAATATTTCCATTCTCTAATAATTTATTAGATAGCGAAAGAAATAGAAGAACCAAGTTACTTAGTTAATAAAGCCTTTAAAAGTAGGATGTCCACAGATAACATTGAAAATTCTTTTAATTTAGTAGAGCCTAATCAGTTTTACATTCTATAAAAACTTAAGTTTTTTGATAATATGCAAGAGTCTTAGAACATTTATAGGGTTGAAAACCAGCATTAAATTGTATGCCAATTGTCTCAAACAAGAAAATAATCAAGTAGAGTTATTCACATTTCAATCACCCAGTCATACAATATTGAATGAAGGAAACTTGATATTGATAAAGTAATATATAATTATGAATACCCTATTAAAATTGATGATATACCAAAAATAGAAAATCAAATTGATACTTCTCTGAATGTGTACTCTATTAAAGATGAATGTAAGAAATCCATGGTATATCCACTAAAATTTACAAAATGTAAAAAGGATAAGCATATAAATTTACTTTATTTCAAAGAAGGTGATAACTCACATTTCTGTTGGATTAAAGACTTATCGAGACTGCTTCCAATGTAAAAAATAAGCATGGTAAAACTTATATTTATGATATGTCTCAAATATTTAAAAAAATTATAAACCTACAGTGAAGATTCCTTTCGCAATATATGCCGATTTTGAATCAATTTTAATGAAAATATCAACAGTTAAGCCAAATCCAAAGGAAATAACCAAGTTTAAATTAATCAAAAAATATCCAGATTTAACAGATGATGATATTGATAATGGTTTTTATAAGCAAATACTTAAAGAAAGATATGATCTTACTAATGAACAAATAAATAACATTGATTTAAAGCTAAACGATGAATCATACACAGTGAAATATCACTTGAAGTATCTGGTTTTTGCTATTATATTGTATCTGCTTACGGTGATTATAAGCCACTAGTTGTATATTGCGGCCCAAATGCTCATAAAATTTCTATACACTCAATTAAAAGAGAAGTAGAAGATATTGGGGAAATATATTCACAAATTGAACCAATGCATCCACTAACAAAAGAAGAAAGTATTATATAGTAAGTAACAAAAACGTACTGTATGCGAATGCATATATACATGAGAGAATAAAAAAGTACATCATGATCACATATGTAGAAAATTCATTAATCCTGTGTGTAATAATTGGAATCTACGATTAAAATTGCCCAACTTTGTACCAATTCATTTCCATAATTTAGCTGGATATTATGCACATTTATTTATTAAAGAGTTAGGTTATGATGGAAAAAAATATAGATTTAATAGCAAATAATTAAGAAAAGTTTATTACTTGTGGGAAACAAATAGAAAATTTGAAGATGAAATTTATATACACATTTAAATTTATGGCCAGTAGTTTAGCCAAATTATCAAATTTAAGTAGATATCAACTGAAACACACTCAAAAACATTTCTCATAAGATCAAGTAGATTTAGTAACTGGAAAAAGGTGTTTATCTATATGATTATATGGATAGTTGGAGGAAATTCGAAGAAACAGAACTTCTACCAAAGAGTGAATTTTATAACAAATTAAATGCATCTGACATAACTGACGATAAGTATGAGCATGCAAAACTTGTATGGAATCAATGTAATATTAAGAATCTTGGTGAATACCATGATTTATATTTAAAAAGTGATTTATTATTGTTGGCAGAGATACTCAAAAATTTCAGGAAAACTTTTATAAATGCATATGATTTAGATCTTGCGTGGTGTTTTAGCACCAGGATTATCATGGGAAAAGATGTTAAAAATGACAAAACAACCAGTAGATTTATTACACAATTATGTGATTTTAATGGTAGAAAAAGGTATTAGAGGCGGAATATCGCAATGTTGTAAGCGATATGTTAAAATATTTAGAGGATTTCAACTGAAATCAAGAATCAAATTATTTAGCACATCTCGGTGCTAATAATTTATATGGATGGGCAATGTTGCAATATTTACCATTTGGTGGTTTCGAATGGGAGAATTATACAGCACTTCATTTTTACAATGAACAATATTAAATTTGGAGAATGATTCACCACATGGTTACATTTTAGAAGTTGATTTAGAATATCCACAACTACTACATAATTTACATAACAATCTACCATTTTGCCCAGAAAATAGGTAGTTCGAGGAACAAATCAGCCCAAGTTAACAACTTTACATAAAAAGAAAAGTGTGTAATACACTATCGTAATTTAAAACAGTGTCGAAAGAATGGATTAAAAATAACTAAAATACATAGAATATTAAAGTTTAATCAATCTGATTGGCTGAAGAAAAATATAGATCTGAGTATAGAGATGAGAACTAATGCTAAAAACTACTTCGAAAAAGATTTTTATAAGCTCATGAACAATGCTGTGTTTGGTAAAACAACTGAAAATATAAGAAACAGGGTAGATATAGGTAAGACTGATAACAGACGAAGAAAAGTGTGATAAATGAATAGCAAAACCAAATTTCAGGTGAGGAGAATCTTGCAGCCGTTCATATGAATAAAACATATGTATAATTTAATAAGCCAATTTATGTTGGCATGTCAATGTTTGATATATCGTAAGAATTTATGTACGATTTTCATTATAAAGTTATGAAACCAAAAAATGGCAATAAAATTGAATTATGTTATCAAGATACCGATAACTGTATATGTATATATATATATATATATATATATATATATATATATATATATATATATATATATATATTATATATATATATATATATATATATATATATATATATATATATATATATACACACACACACACACAACATAAAAACAAGATTTTTATGAAGATATGAAAACAATAATAGAAAAATTTGATACAAGTGATTATCCAAATGACAATATTTATAACACAAGAAAGTTTTAGGTAAATTGAAACAAAATGTAATGGCAAAATAATGAGAGAATTTGTTGGTTTACGAGCGAAAATGTATGCTTACAAGTTTGATTAAAAAGAAAATGAATTTGAGTGAGAAACATGAAATATATATAATAGAAGTTAATAAAGTAGCATAAAGCCCATTCGACAACAAAAAGATTATACTGGAAAATAAAATTGATACCTTACCATATGGTTATCAAAATTTATAGTTTCATTAAAAGTAAGGGGGACTGCTGGTCCTGCTTTCAATTTTTTAATATATGTAATGAAATTTTATGTTATATTCACTATGGATTGACACAATTCTGAGGTCGGCATGCCGACTACTGAAATTACACATTTTATGTTTTAAATATCTTTGATTTCCAAAAGAATGTTGATATCATCACCATCAAAATCAATTAGCTTACCATTTTCATCTCTAATTTATACAACAATATGATTAAAATGTTAATTATTTATTTTATAAAAAATGGAATATGTAGGCTAATCAATATAATCTCTAAAACCAAACATAATTTTTGGTGGAAAACTAGCAATTATATTAGTTTCTAAATGATCAGATTTCATGAACAATTCATATGCCAAATTAGAGTGGACATTTACTGTATTAAATGGATTAAAATTAGGTAATTTAGTACCTGCAACAATTTCGTCTCTTTCAATAAGCAAATTTCTCTCAAAACCAAGAGTATCATATAATCAATCATAAAATTTAATATCAAACTTAGATTTGTTACATATTTTATTTTTTTACATTATCTGCTGTTAATTCAATGTTATTTGTTGAAAATGGATTAATCAAATGTATAGTTTCTTAGTTTCAATATCGTATTGACCTCTAGGAATAGTTGTAACTTCATTTTTATCAACATTAGGACTCGTGTTCAATTGTCGTTATCATATTGTTGTTTATATTTGGTGATAAAAATTTTGTATGAAAACTGACTCGATTTATCTTTATGAATTATATCACAATGAAGTTTTTTCTTTAAAATAGAACTATTTTTTGTTAATTTAAATACTTTATTATCTATTCATAAAAAAATTATTGTTATTAAATGAAGACAGTTAAATGGGCTGTCGGGGTTTAATTCATGAAGAAAATTCCGAAATTAAAAAGAATAGTGAATTACTATCTGATAATATGAGGGCTATGATAGTAGGTCCATGCAATTGTTGAAAAACTATTTTGATGATAAATTTTATTTATATTGCGGGATGGATAAATTTTAATAAATTGTATGTTTTTTCAAAAAGTTTAATCAATCAAAGTATATTGAGTTACAAAATGATTTTAATAATCTATCCAAAAAGACTAATGTTAAAGAAAAAATCTCATACTTTTAAAAATAATGCTGAGGAAATGACTCCTTTAGATCAATGTGAAGACGAATATCTAATTGTATTTATGTTATTTTAGACATTCAAGACATAGTTCACAGTTATTTTACTAGAGGAAGACATAAGAATTTAGGTGTATTGTATTTAGGTTAAACTTATTCAAAAGTACCAAAGCAATTGATAAGAGATAATACAAATTTTTGTGTATATTTCGACAAGATGATTCTAATTCAATGCACATTTATAATGATTTTGTTGGTGGCAATATGTCCTATGAATAATTTAATGAAATTTGTTCAAAATGTTTGTTTGGAGATTATGATTTTATCGCAATTCATTTGAGTAGAAAAATAAAATATGGAAATAAAATTTAAGTTTTTATTAAATTCTAAAACTTTTTCTATATAAATGAAGACTTATATAATTATTCTCACAATCACAAAGATAAATTTTGCTCTGTCCAAAAAAAAACAATCGGACAGAATATGCTTTCAATTTTTAAAATAAATATGGATATCTGGAGGGTGATTCAAATTCACTTTCAAAGATTGACGAAGAAAAATTTGAAGAGTTCTTTAAGAATATTTCAAGAACATCACATTTCTTTAATTGATGGTAAACTCAATGAAGAAATGTTTAATTTAATCAATAAACCAAGATGCGGTGTTAAGGATGAAGTATTCTCTAGTTATAAATCATCCAACAAATGGAATTCAAATATTTTAAATTGGCATTTTGCACTTGCAAATATTCAATTACAAGGATAGCAAAAGGGGCTTTTACAATTTGACAAAAGCATACAAATTTGAATTTTGTTTATAATAGAAATTCTCCGGACATACATATTTCTTACAAAAAAGGTCTACATAGATATCGGAGATTACATGGATTTTGCCCTTATACATTATTTCCGCACGGTACTGCACTAGCACATGCATTTTTTCCAAATTAACAAAATAGTCTTGTTGAAATTCATATCAATAGGCATGAATATTGGTATAATGATGGGGAAAAAAAACACTCCTGAAAATAAAGGTAATTTACTGATAGTTTTGATCCACAAAATCTGCCATATGTTGGATTTACAACATACAAGTGAAATAAATGCAATCATGTATCCGATTCTTAACAATGACTTGTTTGATTTGCAACTATAGTCCATTCCCCATTGGAAGCAACTTTCTCGGAGGCCTGCTAAATATCTACTTGCAGGCCTGTTTCGTATCCTTCCGCCAAATGTAAACAAACATTGCCATGTCACTGCAATGTAGCATCTGTCAAAATCTATGTTTACATTCCACTGTGTGTGTACATATTTTTGTATACTTTCGCTACACCTAAAGATAAACATTGAAGTGTGACTTCTACTTTTATACCTGTCAAATGTGTTGTTTACTGTTAACAGCTTTTCAAAGAGTTCTGTCATATTCCAAAAACCATTCTGTATGAATATTCACAATTTAGGCCTCTTAACATTATTTAGGTCAGTTTTATGATGTTTTAATAATGTCTGAATTGAAGACAGTTCTTATGGTTATTTACATAAACATATTTTTTCCCACGACGTAGCTCAATACATGTAATGCACGTTAGTATTTTTCCGCGACTGTGTTTAACACTGTTACAACTGTGAGGTAAAGGGCTGTACTAATTGTAATTATCCTTTTGTTATTGATATGTGTTGGGTCATTTCTGTAAAAGGATGGCCTCAGTTGGAATAAATATTAAAACACAGGAACAGCCAGTGAAAAAGGCACATTAAATTCAAGCACGCATCTCGTGTTGCTCACTTTAGTAATACAAACTTTAAAAGATAGTGGTGAACATGCACACAATAAGCCTCTGATAACTTTTATTCCACTCATATTTCTATGTATTGCTACTTACTGTTTATTAGGTTTATTGAAATTTATCGGGCTGGGCTTAGTATTTTTATTCTGGGATTGTAGCAAATTATGTTACATGACTGTGTTTCAATAAATAGATGTGGATGTAAATAAATAACTTTGTCATAAAAACAGTTCACATTTAAAACATATAAATAGTGCTAATCAAATTTTTGAAATCATGCAGACACAGGGCCAGCGTATCGACCACGATGCACAAAGGCATGCCATTTCACAGACGCAATGATTAACGAAACACACGTTACGGTATATTTATTACTGCAGTGGAAACATAGATTTATCACAAAATTGTAACTTGCCTAGGTAGGTTTAAATAATGACAACAAATGTGATGTATTAATTTGAAGTATTTTTCGGAGTAAGAATAATTTATGTTTCGTTTAACAAAAAGCAACACACCATGTCATGGCTCGCCACGTCTGCCAACTTCACTAAGTATCTTTCCAGTTGTAGATTACAAATTCAAAAATCATTATTTTGCTGTAATAAGTATGAAATATGCTACAATTGAAAACATGTATAATTATTTTGCTTACTAGCAAAGTGATATTTCCCGAGTGTGAAAGAGACAAAGACAGACAAAGTGTGTGACAAGCCTCGCCAGTGGACAGTTTTTCAATTTGCTTTCTTGCTCGATAAAACAATACTGTAACATTATGGCCTACTTATGATATTTTCCATCAGTTAGAAGACATGGTGAATATAAGATTTAAAAAGATGTAATGCATTCATACAAAGGCCAAATAAAATATATAAAAAATGAACAAACTTAAACAGTTAATCATATAAGAAAAATGAACAAAATTCAAGTTGATCATTTAAAATATATAAATAAAATTAAAGATGAACGTATAGAAAATTTAAGAGAATCAGTTCATATGGCATTCAATGTAATAAATCGCAGAAATGAGGAAATCAGAGTAATGTCTCCTCATGTTATACCACAAACACAAAATCAAAATTTAAATCCAACTTTCATTCTTTTAAAGATATTTGATAATAATTTTGAAAATTATATTGAATATGATGATTATTATGTTATTAGAACTCAAAGAAAGTATGTTCAAAGACAATTGAATAGAATTGAAGATAGACATCCAAATTGTGAAATATTATTGAGATATGATTATGTTCCAAATTCTATCAACTTATACCAAACAATGAAGGAAATATTGAATGATCACATTGATTATCACAACTATTTTAGTATTGTCTGAAACTATACTGAACAATTGCTTAATGATATTAATAATCTTTATCAAATTGTGTAAGAAACTTATTTTTATTTTTAAATTTACAAAACATCTGTTTTATTAATCCAAGAATCATGGGAACTATCAAAACCTAACCATTTGACATAAATTTTATTAGCTTTAGTTTTTAAGATTTTTCTACCAAATATTCATTTGGATAGTCAGTTTTCATAATTTCATATTCATAAAAACTACCCATTATTTCTTCTCCTTTAGTGTTTTTCAGCTTGTAAGTTGGTATATCATAATCTAACATTTAACAATAGTAAATAATTCTGTTGACCTATTAGCAGTATAACCTTTTTCAAAAATGTTTGTTAGTTTGCAGACACAGACATCATTGCCAACTTTGTATTTCGGTTTAGTAATCGTATCTACAAAATTTGTTTTGCAATAAATTTTTTTCATGTGTCTTATTGACTTCAATTGGTTTCATTTCAATAGTTCTATGTTTTATATTGTTGTATTCTTTGACTAAATCATCTAATATATTTATCAATTTATAATGGCCATTTAAAGCAAATTTCTTCCACATTTTTATTCTTCATTGTTCAATTAAATCTTTCTACAACACTTGCTTTCAATTCGCTAAAAGAAGATTAATGATTGAAGTTATATTTTTGCATAAGCTCTTTAAATGATTTATTATAAAATTCTGAACCATTATCGCTTTATAAATTATGTGGCTTTCTTTGCTTCAATATACATTCTAAAGCATTTACTACATTTTTTGCTGTTTTATATTTAATAGCTACAGAAAATGCAAACTTTGAAAATACATCAATAATTGTCATAATATATTTGTATCCATTTCAACAAGATTAATTTGCCATAAATCATCAATTCCATATGATATTACTTCATTCTGGGGAAATTTCTTCCTGCTGTTTATATTTTGATTATTCCTTCTCTTACATGAGCAAATTTTTTTAAAATGTTGATTTACTAGAACTGCATATAGAACATTTAATTTTCTGAATTAATTGTCCATTTTTTTGTATTTTCAGTTTTTATATTATTATTGTTAGTGTCTTTCTTGCACTTCAAACACCAAGTGTCCTCCATATAATAGTAAAAAAATAAATATACATTTAATCTTTATATTTCATGAATATTCCTATTAGTCTTAAACCCATCGAAATGGATTACTATAATCAATTTTTTTTAAATCCTTAATAATAGTATCATCAAGTAAACTTTGCTTATTTGTTCTCGTAAAGCGGAAACAACAATATTGTAGTTTGATTCTACGTGTGATTTTAAATCACAAACACTAGTAATGTATTTTTAATCTACATCGGTTTATAGAGCATAATCAGAAACAATAGTTTTATTTTTTGAGTCTACATCTTTTTCCAGTGCCTGTTTTGCATTATTTAACCGTTTTATATAATCAGCAATATTGTTTTTGAATTGTAAATTTATATATTCTTTAAATACATAATCAGAATCAATAGTGTTATATTTTGAATTGACATCCTTTTTAAATGCATAATCTGCTATATATATTTCGAAATATCTTTTATTGACTGCGTCTTTATTATCTACAGGTTGACCTATATTAACAAATCTACGTCCTAGAAAAGAAATGTATGAATTTGTAAAATCAAAACAAGTGCTTAGTGTACTTGATTGCATTTTGAATCTACATATGTTTTTTAAATATTTAGTAATATTGTCAATGTCTTCATTTAAAGATTTGATTAATGGTTTTCCAAATATATCTGTAATTTAATAACAAGGAAATTATCTTTAAACTTAAATTATTTCAAAAAAAGATGTAATACAATTAAACATAGATGTCCACAAATAACAGAATCAAAATTCTGAATTTGATCATCATTGTAATAAACTTTTCTGTTTTTGAAATAATTAATGAAATTACTAGCAATGTTTCCTCCAAATGAATCAAAATAGTAAACAAAATTATTTTCTTTAAAATAAACCCAATGAGTACCAGGATTTGCTGAAATTTCAAAATTTACTACAGCATATTCATTTTTGTGCATACTTTTCGGTAATTCATCAATCACATAAACATTTCTGAAATATTTAAAAATTTTTACATATTTTTCAATATCTGTATTAAATAGTAGGTATTTATTCAAAATTTTTTTGGCCGTCTACTTTTTGCAACCAGTCCTTTTCCAGCCTTGTTTTCCATTGCTAAATTATGTATTTTTTGTTCTAATTCTTTTTTATTTTTTCTAGTTTGTTCAACAGAATTATAATTTGCAGTATCTCCACCAGCTAAACCACAGAGTGCACCTAAAGCAGCAAGTATGAGGGGAATTATTCCTCCATGATGTAAACCTTTGCCAGTTTTTTCTTTGGCCATATTTGTGACTGTTGGAAATGCTAGAGGTTAATTTGAAGCTTTTACCTTTTTTCAATTTGTTATTTTTTCTGGCAATTTGATCATTTGTTAAAAATTGATCTATACCTAAATTTTTTAATTCCTCAAAGGGAATATCGAAAGTTATGTTTTTTATCTTCATTTATAAGTTTTATAAAATTGTATATAATATACACACACACACACACACATTTGCATGGTTATAATTATTGTGGACCATTTACAACATTAAATGAAAGCGTGGAAAGAGGAGACTCAGGAATAAATTAATTGTATGAAGCTTGTAAATTTCGTGATATTACTAACAGAGATCATAAAGATTTAGAATCTTTCCAGGAAGCTGATCAAATTTTACAAAAAGAAGCTAAGGAAATCATGTTAGATAAACATACTCCAATTGGAGAAAAAATTGCTTCTGCACAATAATTATAACCAGGCAAATGCATTTCAGGTAGATTTAAATTATTTATGCTCAATTTATTATACCTTTGCCATGATGTCCAGAATTCCAAAATGAGTGTGGAATTACATTTAAAACTCGTATTAGATACGGAATTCCTTTCGGATTATTAACAACAATTCAGAAAATTTATTATGTAGCATATTCATTATGTTCACTTTTTCATTGTAATAATTTTTATTTCCAGCAGTTTCTTCACCACGTATAACTAATAATCTATCAACCAATTTTCTGACATCACCCATCCAAATATATTCTTTGGGCAAACTATTGTATTTTTTATGCCATCTCCAAATTTAAAGCATCAAATGTAAAAATCTCACTTTCGGTTGTGTTTGGATCTGGTTTTTTTTTTAAATATAGTTAATAATAAATTGGTCCCACTTCCAACCACTACTTGAACTTGGATTATTCCTATCCTCATTAGGAATATTATTTTGAGACATAGCATTGGTTAATAAAACAATTTCTGTATAATTTTTAAGGTCATTAGTAGTGTATTTACCCTCAAGATCTGATTTTTTTTTGTTAACCAATTACAAAATTCTGGTGTTAAAAAATTATTTTTATCCTTAACAAATAGTGTATCATTATTCATCATTACTTTTGTATCACCAATTAATAACATTTATTCGTTTTGCAATTTCAATTCTGAGATTTATAGTAGAAACACCTGCTATAGGTGATAAATTTTTCAATGGTGCAATTCCCATTTGCTCTTCCAAATTAGGAGATTCTTGTTCTGCAAATAATTCTCTTTCAAACAATGTTTCTTCTGGTGTTGGCGGATAATATAAATTTTTTACTGCAATATGAATTTGTGGTATTATATTTTCATTTTCTTCACTTTTTCTACTTTTTTTTTTTTTTTTTACCAATATTTCGTAATTCACAGATTAATGGTTGCTATTTGTTATTTTTTTCATAATCCTTTTTATATTCCTTATGGTTTTCATTGAGAAATTTAACTCTAGAAGCTCCCTTCAATTCTGCCATTTATATATAAATTTTTTACTTATAAATGAGTTATAAAAGTATTGAGAGCTTTGAGGCAGACTTTTGCTCCAGCTGATCAAGCCAGTAAAAATTTCAATGTTTACAATAATAGAATCAAATTTGATATTCCAATAGGAGATGGCTTTTCTTTCCCAAATGATGCTTATGTTTATGAACAATTTAGTTTACTAAAGAGAGATAAAGTTGGAGATGAGGCAAAATATGTTGACAATATTGATGTTTGTTCAAACTTTTTTCCTTTCCAGTTTTCTAGAGTAGAAATCTCAAAACATGGAAATATTATTGAAGCTGTTGATAATCCGGGTATAACAACAATAATGAATGCTTTATTAAGTTCGTCAAGTGAACAAAATTATTTAGAATTTACTGATGTTGATAATTTATATTGAGATAAATCTGCTTCTAGTGAAAAAATGATAAAAGATGTTGTAACTGTTTCTTGTGTTAAAACAAATGAAATAATCTATCCTTTTAAATATCTTTTTGAGTGTATTCGTGATAACCATGAAGTTTATTGTAAAAGTGACTATAAATTTACTTTTTTTTTTTTCGTAATTCATCCTATATTAACTGTTTATTTCTTTATGAATCTTTTGAAAAGATGATAAAGTTACGAAACATCGTCCTGATCCTGGTAACATTGTTATTGAAAAATTAGAAATTATGTGGCTTATTGTTGAATATGAATCAAACATGGCCATTGCAATTAAAGAAAAAATATATAAAGAACCTAAAATACCTATCAGTTTTGATTATTGGCAATTTTTGTAAAAAGAAGTTCTTAAAGAAAAAAATTTTTTTAGCTTTGATATAAAAGATGATTAATAATTTTCAATTTGACATGCCCAATTTTATAATTGTAGGCTTTCAATTTAATAGAAAAAATCATGCTGAACAGCATAAACATGCTACTATGTTTGATCTTGTAATGTGAGAAACATTGATGTTAAAAATGGTAGAAATGACATTTTTCCCAAAGAAAACTGGAATCTTGAAAACCAAACTAGATTCCGACTTTAGAAATAATGAAATTTATTATAAACAAACTATAAACTTTGATGGTGATATTACTATTCATTTTGGGTGCTAGGCCCTTTATATGTTATTGATTGTTCATACAGAAAAACAATGGTAGTTAAAGAAAAAAAAAAATAAAAATTTGTGTTGATTTTAATAAAAAAATTTGAAGAAGCAGGTACCATTTGTAATGTTGTTTTAATTAGTAAATGAATTTTTACTTATTATTTGAAAGAAAGAATTACTGAAGATATATAAATTTTTTGATATTATTAAATGTAGGAATCAACAAATTGTTCCGATAGTTTAAAACAATTTTTTGAGCTTATAGTTTAGGCTATGTTTAAAACTTTTATTACAATTTTTTGATCAAATATAGGATAATTTTCATAGTTCTAAATAAATTTCTTTTCCTTATAAATAAAACTAAAAATGCCTGTGTTACTTTGCAGGTGACAAACCATTTTAAAAAGGTGGTAGTAGGGTCAAAAATTCCTTCCTATAGATTAGATAATGCATCTGAAGATCTTCAAAATATGGTTAGCAAAGTTCATTCAAATTTACAAAACGTACAATGATCAATCTTGGATAACAATAACGATAAATATGAACTTCGAGAAATTGGTGAAAATCTAGAGCAAATGGAAGTAGTTTTTAAAAAAATTAGTACAGCTTCAAATATATAATGTAAAGAATAATAAGATAATATTTCATTTGATTTTTGGTAATTTGCTTGATTTAGATTGCTTGCTTGCAAAATTGACATTTCTAAAGAACGTGAAAAATTGCTTGATAAGCAAGAAATTTAAATTTTTTTGCTTAAATTTTCATGTTTTTTAGTGGCACAACTTGACACTATTTTTTCGTAAAATTGAAAATTTTACATTAAAATTTTGCTTAAATTTACATGCTTTTCTAGGAAAATTGTTTATTTTGGAGAGCTACTATTTAAAAATTTTTAGAGCCAAAATTTAGTCTCAAAAACCTTGATGTTGAAGCAAAAATCCTCTAAACTTCAATGAAAATAAAGTGAGCTGGAACTCCCCTTAGGTATCTACTGACGCAGAATTGAATTTTCATACAGTGAAATCATCATAATGTAGTATCAGTACCACAGATTTTTTCAAGTATTTGCTGGTGGGCATGTGAACTGAAGAGATCCCCAAATGCCACATTTAAATGTAAATTAGCATACATTTTTGGAGTGCTATGTAGATTGTCTCCTGGCTACAGCGACGTCCTCATGGTAACAGCTACCTTGTCTAACCATCTGCCATATATTTGCATTGTATAGGTGATTAGTCGGACCTAGGGTGTTTATTCTGTGTGTTGAAACTGAGCTCCTTATCGTGAAATAATTTGTCATATTTCTGGGTTTTGGTATCCTAAGTTAAGGATGTCTTCTAGATTCTCGTGAGAAAACGATTGAGAGCACTCGGCAGCTATATGTTGTCGAAAGTCACGTCCCGATCAGGAAGTGGAAATTCAACATGGCGTGTGAGAAGCGTTGTGGCCGTATTTAATGCACATTTTATGGTTTTACCCTTCTTAAACATAATACACAACATACAAAAGGTTACAATTATGTAGAACGTTATTATATGCATCTTATTGTATCCACAGATGTTCGGGAGTCTGAAGTTATATTTCTATATCGTGAGTTAATTATGTAGTGTAGCAATGGCAGAGGGGTTATGTGTTTATACGAGCATCGTGTTGGTGTTGTCAAAATAATGAATCTGTAGTTAAGTATGTGTGTATTTGCTTTTTTCAAGCATAGTTGGTTGTAGTGCATTTTCTTGAGTGAAATGTGTAATAGTAATCTGCGCATGTATACAGCTTCGTAAAACTGCTAGTTCTTTCTCGTAAATGCAGTTTGCAATGAATTAACAAATATAATTTACATAGTTAAGTTTGTTTTTTTACAGGACACGTGCACAGTGTTGATTTTACTGATTAATTCTGCAAATAATTTATTTGATGCTAGCAATGAACAAACGTGATTTTAGCGAAGTACACATGCAAGGATTAACCTAGAAAAACACGTGTACAAGAGGTTGCGGTGTTTACAAACAATAAGTTTGCATGTTTTGTAAATAATGTATTTGTAAAACATAACTATAATTATTGCAATGCACATGGCCTGAAAAAGCCTATCTTTCCACATTTTTTTCAGTGCGTGAATAATATTTATTTGTCTATCGTAAATGCAAGGAGTGTAAGGTTAACTTTGGATAATGTGCTTGTGTGTACTGCTGCATCTGTACGAATACGAACGGCTACATATGTATCACGTTTCGTTGTTCATCAAAGTTACAATAATGTAAATGTTATTTCCATATAAGCAATGTTTACCACTGCTCCATCGAAACAATATGCAACTCAAAATGCCACACTCTCGTAAGAGCATCAAAATAATGTCCCCCAAAACCTCGTACCTACTTGCAATAATAAAACTAATTAAATGGGCAGCTTCTATAATTTTATGAAAACTATATAGACTACAGTCTTTGTGTACGAAGCACATCATTTCACTAGTAATGGGAATTCCTGCATTCCTACAACAAATCCAATACACACTGCATTATGTAAGATTTTGTTACATACATCACAGTGAACGTTATTTAAAGGACTGTTAGAGGGAAGAGGGAATACTATGTAATGAATTATCTCATCATTTAAGTCATTTTCATACTTGAAACAGTATGTTCTCTTAAAACGAGTAATATTTTCAACAGCCAACCTGTGTGTATAAACAAATAACCATTGACTGTCTCGCCATTTTCTTCAGCCAAGCATCTACGATGAGATTGTAGCCATATAGAGAAATTTCACTCAAAATATCCTGCGTTACGCTTTAATAAACGGAATAGAATTGATTTTAAATAAGATTTTGTATAAATAATAAATATATGTATGTGTACTTTAATCATACATTATTGCAGGCACAGCGTGTGTTTGCATTTGTCACGTTACCTGCCTGAACACCAGCAGGGAGGGGAAGCGAGTTGTAGTGGGTTGGTCGGTAAAACCCGAGGATTGCCGAGTTAGGGAGGTCTCGAACTGATTGTGCGCTTAGAATAACTATTTGGACACATTTTGCTCCTGATCATTTCAAACGGCTTATCTCGATCGGCAGGAAGCTGACTGTCAATCGACATTGAGATATGCCGATAGATTTCCCCAGAAACTTAGAATAAACACTCAGGAGTCCATTAGTTTATCAGAACTGAGCTATGCTGGACATTAACTTTTGTATTCTTGTGTGATTTTATTTGAATGTCTGCCATCACCTGTTTGCGAGATTTTGTTAAGACAAGTAATCAGTTTTTTTAAAGGGTGAATCAAGTATTGCTATTAAAGATTTTGAATGTCCCTTATAAATTATTTGAATATAGGATTAAATGAGAATCTAGTAGTATTAAATTTCTGGGTAGCATTACACAATTTTTTTTTGTTCTCCAGTAATTAGCAAATTCATGTTGTGGAAACGTAATATTGTTTTTTAAATTTCCTTATCTGTGTATATGGTCTGATTTATTTCAGCAAATCACGACTATGGTCTTGTCCTTTCGTATGGTAAGAAATTGTAATGTACGTACGTGTTTTTCCATATTTCTGTTCCCTCTCCACCTCTTGCTGTTTTCTCAACTCACTTTTATATCAGTGTATACATATATAATGATGCCAAACGTAATGGTATTATAAGTGTACACAGTAAAGGCTGGTCTACAATTAAGTTGTAGGTTGTAACTGTTTAGGTTGCTGTTATTAGGAAAACTGTAATTGTTATTAATCTTCATAGACGCACAACTTTGGCTATTCTTTATATCAATGTAGTTTTTGTGTGGTTCGTTATTGTAGTCCCTTATCTATGGTCTCATTGATGCCGAGGTCTTGTCTATGTTGATTGGTTAGTCACAGTCACAGTTATAGTCAGAAGACTTAAATTTTATCCAAGTTGTATGTTTAGCATTGAATGACTGCAGAACACCCTGAGACTGCCATTGTAGACTAGACTCTAGTCAAATTTACTTGTAAAAATTCACATTCATTGCATGTTAATTTTTTCTTAATGGTCTCGATAATAACAAATTTATACAACCTAGAAAGCTGTAGAATTTAGAGTACAATGTTAATTATTTATTAACAACACATTTTCATTTATTAATATTTACACTAGCTCGACAGTTTAAGAAAGTTCTAAAGTTTCATTGCATTTGTGCTGGGTAGTGTACAAAGTGTGATTTATCTAAAAGAGAATAAGCTTCGAATGGAGGTTGTGTTTCATTCATGATGTTCAGGAAAATTTATTGTAGCATATAATTGATACTGGCTACAGTAAATAGTATTTAGTTACTAGTAGTAGCACCATGTAGCATGCTGATCACATTTTATACGTTCCTTCATATGCCGTGTTGATTATATATTCTTATATTATTTCAAATTTTAAAAACAAAACTAACAAATTTTTTTCCAGGGCATGTGTGGCATTCAGTGGCAAGAATCGTATTCTGGGAGTAGCTGCCAAGAATCAGATGGTCACCAATATGAAGAACACAATTCATGGATTCAAACGTCTTTTGGGACGCAAATTCTCAGACACATTTGTGCAGCAGGAGTTGAAGTTCTTGCCATACAGGGTCGTGGAGCAGCCAAATGGTGGAATTGGTATAAAGGTAAATAGGCTTATTCAGATTATTTGTGATGGTTTTATTGGACCTCTAGCTACATGTTTTGTGGGATCTTCGTGCATTTTTCCCCCTTGGTGTGCACTGCTGTTAATTTCCTATGAGGACAAAGCAACAGGTATCCAAGAGAGTCATCAAATGTAGCTAGGGTTATATTTCTCAATTACACTTTAATGTTGTAATGTAGGGGCTCATCTGATGATCTGAAAATAATTGCTAACAAATTGTAAGGTTCAAAACTACAAAGAACATTGATCCGTAAAAATATTTAGCATTGATTATTGTCTGCATAAGGTACACCGAAACTCTCCATTGTACCACAAGTCAATAATACAGCTGATATTTCTTTTAATATTAAGAATAATAGTGAGCTGTAATTATCTAGAGGTGCTCTTCTGATGGAAAGATTTAAGTTATAAAAAATATGTATTGGTAGTACTGGTATACTTACAGATAATACTATGGTCACATTAGTAAATTTCCTATTCAAGATAAGAATTGCGATAGAGAAGAAGGTTTTGAAGACCTGGGAATTTGTGGATTAGGTCTAATGTATGTATTGAAATTAAGAGAAAAAAACAATGCAAAATTTCTAAATAAATAAAAAAAAAAATGAAAAAAGATTACATGACTGATTTCATGCAGTCTGCTTCCCAGACTGTGAACCATAGCATGGAGGACTTCACCTATTTACCTATACTTTATAATTTTTACCCAAATAGCTGTGAAAATGTAGTTTGCAAAATTTGGTTAGGTTGGGGGGGGGGGGGGGGTATATTTTGATGCTGGAAAATTGGTGTGGCCCTACGCATTTGCTATCACTCACATTTCAGGAAACAGAGTGGTGCATATTTTGCATGAAATCAGTTCTGTGGCTATAATTTAAGGCAAGAATAGAATGGTGAAAATTTGAAAAACAACATAATACAATAGTAAACACTTTTAAGCAATAGTGAAGTTGTACTCACCTGTGTTGGTGTTGCATACTCTTTGGCGAGGAGGGGAAGTACAGCATGTGCACGTTTGTCATTCAAAGACAAAACATAACTTCAGCCAGATACCAGACAATATATAAATTGGTAAGCATCCTCTCCATAGCTGACATGACTCCTCTATACACCCACTCATTCACTCTCCATTCATAAATCCCAATTATGCACATCAAAATTAGGAAAATGCTTATAGTGAATGCAACAACTCTGCTCTCTCACCTCACACAACTCCTTTGTTCCAGAAGGTAACTGAGCTGGAATTTTCCACTTTAATGGTAGATGTTGATGCAACATACTGTTTCACATACGTTCACGGTGCTTAGCCATTACTGCAAGGTCAATGACAGCAACATGGCAGCTTGCATACACTGAAGCGAGATAAATAATTCTCCTCCATCGTTACCAACTTTACTGGACTCGCTCATTGCGCCCGTTAAAATATATGCAGGTAGGGCAGTGACTTTTTTTTTTTAAGGTTGATTTCAAAAGTGCTTAATATTTACTGTGAACAGCTTTTAATAAGATGTTATTCAGTATCATTTTATTTATTTTTTGAACTGTTCACTTAACCTCACTTAATATGAGTAGGTAATTTCAACTTGGGAGGGCTAGTAAAATTGAAACACAGCACAATTAATTTTAGGAAACCTTTCCTTCAGATGAGCCCGAAGTCTTCATTATGACCAATTCTTGTGTATTGTGTTAGTATTCAAACTCTTGTACATTTTCCAGCAATTTTTTACTCAATAGCTTAAAAATGCAGCTTTTATTGTTTTACCCTGTCTTTTCTTTTGATTTATATATAGTCCATTTACTGTAAGTTTCACTTTTAGGCACAATCAAGGGTCCTTCTGCTATATGTAATTGAAAACATTACCATGTGATGTCTATTTAAAATGCCAACTGCTTTGTTTAAATCTTCAGTTGGTCATACAACACAGGTGTATTTCATACAGTGTAAGATAAAACTGCTCAATTTATGAACATATTTTTGCAAATTTTACTAGTTTTAGCAGTGTCTATACTTATAATTGTTTTAAGTGGTGATTATTTTGTGTGTTATTAAAATATTTGTGTTATTCCAATATATAAATTTTACAGAAGGTATTTAATCTTGTGGGGTAGATTATTTCAGCTAAGACTGCCTTAACCATGTTTTGCTGCGACAAATTAAATGGTGACAAACATTAAAAATGGTCTCTTGCACTCACACTTATACTTCTCTCTCCCTTCTCCCCCTATTGTTCACCACTATTACTCCACCATCTATCCCATCTATATCCCCCTCTCTTCACCTCTCCTTTCTCCCTCCTTTTCCCTCTCCTGATCTCATTACGCCTCCCCCTCTTCCCTTCCTCCCCCCCTCTTCCCTTCCTCCCCCTCTACAGCCCTCTGCGTCTGAGCAAAGAGATTCACCCTTGGATGGCTGAATACCTAAATTAACCATATCAGCCTTCAGTAGTTTCCACATCTTACTTTAGGCTCGAACCAGCAGTACCTTCACGCTCACGTTCAAATGTCAGACCTCAGATAACCATTTGACCTGTGGCTTATGTACACACTACAGAAACAGCCCAAGCCAAATCCTGACTAAGGTTATGCATCACCCTGGTATCTCGCCGAAAGCAAATAATCTGTAACGTAAGATCACACTGCCCGGATCTGATTTGGTACACTGCTGCAAAGCTACCATGCTTGTTCTCGGCATGGGACATGCACCCATACCTTGTAGAGATTAAGTATAAACCCAGTATCAACTTGCCTAACCTAGTGCCTTACAAAACTGGCTACTCTCTTATGTAGTGAATGCTCAGTCAGCCGAGCTGTCACGTGTCATTACAAAGAAAGTGATTCCACAAAGTGTGACACCTTTTTTGTTTTTAGCAACTATTTGATACACAAAGGTGTGAACAACTACAGGATAACACTGTAGTTGTTCACACCTTTAAGAAATTTCTGCTTCTACTGGACAAAAATGCATTAATGTAGTGACGGTTCAGCTGCTCAATACAAACATGGCCAAACACGAAGATGTTTTTGGTTTGTCTGCTAAATGGCATTTTTTTGCCACATCACACGGCAAAAGTCCGTGTGATAATGCTGGAGGTATAGTTAAGCTTCTTTTGACAAAGGCTAGTTTACAAAGACCCACAGAAAACCACATTGTAATGCCACAAGAAATGTTCTGATTTTGTTCAAGCAAAATTTCTGGAATAACCTTTTTCTGTGTGCCATCAGGAGATATTGTTTGTAAAGAGAAGTTACTTGAAAGATTATTTCAAGAAGCTGAAACCATTCCCAATACAAGACAGTATCATGGTTATGTTCCAGTAGATGGAGATAATCTTGCTGTCTACCAATACCCATCATCACAGAACTATTTAGTGGTACCCATCACCAAATCACAACAAGCTGTTTTGCCAGACGTGAACGATTATGTATGTTTTATTTATAATTGTGACTAGTGGATGATAATTGTTACAGGCAAAGAAACTGTGGAAGGAATAGAGTACAAGGTCATATTTTTCAACCTAAAGACCCAACCACTCACTTCAATCTTGCAAAGGAATTGGTATGGGTGAAACAAGTGAATATTTTAAGAATTGACGCATGACGCATCAGGGCTGACAAGGTCGTCACTACGTTAAGGAGGTTGGTTTTATCGGGTGCTAGACCAGGCGCACCCTTTTGGCAGAAATTGTGGGTTTCTCTAGTCCTTGCGTGGCACTGGTGCACATTCTGTTTAGAGGACTGGTCTGGTAACTTTGTGGCAGGACATTAAATCGGGTTTGGTGAGAGTGATCTTTCACTTTAATGGGTTGACTCTCTGTGGTACGTCTGGGAAATGCATAACCTCTAGCAGTGGTTTGACCTAGGACAACTCTGGCTGATGTGGGTGGAATTTGGCAGGTTGTAACGGGCGGCTGTGTAAGCTCCATTGGTTCTACTCCCCTGTAGTATGAGTTGGAAAGTCCCAAGGACTGCCCCTTTCTGCTTAGATTGCTTTGAGCGACGGGTGCATTTCTTCACTTAGACAGACAGGGTCCTTGAAAAGGTCCTTAGGTATTTGTGGGATGACTGGAATCTGTCAAATGCCTGGGCTTGAATTTTGGGGGAGAGCTGTGCAAGACTAATGCCGAGGATGGGGGTAAGCTCCTCCTAGCACCCAGAGGCAGTTAGCACCTCATGAATACCACTACGACTAAGGCGGCCAGACGGACATCTTCGGGTGTCGGCATCTCAGTGGGTTGTCGTGCCCATTGCCAGTCCCTGGGGTGATGGAGGGTTCGCCTGAGGATGATCTGTCTTGGGCTGGTGTTGACAGCCTTGTTTGCTCTTTGTCTGAGGGCGAAAAGAGTCTAGGGGATTTGCTTATCTCAATTCCGGTGGTCATTTCCCAAACTGAGACAGAGGTTTTTTTCAACTCCTGGTTCCTCCGTTAAGTGAGGCTATTTTGCAGGTGATATGGTGGCGTTGTCCAGGTTTCCACTTCCCAGTTCTGACAAGCCTTTCTCCATTGTTGGCTCGTGTACGGGATGCCATTATGTGTGAGAATGGCTTGAGTACCTCCAGCGAGGGAATATTTCAGTTTCGAACTTTAGGAGTATATTCAGTATTTGCTGGCTAGGTAGAGGGAACGCCTCCACCCAGCGAGAAAACTGGTGTGTGACCAACGAATACTGGTGTCCCTTGGTAAAATAAAAATAATTTACACTAAAAATATAAACATATCAACAAATGCATTTGTGTATATGTACATATATTTTTTTGACACCGTTACTCTGTGTTTGTACCCTTCTAAGACCCTCCAAAAAAGAACTGAACATTTATACTGTGAATTGGAGTGGTAACAGAAGGTTATACCAGGCTTGTAACTGTCACCACCTTCATTTGTACAAAATAATTCTAAAAATAATGTATATTATTTATAACTAAGTGAAATACCATTCCGGTGATTGGCACATTTCCGGTGTCTCTTGGGGCCCAAATGGGTGCGACATTTCCTTTTTGTCAAACCCACACAGACCTCAAAAAACCAATTTTACAGGTAAAGTGCATGGACTCATCATTGTTGTGGTCCCTTCATTGCAATGACTGCAGTAAAACTGAAAACTTAAATGAGAAAAGTATTTAAAGAAAATTACTATACTATACTTACAAAAATTGTTCATGCGTGCACACATAAAGCTGAAATAAATGTCTTATTATTAATGTAAAACCAATACATATCCAAAAATGACAGCAAAATGATAATCTGAAGGACAAATTATAAAAGTAATACATACGGGCAAGTTACTGTGCATAGTGATAAGCACTTCATTTAACTTTCCTTGTTACTATAGCTGTGCGTCAATAAACAGCCAATCAGAAGCCCTGACACTTATACTATGTTATCAATTGAGAAACTTATTTACAAATCAAGACAGTGTGTATTTTGACTTCCTTTCTCGGGAAGATATTTTCTTTTGTTTACTTATGGATAATCACAACCACTGAAGTTTTTAATGCTTTTAGGTAATGTTTTAAGTAAAAATTGAAATGTGAATAATTTACCTTTTTAAAAATGTCTCAGATCAATTGGAAATATAAATTTTTGAAAAACCCACTACTTACACTTATGTACAGACCTTAATTTCTTCGGTACAAATGTAGCAACATAAACAAACTAATATTATCGTTATATCAATTGTAGCCAGGCCATTGTGCTTTTGTGTTTTGTATGTGCTTATCGCATATAAGCTGAATGTGTTTGGTATGTCAATTGTGTAGCCCGGCCCTTATTGAAAGCTAGCTCATACAGCTTCTCTAGAAATACTTAATTTAACACATACATTGCGTAATGTAATCTAACCTTTACAAAACATTAAGTCGCAAGTAAACAGGAGCTCTGGGAGTTTGGGGTGTTGTCTATGACATGTAATTTACAGTTACATTAAATTTCAATAGCTAAAATATTTTTGCTGCCAAAGTGGCAGATATTACCAACAATTATGCCTACTCAATAATGCATACTATCTTCGTTGATATTTCTCAAAAGGTAGCAAGTTTTCTTGTCGAACATCCATTTCAAAATTTAAACATGGAATTGTTCTATAGGCCTAACTGTTGACAATTAATTGTAAATACTTTCTAATTCTTATTACAGCAAGCATTACCAAATAAAACAATTAGGCCTACACTTGCATCACGAAAGAATATCGGCAACAAGCATAGCTATAGGTCTATAGTTAACAAAACTAGCTACAAGATTTTATAGTTTATATGTTGGAACACCTTTGATGTAGCATCAAACTGTGACGTTTATGGTATGTTAACAATAGTAAAACTTAACACTGTAACTTGGGATGAATAACTACATGAACACAAGTTTGAGGTTAGACCTACATTACAAAATAACACTATGATTTCAAAATGTTTAAAATTAACGTATAATTATTGACTGGCAAATTTGCACTTTTTCTAATGACAGATTTGAAAGAAAGGTCAAACAGATGGGCGGAGGTAGATAGGTACAAATAAGTTTTATTATTATTTGTCAATCTTAGAATATAACTAGTACTTTGCAAACTCACATGAATATATTAATGTTGTGTTTCTGCTGTTGTTCATTTACTTTTTAATTGTTATTTAACATTCCGTTTATAATATCACATTTCTAACTGTCAACTTATACATGTTCTTTTTCACTTTTTTTACTGGGGATAAAAGGCGAAAACATGTCTTAAAAACGCATTTACATTTACCTCCAGACAGTTGCAGTTGAAATTTTCATCATTTCTGCAACTGGTTCGATCACCTTGCACGGCTTCATCTCTCGTCGACGAATTAAAGAATAAATACTTTCGGTGAAATTTATAATGTCCTCCTGACTCAGAGTATTTGTACGTAGTGTGCTGGAACTCAGAACTTTACACAAAGTCACTACAACACAAACGCTATACGACCTATAATAAAACAATGCTGATTGCAGATAAGCTGAAAAATAAATGAGAAATATTAAAACACAACTACTTCCAGTTTCCAAATTTGGAGTTTGCCTCACAACCATTCCACACAAGCAAAGCCAAGCAACAAACCTGAAGGAACCACAACAACGGACCGTTGTTGACCATTGCGCCAATCACGTGCCACAATATAATATTGAGTTACAGTTAATACATTATCTTTACACCAATTACTTTAAAGTGTGTAAAGAAAACTTCAAACATCTTAAGTTGCCATAAATTGAAACATTACACTTGCAATACCGTGTTATTTCATAGAACTACTCACATTTCACTGCCAACATAACTGGGTGTGTTCTTCCCCAGCCTGTGTGGTGACACACATGGTTATACATACGCAGTTGCAGGTGGTGGTTTTTTTTTTTTTTCAAAGGTTGATTTCTAGAGTGCTCAGTTTAACGTGAACGGCCTTTACAAGTAAACTATTTTCAAAACATTTACATTGCCAATTGAAGTTCTGGTATGACTGCACATAAACTTCAGCAAAATTATTACCAAACATATTTGTTACAACTTTAGAATCTTGAACCATTTTACCATTGGTTATTACAGTTTTGATTTCACTGTACCCATGTTTCATAGTTTTAACATAATTCCAAAATCTGTTCGGGTTATGTTTCATATCATCATTGATTTTGGCTTGACACATACTTTTGTCAACTTTTATTTTATCTTTCACTGCCTTCCTGAGGTCGGATAAGCAAGAATAATTATAGTCAGATTTGGTTTTTTTTTGTATAGTCTAAAGTAGTGAACGTTTCTTTTCAATAATTTGATCAAATCATAAGAAAACCAGATACTTTTGTTACTTTTACTTTCAGGAATAAACTGATTGATTGTAACTTGTGTTTGACTTGTTAAGTAATCCACCATGTGTTTACATTATTTATAGAATAAATAGGACTCCAATCAAGTTCATTTAATGCTAGGTACAAAGATAAGTAGTCATCTTGTTTATAATTCCTAGTGTAGGAAGAATTGTTCACACCTATAGTAAAGTTAACCATACCTTCGCAGATTAATGCACGATGATAAACATCTTCCTCAACAGTTGGTTCTACAGATTTTTCAGTATTAATAAAAAAAATAATAAAAAAAAACCAAGTCTAGTAATTCAGAAGAGAGTTTAGTAAAATTATGCTGTTTCAAATTTAATGAACTCATTGATTTAGTAAATTATGCTGTTCCAAATTTAATGAACTCATTGTTTTTTAAGTATATTATAATAATAGGCAATATTCTGAGTATGAACGTTAGTCCAATCAATTCTCGGTATATTGAAATCACCAACAATAATTATTTGATGAGGAAGATATAAATTTCCAATTGAAATTTTATTAGCGTTGCTACTTATGATTCAACCCAAACAGATTCAATACCATCTTTAAGAAACTCAAATTTTTGAACAGTATGAGGATAACACTTGGAATTAATAGGTATTAGGACCCCACCTCCTCTGTTGAGGTTAGTAATTTTGGGATCACGATCTATACAAAAAATGTGGTAAATATCTGAAAAATAGTGTCAGTTTAAACAGTTACTGTTAAACCATGTTTCAGTTAAGCAAATGATTGGATAATCAACACTACTAAGATTTTCCAAAATAATCAGTGATTTGGTACGAAGACCTCTAACATTTTGATAGTAGACACAGAAAGTTTATCAGTCCGAGAGGACATAAAGTAGTAATTTAAACACCTCCGGCTGCCTCAACATAACCTAAGTTTCATCCGTGGCGATTCCTCCCTCCGCCTTGTTTGAGTTTTGTCTTGGCCGAAGGCTGTTCTCCATTCGTAGACTTTAATGCGCTAGGAGCGCTAAACAGTTGATTGTCTTGCAATCTGCCGTAAAAAGGGCTAATCAAACAGTCAACAGGCCAAAATACAGTATTAAAAATACGGTCGAAGTCAGATTCCACAACAGAAACATAAAAAGAAGAATAACTGTCAAATCTTGTTTTTAGTTTGGCAACCTTTAAATTTGAAACTTTAGGTTCCTGGTTGATACATGACACAATATCATTTTCTTGGACGTTGGGATCAGAATGAGACACAAATATTGCCTTCATACGTGGCTTCTCAGTTTTAGGAACAGTTTTAATATTAATGTTATTCTTAACGGCAACTTGAATTTGTTTCCTCGCTGTAGGCTGTTGAAGCAGGTGAACCACTTTCAGCCAAGGCCTTTGTTCCGCATCTGCGGATAACAACAAAACTCTCATCAGCAGCCAGGTGTGCAGTAGGTTCTTGCTGATCTGTAATTTTTGCACACACACACACACTGGTTGATGGCGTGGCTTTACCATATGGTAGCTTGTTGGCCTCAATAAGTAGTAGATTCTGAATTTTTACTAATAACTTGACTATAAGATTTTTTTTTAGGAAGATTGCGAGTTTCACCAGCAGTAGAACATAAAGAATAGACATTTACTTTAGTACTCTGCTGTTTTCCAATATATCCCGTAATAATGTGTTGTACTCTCTAAGTTCTTTCACCTCCTTAGCAGGTTCATCAATCTTTGTGCAGAGTGTCTCAAATAACGATTTTACACTTGTATCCATGTTTTCAGTTAATTTCACAGAAATATCGTTTTGACTAACCACTTCACTGTGTACAAGCATAACTTTAAGAGCATAATTTTTGTGACCAGCATTTGTATTAGCACACATTTTTCTACCAAATCAGTTTTACTATTACGCTTGGGTGAGAGACCATTTGTTTCATCACTGCAGTTCACACAGATAGTCTTGCCCATCACATATCGCAACACACTGCGTATGCCAATGAGCGCCCCATGAACCAGAACACTTTATCGATTTTCATCAAACATAGAATGGTTCACCACATTTTTTACATACGTCCATACTAGGGGGCACATGAAAGCTCTGAAAGTCCAAAGGTTCCGGAGTTTCGGACACTTTAACTACTAAAAAACAACTATCTCGCAGAAAGTGTGGTTAAGCACATCCTCTACCTACAAGCGCCCGACCACTAATATATAATAATAATAATAACTCTATTTATTAATTTATGTATTTATTTATTTATTTAACAAAGCTTAAAGTGCTGACCATCAGTACAAAACCTATGATAGGTGGGCATATGAACATACAACATAAAAAGACAATACATACACTATACAGGAAAAGTACAAACAAAAAAGACAGACAAGACAAACACGTAGGACAAACAAAGAAACAACAAATTATACATAGAAGAATAGAAAGAAACTAATGTTTAACCAATTTCCACTACGATGTGCATACAGAAATTGACTACTAAATTACAAAATTTATCTTGTATAATGTTTATAAAGGTCCTTAAAAGTGATTTTTCTAGTCAAATTTGGGTCAAAACCAGAGAAATATTTGTTGTAAATATTAGTACATCTATTAGGTCCTTTTTGTGTTTTACAGAACAGAACATGGGAAAGGTTCTGTGTGTATATACATGAGTTTTTAAGCCTTCTTTATACTGTACAGCTTGACAAATTATAGAAGCTAAAAAGCAATTAATTGAAAAAAAGAGTATCATGAATATTACGACGTTCATATAAAGTGAGGGTGTTAAATCTGTCAAGTTCAAGTTTGTAGTTAAATTCAGGTTGGAGGGGAATTCTACTATGAATTAAATTAAACACATTTTTTTGGGTGTTCTCTAATCTATTTGAGTCTTCTCTCCAAGAGTAATTTAGTTCCAGATGACTGAAGAATGTTCTAATTTGGATCTAACTAAACGATAATATAGAACCAACAGAGAAGCAGAGGAATTAGCAGAAAAAGTTACAAATTTAATCAACCCTAACGTACTACTAATGCTACTAATTTTACTATCTACATGAATATGAAAATATAGTTTGGAGTCGAGAAAGACTCCAAGGTCTCAAACAAAATCTTCTCTTTTAATTATAGCAGTGTTTACATGGTAAGTATACAGCACAGGGTTGGTCTTCCTCGTAAATGAAATAGAAAAAGTTTCTTTATATTTAGATACATAGCATTTGTATTGCACCAATTACTAATGGCTATGTTGTCCTCTTGTAGCAACAAGCAATCCGAGACACAGTTAATACTTACATAAATCTTAAGATTGTCAGCATAAAGAAGTGCATTTGAATGTCCTATTATACTGACAATATCGTTCATAAAAATATTGAAGAGTAACGGTGATAATGTGCTTCCTTAGAACACCAGAAAAGACAGGACATGAACTAGAAAAGGAATTATCTAATTTAACAACAAAGGTTCTGTTTAAAAAGTAATTGGAAAACCATTTGACATAAGAGTGATCTAGTCCTAAAATTTTCAATTTTTGTTGAATAATTTCATGTTGGCAAGAATCAAAGGTTTTCTGTAAATCAAAAAATATAACATCAACTTGATTTCTAGTAGTTGCATGAAAATATAGATCTTCTACAAAATTCTAAATTGGAGGTTGTCGTTCTACGTATCTGGAAGCCGTGCTGATCTTCAGAAATTAAATTTTTAGTAAAGAAAGAAAGATGTTTAAATATGACTTTTTAAAAAACTTTTGACAGACTACATAGCAAAGAACTGGGCCTATAATTATTAACATCCAGTTTATTTCCCTTTTTAAAAATCGAAACAACTGCGTGCTTCCAAATATTGGAATATATACCACTAGTAATGCTGAAGTTAAATATATATAAGTTAATATAGGGGTGAGAATATCAGCACAATCTTTAATAATAAAATTTGGTATATCATCACAGCCTGTAGCCTTACTACTCTTTAGCTTTTTAATAGCCTATAAGACAGATCCTTGGGTAACTGCAGGAGAAGCAATATTTAAGTTATTGTTGTGAATATAAGAGCTTAAATTATTTCCGGAAGGTACGAGTACAAACCGTTTTGCAAAGTGTTTGGCAAAAATATTTACGAGGAGACCAGGATCTTGGACAATATTATTGTTGACAGATAACTTAATGGATGCTTTGTAACCTTTCTTCATTAGCTTAACATAGTTCCAAAATTGTTTAGTTTCGCTCTTCAAATTATTTATTTTTGCTTGCCAATTAGATTTAGCAGAATCAATTTTTCCTTTAACTATTTTCCTTAGTTCTGGAAAACAAGAGTAATTAACTTGTGATTTGGTATTTTTTATACAATTGATGAAAATGTTCTTTCTTTTTTTAGTAATTTGATTATATCTGAAGTGAACCAAACAAGGTATTTATTATTAACACATTTATATTTTGGAATATAAGAATTGATTAATAGTTGGAAATTACTAGTTACTAAGTGAACCATTAAGTTGTCTGCCATCTGATATGTGGAAGACCAACCAAAATCGTTACCAGCATAATATAAAGCCAAACAGTCACACTTATGATAATTCCTGAAATAGGTATGTTTATCCTTATTTGGCTTCTCAAAATCAGCAGATAATTGACAGCATAATACTGAATGATATGTATCTTCCACCACCAATGGATCACTTGATTTTTATATTTTTGTGAAAAAATTAGTGAAAATTAAATCTAGTAATTCAGAATCAGGTTTTGAAAAATTAAATTGATCAAGGTTCAATGAACTTATTGTTTGTAAGTTTGTAAAAGAAATTGACTTTTAATTTTATTATAGTAATAAGAAATGTTTTGAGTGTGACGTGTTTTCCAGTCAATACCGGGAATATTAAAATCTCCTACAATAACTATTTGGTGATGATAGTTAATTAATTTTGATTCCAAAAAAGAAAAATAATTATTGATTTCTTCAACTGTTAATTGGGGAGAAGATAAATATTACCAATTATGAATCTGCTAACATTATTAGTAATTTCAATCCAAATAGGTTGAATTTTTTCCTGAGTTAGATAAAATTTTTCTTTAACATGCGAAAAATAAACTTGATTAACCGCAGTTAAAACACCACCTCCTCTATTTGTTAAGTTTGCATCACAATCATTTTGAAATATTTAATAATGATCAGGAAATTAATGGGATAGTATAGTAGAGTTATTAAACCACGTTTCTGTGAGAGAAATAACTGAATAGTTAGTGCTATTTATATTGAGAGAAAAAGTGAGTGATTTTGTTCTGAGACCCCTTACATTTTGATAGTGTAAATAAAGTTCCCTCAAGGACATAAAGGTTAAAAGTAGGCACCTACGGTTGCCAATACATAATTAAGAAGTTTCAACTGCAGTTCCCCCTACTGCTTCATTATTATCTTTTACTGGAGAAGACTCGGTAGCATTTACAAGTAGTTGTTCATTTTGCAGTCTGCCATAGAAGGGACTGATAAGACAGCTTGCCGGCCAAAAATCCATTCGAAATTGGACTCAACCACGTGAACATAAATAGAAGAGTAGGTATCATATGTAGTTTTAAATTTCGCAACTTTTAGGTTATCACTTTTATTTCCTGGTTGATATAGGAAATAATCTTGTTCTCTTGTACTTCCGGAGCGAAACGCAAAGACAAAGATTGCCTTCATGTGGGGTTTCGCAGTTTTCGGGACTGTCTTGAGGTTCACGTTATTACGTACTCAAAGTTGAATAGGTTTCTTTGTTGACACAGGCCTGGTCGCAGTCCAGTCGCTATCTGTCAATGTTTTTATGCCACGTCTGCTGACTACCACAAATCCGTCATCAGCAGCCAGCTGTTTTGGCTATTACTACTAATGGAAGAGAACTCAACATTTTTTCTAGCCATTTCATTATATGATTTTTTTTTCTGGTTATTTGAAGAAGGGTGCAATGCCTCTAATACCTGTCTAGGAAGACCACACAATGCACACTGTAGTTTATTTTTATAGATGTTTGCAGACTTTCAAACATTGCACGTAAAAGAGTATTTTCCTCCTTAAGATCTTTGACTACTTTTGCTAAGTCATCTATTTTGGTACGTGATACCTCAAACATCGATTAAATGCTGGAGTCCATGCTTGCAGCTACGTTGGCAGATTTTCCTTGTTGAATATTACCGTCATCCAATGATAACGTAACCGCGATGTACTTTACATTAACCAATGATTGTTTTTCTGCACTCATAGTTTTTCTTTTAGGAGAAAAACCAAATGTGTTTAAAGCCGCCTTGCATGTTCCGTAATGGTAGTCTTCCTCTATAGTTAATCCAGTAAAATGAAGATGAAAGTGCTTGCCACATGGGCCAATGCACCTGAGAAACTTTTGTCTACCAAAAAACGGTTCACCGCATAGAGAACATTGATCCTAACTAGGGGGCATATAAAACCCCCCAAAATCTAGTCTCACAGGAGTATCCAACACTGTAATGCACGAAAGTGAGTAGATAAACAAAGAACCAAATTTAACTTCAATTTATATTTTATCTATAAAGTATAATATTTCATTTTTAATCAACATGAATGAAAACTGAGAGAAAATAGGTGTGTTTATAATAGGGATGGGTCGATACAACATTTTCTCGATGCTCTATACCAAAGTAGTCTTATAATACTCAATACCGTTTGTTTCTTGATACCAAATAAAAATTTTCATGAATACAAAACAACTTGGCCAAGAAAATTGCTCATTTTACTAGTGTTGTTGACACACTCTGAAACTACATAGAAACCCACATAACATTGGAAACAAATGGTGGGCGTCTTGTAACCCAAACATCCTTAACCAATGATAAACCTACGCAGTGTCCTTTGATTGTATAGAATCACGTTACCATAGTAAAAGCTGTAATCAAACTTTGAAAATGATAGCTCAGTACACAGTTATTTTGCGATTTCGCAGGTTTTTAAATTTTACTTTGCGACTTCAAGAAAATTACTGTAACGTTAAATGAATATCGTAATTATCTGATACTCCCATCGTAACCTAGCCTGTGGAATACCATGCCATGACAGGTGCATCAGATAATTATGGTACAGTATTATTTTTGTGAGTATTTAATAATGCTGTTGCATCAGATAATTATGGTATGTGTGGGATGTAAAATATCTACTCAATTTGCTCACTCGTACCTATCGGTGCTCGCTTGCAACTCTCTACCTACTTTTATTGTACCTGAAATATATACCATGAAAGTGATTAATGGGATAAAAATGAATTAAATGAAAAATTTTGGTGCAGCATATAATTGTGGTATGTATTGGATGTACAGAAACTACCCAAGTTGTTCACTTGTGCCTATCAGCACTTGCTCGCAGCTCTCAACCTGTTTTTATTGTACTTCAATTGTGTACCATAAAAGTAAATTGTGAAAATCATAATTGTGGTATATATGGTTGCCTAAACACACCCGAAGATGCTCGCAGCTGTGTGAATATTATGCTTGGAATAAAATATGGTATATTGTGATACACTTTTACTTAAATTACGGACCAGTTTTTTCAAATTGTCGTGTATATTCCGAAAGTTATGGTACCATTTTTGAAGTTATCGTACACATTACAAAAGTTATGGCATGCTTGTACTAAATTTATGGCACAAGATAATCAGTGTTAAAATTTGATACTTTTGGATGTTCTCATGAGATACTCGATACTATAAAGTATCAAGGGTATCGAGGATCCCATCCTTAGTTGGTAATGCTTTAGTGAGAAATAATTCTCGTTAAAATGTTATTAAACTGAGTGCACACCGTATGTGGTGCGTTGTCCTTGTGGTGTAATTTTTTTATACTAAATTAAGCATTGTATGCTGGAGCAGAGGGATAGCCTGAATGTAGAACATTTGAGCGGTTTTGTCACTTTAATCCTGACGACACTGAACAGTTGCCTTTCCCTTTTTACGCCACAGTAGTTTCATCATATCTATGGATTGGTTTTTACTAAACCAAAAGATGGGGAAACAATGGGTTCAAATGCATACAATTTTTATCATATAGGTTTCTTTTAATGTGTAACATAATCACATTTACAGATATGTGGTGTCTTAAATTTGACTATTATATTGCAATGAAAGCAGTTTTGTTATTAAACACTGTGCGTGTAAAATTCAAACCCTAATTATAATGACCAAGTGCTCTATTTTAATTGTTCTTCTTTATTACTGTAATATTCTGGATTAGCACATAGGGTACTTTTCATCCCAGAAAAAGGAACATTTCCTCAAGGAATATAAAAAACAGACCACTAACCAGCACCTACTCAAATGGTTTTTAATATATTCTGGATGATACTGTTAGTTTTTCCGGGATGAAAAGTACCTTATGTGCTAATCCAGGATATAATCTACCCCTGTACCAAATTTCATCCAAATCCATTTAGCCATTACAACATGATTGAGTAACAAACAAACATACAAACTTTTGCATTTATGATATTATAAGTATTATGATTGTAAAATATCTGTGTTTGTGATCTGTGTTTTGTGATTGTTATGAAAATGGTAGATTTTAGGCCTTTCGTGTATGCTAGTGGTGGAAATTTTTTTTCCCCACAAACAGCACCAGCATATTGTAACAAAAAATGTTCCTTCCATTTGTGGTATCATTCGTGATGTTTGCCATTCATGCAGCATTCAGTTACAGTGGTAGGTGGTTATAAGTAATGCAGAAATGTGCTATTAGATTATAACCTCGTTAATATATGTCTGTCCTTGAGAAGATAATGCTGTTACCTTAGAAGTTTTGCAAACATTACTATATTGCATCTAAAACTGTAAACATGTTATTAAAATTATGCTATGTTTGCTTATGTTTAATTTTAAGTTAACGTACATAACATAATGTATTTTCAAGAGAAGTAATGAAAGCTCAAGTCCAGCACACTGCATTTTGGTTTCGCCAGAAAGCAATTTGTTTATTTAAATGTGTAGTAAACTGGAGAATTTAAGGTATGAAAACTTGTTTACTTTGTCCAAAAAATTTTAATTTTTCAGTGTCGATTTTTTAATGTCAAACAGAATATCATAAGTTCTAAAGATTAAATGCCATATTGTAAATTGCAAGTTGTGCTAGCATTTTGACACCATTAGTCATTAGAATGTTTTTTTTTATTGATTTGAGCTCATGTCTAGGAACAGTGTCATAGTATTGCTTCATTTTTCATAGGTGTCCTACTTGGATGAAGATCAGGTGTTCTCTCCAGAGCAAATTACAGCCATGTTGTTCACCAAGCTGAAAGAAATTTCAGAGTTCAATCTGAAGACTATAGTCAATGACTGTGTTATATCGGTGAGTGTTTCAAAAATAAATGTTGCACACAGTTTTTAAATTATCCTAAATTTTTTTGATTTTATTACTGAAAAGCTGTAATATTTTAGATGGAGTTAACAGTGATAAATGACAGTTTAAAAAATACGAAAAATAATTAAATAAAACATTAAAGGACAGTCACTCAGGAATGGAACAGTAGTAGGTTTACAAAAAATAGAAAAAAAAGGTTTTAGTTTTGGATGATGAGTTGATTCAAATTCTGGAACTGATAGATAACATTACCCAATTACTTTTGAATTAATGCTAATTTTTCCTTCTTTTTTTTAATATGAACTTGATACACTTCTCGTCACAGCTATTATTGTTTACCTGATAGGTTTGGTGCACAAATGATAATAGTGTATTTGTAATGCTGTCTGCCATATTGCTAAATACATATTGTGTGAAATTCTCAAAAGTGCTTCAAAATACAGAAAATTTACATGCTAACCAAAATTATAACACATTTGTGGCACAAATTGTTAGGAAAGATTGTTTACAAAATTATTTAATTGTTGCTAATAAATACTTTTACCTCTTGCTGGCCAGACAATATAATTTAAGTGTTTATTGTCTGATTTGAATGACTTTGTGCAAGCTATCAGTTTTTATTTTTGGAAACAAAAATAAATCATTGGAAGACTGACTTCAGATTTTCTGTAAACTATTTTATACTTTGTTGATGCTGCTGTTTCAGCAGTGTGTTAAGTTTTGATTAAATATATTTTTATACCAAGATTTTTATGTCGCAGTGACCAAAAAATGGTTACATATGGAATCCATTTTGGTTTGGAACATAGTGACATTGTAAAAGCCAAGTGTAATGTTTTTGAAAATAATTTCACAAGGCTAGCACAACATTGCAGAAACATTTCATAGCCAAAAAATATGTTGTCAGGGTTTAATATGGCGCATATAATTATGTTTATATGAAATTATGCTAATCAGCTACATAAATGTTTTCGTACACTAACAAATGTGTATTTTGAATATATTTTGATGAATATTAATTTTTCAACCCTTTATATATTTATTGGCATTACAGTAAAATCACCTAATGTTCATATTGTAAACTACACATCCATTTTTTTTAAATGTTATTTTTCTACTACATTCTGAGATATATGTTATAAACCTAAATATTTAAAGATTAAACTTATATGTTAATTTTGGTTTTCAGTAATTATTTAATCAATTTTTAAAGTTTAATTCTTTCTTTTCTTTCATTATTTTAATTTTATTTTTCATTTTGATCAGTAAATTTTATCTTTCTACCGGAAGTAGTTCTCCATCTTAGATTAGCTAGATGCCAGAAGTCGAGGCTTCTGTGGAGGGACCTTTGAATGGACGATAAGTAGGGGTATGAAAAATTTGCATTTGCAATAAAACAAATTTTTATGCTAATATTTATGTTTTAAAATGAATAAACTCTATTTTTAACTTTTCATGATAATACTGCAAAAAATTTGGGAAAAACACTTTTCAGCTGCAAATAGTGTTGTATCAGTTTGATAGTCAGTTTTCATTCCACATATTCTCAAGCGTAAGATAATATTAATTAAATAAGGGAATAAAGAAACAGATAAATTATGTTATAGGCTCGCTTAACTGCTAGGAAATCACCCTACTGAGGAATATCCCATGGTATTTCGCTGAGTAGAAAAGATACAGGCTTTCGTTATATTTCAAAACATTTGTTCTCTATCAACACAGAAACACTATATAAGTAGCCTAAGTTAACGACAAAATCACTTGTTTAACATCTGATTATGTTCATAACATAAATACAAAAATCCATAGAGATCATAACAGTGCTGGTGTTAGTAAATTAAAAAAATTTTCCACGGCTTTGAGTATTGATAGTGTAGACATATTTTGTTAATGCATCTTTAAATTTTGTATTGCCACCGGTTCCGGTCTGGGGTGTGGGTGAAGTTAGTTTTATTTGAATATTTAGGCACTTTGTATGATGTAATTTTCTTTTTAAAATGCTGAAACCCACCATATATGCAAAGCAATGTGCTGCAGAATTTTTAAAACATGGCTTGAATGCAAGTGACGATAAAACTATACTTTGTAAATTTTGCAACGCATCAGTGACTTGGGACCGTAGAGCTTGTGCGTAAAAAAAAAAAAAAAATCAGTTGAAAATTTAAAGTTTATGTTTATAGTATGTATGTCTAATTTAACAAAGTGTTACTGTTATTTTCATATGGTGTTGTTTGTATTTACATAGTTAACTGTTAACCAAAAATAACACAGATTTCATAAAAAATAACACAGATTTTTAAGAATAATAACCTTGAATTCTGTATAAAAATAAACACCCAAAGTGCATGCCCCTAACGATAAGCGAGCAATTTGCTGGGGATTTAATCTCTGAAATCCCCTGCACCAGCATAAGGCTAGAATTAGATTATGGTCCCAGATGTTCTAGTTGAGGTTTCTGAGCCAGCCATGTGTAAGAAGAGGGCTGAATCTTGGATATTAGGCATATATTTTTAGTGCTTCCAGCTGGCATCGAGATGCCGCTCAGCAAAGTGCCGGCGGAATGTTTCAGGTTGTAAGATTGGCCTACACTTGGGTAACACTGTCATCATTGTAAAGTTTGAGGCATACGTTAGTGACATTAGGTGTTATATTTTAATACACCAAAGCACCTATTTTGTTGTGCGAGAGTTTGGAAGAAATTATTAAAGTTTAATTGCAAGTTGTAAGGGTATAAACCAGTGGTCCAGCTTTTACCGCTGAGTTAAGCGCCGGAGCAAATATTTTAAAGAACCTGAGGTAACTTTTGTAATTTTTGAGTTCTATGAAAAGTTTTTTTAATACGAGAATTTTAGTAAGAAGAAGGCATAAATAATAACTGATTTCTGTGTAGTGAGAACTTATTAGCATTTACCTGGGATTGGAGCTCAGTTAACTTTGCGTAATTTAAAGACACGTGAGAACTATTTCTGTATTTAAATATATTGATTTTCTTTTAGTTTGACGCATGCAGCTTATACCACTATTAAATACAATTACGACTCATTGCTCATTACGTCAAGTATTCATACTTCAACCCACATGAGTCGATCCTGCAAACCAATACACGGACATTGCGCGCCGCCTAACTTCTACTGGGTGGCCGAACACATGGTTTCAAGGTTGCATAACCAGCAAGCACGTCGTCTCCTCTCCCCCTGTTCTGAGTGACTACAAGCTGTCAGCTACCTCGGGGCGCTGCCGAGTGCCACAGAAGATTCACGAAGTAGAGTGCTGACGAGAGAGTTCTCACCTCCTACGCCGGCCTCACAGCAGAGGGATGTCACACGCCCTCCCCGCAACCCACCACCGCACCCTATAGTTCTGACTATATATGTCCATGCACGGCCGGGCTCTGGAGTCATTCGTCTTGCTATTCTCTCGAGTTCACCCTGATCACTCTCCAGAGCTGGGGTCTCCAGCGAACCACAAGTCTTCAGCAGCCCCCAGGGGCTGCTCCCTGCGACAAGTCTTCGACAACCAAAGTTTGGTTTGCAACAACAGTTTAACACAAACAGACCTTGCTACTACAGCAAAGGAACTTAACTTCTTTTTGTCTCTTCTAGACTCCCGTTATTTAGACAGTTTTAGTTCAGTTTTCTAGTTCAACCTTCCCTCTAGTCTGGGACCAGGTCACCTACACCTGGCTAACGTAGGTTACTTTCAGTACACAGTCTGCTTGGTAGGAGATAGCATGGGTCCTGTGCTTATTGAGTCCTCAATAAATACAGCTTTGTTCTCTAGTCACAAGTTTTTATTTATATATTAATATTTACTTTGCCAGCTAGGAACAATTCACACTATGCACTGCCGACAGAAACCGGGTATGTTTAAATCTGAACTAGCTTTGACTGAGGTCCCCCTTCTGGAGTCCTCCAGTCGTGTAATACACCCATTAGATGGCCATATGTTGTTTCTTCACCCAAGCACCTAGATGCTGGATGGAAAGAACAGAGGAGCCATAACCACTAGGAATACTTCCACCCAAGGAGAGGCAGCAAGCCTAGGTTGTATCCCCTACCAGAGCACCCAGGTGCTAGGGGGGATATTTTGTTGGGTGTTGCAGCCTGGCCTTGGGTGGATATCATATCCAGCAGAAGCAGTGGTGGCCCACACGGTTCAACGTCTGTGATCTGCCTGCTAAGGTGGGGGATCTTTTGAGGCACCGAGCTCTTGCTGCCAAGCAGCTACTGGACTTACACTATTATAGGAAATAGTTTTTCGTCCATGGTGCACAACGTGTATTGTTCAGCGGCGAACCACGTTCTATGCCTTATAAAATAAGGAATGGCCAATGGTGTAGGGAGCAAAAGATAGCTCATCTTGCTGCCGAGCAGCGGTTTACCTTAGCCCCTCCTACGGAGGAAAGATAGGTGGAATGGGACCATATCGTCTCACTAAGGCTACGAGCAATCCCGACTGCTCCCGTGGTGCGCTACGTATCTTTTCCACCGCATGTCCGTACTAGCTTAGATTACCATCCTGTTCTGAGGGGTATAGTGTACAGAACGGAAACTAGGTATGGAATCGCCAACGCCAGGTTTTGGAGCCACGAGTCAGCAGCCTGGAACCAACAGTATTGTGTGAGCCGGTACAGTACAACCCACCCGAAACCCGAGGACTGCAGCACCAGCTTCACTCAGCCGCCAACCCAACTTCACCAACCGGCCGAAGATCTTAAGATTAAGTCAGGTAAAATTAACACCTCCCGTTAGTTACCGATACAACAACCCGCCACAGGGAAAAAAGTATCAACCCCAGACTTCGTGCCAACTCGTAAACCAATACGACTCAGCAAACTCTCTAGCCAGAAATGTTGTTAAAACGTGCTCTTGGTCTTGCACAATAAAACCACGACGATCATGCAGAACAGTCAATAACCAGGCACGCGTCAAGTTCAATCTCAAATTAACACTGCATTTATTATTTTATTTTCTTAATTGGCTGTATATTACATACTGTGATGATGGTGGTATTCTCTCAAGCGCACACAATCCTACTTGCAGTAAAAGTAATACATTTAAAGTCAACTTAACCTCAAATGTTAAGATTTCTTCACATTCTTAATTATTTCATTTACATGCAAATCGTTTCAATTTTCTATCTCCATTGATTTTGCTTTTCAATCTTTGATGTTAATAAAATCTATTCAATTTATCTACATGTTTATTTCCATAGTGTTGCAAGTGTCTTGTGCATGAGTCATTTATGTAAACCTTTCAGAGTTTGAAGTATCCAAATGCCCAGAGCAAGGTAAAAGATGCCTTAAGGTATAAAGGTTCAAACACGTGTTATACACGTCACATATCTCTCACTATCTCACACCAAACTAATTATCATACACCCTTTGTTATAATTACTAACACAACCTAACCACTACAGAAATTGGTTGCCCACGTGTGGTGCATTTGCATAAAGTATATTTTAGTACTACCATTACAATTATCACATGTAGAAATTAGGTGCCGCAACGCCTGGCCTTAATTTTGTATTTAGAGAAACCAAACATTGTCCTACATCAAAAACATGGATAAACACACCATAGAGAGCTATTTTCTTTTGAATTCTTGTATGGAGGAGACTACACCAGTAAATATTGAGGGTACCTCCCAATCTGACGATCTAATCACGTTAGGAGCAGCATCAGATGATGGGAGTTAAATCAAAATGTATCACGTGAGGTAAACTCAACCCCAGCTACACTGTCGACACATAATACATAAACACCTAAGTTACACGCACAACATTCTGCGGGAGTGACTATTTAACAGTTCAATGATTTAATTGAACTAATACAAAGCATGTTGTTACAGTAGAACCGACGTATTGCTGATTTAAGGCAACAGATCTCTGTACATGTGAACCAGCAAATAGGTGATGTAAACCAAAAAATGGAGCAGGTACAGGAGAAAAATCGCAACAAGAAGAGAGAGCGCAAACTAGGAATAATGATTTAAGGCAACAGATCTCTAGACATGAAGCAGAAAATAGGAGATGTAAAAGAAACTTTAGAAACTCGCTTATCCCAGTTCAAAGAAGTCTGTAGCCAAAACCAAATTTTGATTCATACTTTTGTACACAACGAAATCAGCTGCAAGAGGAAACTGACACATGCTTACAACTAACAGACAACGTGTTGCATTACCTAAGCTCTGATTTAACTGAAACATGTAAATTAGTTGAAACAACTAGGGAAGAGGTCATGCTACAGTGTAACGCACGGGAAGACTAGAGTTGAGGAAGTAGAGAGGCGGCCCATAGTCATTAATTCCAGCGAGCAAACCGAACTGTTAAAAACTCTAGAAAGCAATTGGGAGAGTGAATTGGAACAGCTCAGTCGCCACATCGAACACAAAATTTCACTCTCTAGCAAGATGCAGGAGAAGCAGCTGCAGATCATAACAGTTCACTTAGAACAGGAAGTATGTAGGCAAGAGACACAAGTAAGTGAGGTTAGGAATACTATTCTGGTGTTACAAGCAATATCTCAATTATTACAGGAATTACCTCTCGCATTACACAAATCTAAAACTACAGATATTTCCACCCCGGTAACACACCCGACTGCAGCTTTATTGCATTGTCCCACCAAGCAGTGGTCTCCTTAAATTTTCAGGAAAACAAAACTAAAACCCTCAAACCTACCTATGTAAAATGGAAGAGTATGCAAAACTTTTTGCACTGAACGATGCAGATATATTTAGATGTATGAGCATTCGTTTAACAGCCACATCTTATTTCTGGTGGGAGGTAGCTAAGAAAACAATTGCCACTTTTTCCGATTTTAAAGAGTTTTTCCTACAACATTTCTGGAGTGCGAAAATACAATCTCATATTCATTCATAGCTAGCGCAGGAACACTGGGATCCGCGTAAGGAAAAAAAATTGAACTCTTCAGTGAAGTGTATTAACGAACCAGACATTTAACTTGTCCTATGGGCGACGAGAAGTTATCTGACCTGGTAATATTGCAGCTTCCCATTACGTACCAGCGACAATTTACAGCAATGTTTACAGGGATTTGTCTGAGTTACACTACCACCTAATCGGAGCAAACAGGCTACAGAGGCAAGCTTGTACAACCAATCCACCTAGAGATTTTGATAGAGCTAGGCAAGTGCCAACATAGCCTCTATCAGTCTACCAATCAGCGTGACAATAATAACCCACAGCGCTTAAGTAATAATCAAAGTAATACACCTCACCAAGGTGACCGAAATTTCCGAGTTAATGCCTACTGCCGGCAGGGAAATCGTCAGTCGGGAAACTCTTTTTCCAGAGGTAGGGTTCATACAGGCAAAGGTGGAGCCAAGGAGATTATTCAAACAATGGTTCAAGATACAACCCATGTTATTGGAACCGGAGCCAAAATAATAATTCAAGTAATAACAGGGCATAACGATCACAACAGTCGTAACGAGAACGAGCAGAAATTGGGTGGTCAAGAGAACGAGCAGAAATTGGGTGCCATTTGCAGTGGCAGAACAAAATAGAGTAAGTCAGGGGCAAACTACTTTACAACCGGTACCAGTAAATAATCTAGCTCATATGCAGAACCAAGGTTAATGAAGTACAACCTCATGGAATGTATTTGTCATGTCTGGAACAGTTAAATCCCAGAGCACAAATTTTTCAGCCTCATACCTAATATACAACAGCAAAGGACACCTAGTACAACAGCAATATATACCTTATGATGTTTTGACGAATGAGATGTCGGAGAATATCATGAGCAGTTGGTTGCTTAAACTAATTCCAGGTGAAACTCAAGTTAAAGGAAACGGTATGCCAATACACAAGAAAATTTGCTTGATTTGGTTAAACAGATATTGTTTAGCTCTGCAGAGTCACGCAGAAGACAACAGAAGCTGTTGAAGATTAAGTTCAAGATAGGATATCTAGTGTTAAAGCGTACTATTTGCCTAAATTCAGCTGTTGATAATGTAACCCGCAAATTATTCTTACTATTGGGAGGCCTGTTTAAAGTAGTAGAAGTGATTGAGAATTGTTATAGTTTTTCTATTATGGAGAGACAAGTTATTGGGAGATTTAATATAACTCTGTTAAAGCCTTATAAAACTCCTGAAGTTTAGAGTTTGTTTATTTAAAAAATTTATTTACATTATCTATGTGTTGTATGGTTCAATTCTTTGAGGGAAAGAATAAGCTACCTACAGTTATAAGGATTTCTTATCGGAATGACAGGAATAATGTTTATTGCCTACAGCCTACATGCAATTTTTACTGTGTATTATTGACGACGTAGTTGATGTTTTTTCCTCTGAAGTCTAATTCCACAGTAGAAAATTATTTTGTGTGGAATGAGCATTTTATCCCTTCACACTGTTATGTCACATCACACAGTGTTGCACTATTATGTAGATTAATGGGCCTGATTTTTCCTTAGAACACCGTTATATACATCCTGAAGATTGTATTAAGCTGACTCGAAGGCAACGAAAAATGTTGCACTAGATAATTTACCTTTTTTTTTGATCTTCCGGAAATGTTCTCTTTAAAGGGTAAATAATTTAAGGGTAAAGTCTACAAGGAAGGAAAGGTTACGTGCATACCTTATTTCCTAACAGCAAGGTACACAGCACTCCATTTCATTGTTACTTAACTGCAGTGACTCACCTCAATAATAATTAATTCCATTGTGTTTTTATTATTTTGTGAATGAATAAGGGGCATATTCTTTATTTGGAACAAGGGAAGATTTTATAACTTTTTTTGGGCATTCATATTTTTTCAAGTTGTGTGATTCACTGAATTATCACTTATCAGATTTTATCTGATTTTCAACACTTTTTGATGCACACAGTTTTTCACTTAATGTTTTGCTGTGTATATTTGTGCTGTGTAATATGTATTTGAATATCTTTGCGACAGCGTACATGATTATTAAAGGGTATAGTGTTGTTTCAAGTGTAAGTCTTGATATTACTTCTTTGATTTGCCTAGTCGCGTAGGGATGTGAGGATTATCAAACGACCCTCCCTAATTTTCCTTTAGCTATTGTTTAGTTGATGACCGAAGAAACAAAGAGGATATGTAAACCCAATGTCAGAAACAACATTGTAAATAAAAATGAATTTTAAATTTCATTGAAATGTATGATACATGGAGATTATATTAGTTTATGTGAATTAATTGTAGCAAATTTTAAAACATTGATATTAGGTAGTTAAATACAACCATTCATTTTTTTTGTTGTTGTGTATTATTAACTTAAGTGTTGGATGAGTGTTAAATTTTACTGCTAGTGTTTTTTGTATGTGAAATGAACATTATGAACATTGAGCGTATCGCAGCCAAGTAAAGTAGTTTATCGTGATACGCACATTGACCGTACTAACACCAGTCTAAGATGAACATTTATCTGGTGTTAGCACAGACACATTGAGTGAAGGAACTTTATAGTGAAGTGAACATAAAAACTTTGAACCAAAGTCTTAAAGTGACTTTATAACGCTATGCTGCATTTTAAATTGCTTAAAGTAAACATAGCCATATTTTTTTTTCAGAGATGTTGAGTTGCAGTGACGTTTTGAATTACCATCGCTGTGGCGATAGTGGTATCTCCTCATGTAATCCAAAGATCCAGGCTTGTGCTTCTTAATAATAATCTTAAAAGTGCTATTATAAACTTTCATACATGATGGAAAAACATTTTTCGATGAGGACTCTACTGTGGCCGCCCGATCGCAGGAGTTGTACACGGTTAACTGAAGAGACGGTTGCAGTCTGCACGCTCCGAAGCACAGCAGGTGCTCACTGCTGTGAGGTATCATGTGAAGAGTCATCCGAATCAATCAGAGTGCAGCTACATTAAATTTAGAATGCTCACTATCACCACAGAAGAACTTTATCGACATTAAAAAAAAGAGAAGTAAAAACTATGAAGTATTTTGAATTAATCTGCAGTATAAATATTTCTTTTATGATTGTGATGTATAAATGTAATTCTTTATTACATTATTCTCAACAATTCAAAGTGTTTTGAAGAGTGTTAGTAAATATTTTATTCATTATAGGAAGAAGAACATTTTTCAATAATGGATGGTAGAGTTTTTAGTTTTAATGTTTTTTTTCCACTATTGTTTGTTTATTTTTATACTATACACACAGTTGTTCCAATGCCATATTTTCCTATATCAATACAGATTCCCCGATACCACTTTTAGCAGTGACTGGCACTCTTTTTTTGCTGTGCTAGAATGTCACACTACCCTTATGTAAGAAATAGTCTCATCCCTTCTCCCCCCCCCCCCCCCCCCCCCAATTTACCCGCAGACCCTCACCGAACATGGCTGCTTGTTAGCCTCTGCCATGGAAACAGAGGGATGGTGAAATTATCAACCGAACATGGCTGCTCGTTAGCCTTTACCATGGAAACAAAGAGGGATGGCAAATTATTAACTGGCAACATCTGGGTATTATTACAAGGGGGTGGGGACCGTAAATATGTGGCAGCTCTGGTTTTGTGGCTAGACAGGATGCCATTAGTTATGATGGGGGGGGGGGGGGGGGGGCAGGATTTCTACCTACACATAACTGATGGGTCACTGAGAGAGAAAGGGAGAGGAGTGATGTAAGAGCGAAAGATGAGAACAGACAGTTACGCCACTTCCCTCAACATCCCCGGACAATTTACGGGTAACACTCCCCCTTCCTTTTTTTTCTTCTGTATATAGCGGGCACCCCCACAATTTTTTTCCTTTTTTTTTGGGGGGAACAAAGGTGTGCTATACATGAGTAAATACAATATTTGTTTGTATTTTTCTTTTAATGTGCAGCATATACAAACTGAAATACAGTAATTTTTGTGCCTAAAGAAAGTAATAACCTGACTTCATTGTCTACAACCTACACTAAGTATCGGCCCGATACTTAGTATTGATATCAGAACAACTCTACTTTTAACCTAATTATGATTCTTTGTGTCTAGTCGTACTGACAATGAAATGATTCCTTTTGATTTCATGCAAGTAGGAATATTGTAATTGTCTGGATTAGCATTTTCTGTCAGGGTTTAACATGGAGCATATAATTATGTTTATATTCAAGTATGCTAATATATGTTTTGGGGCACTAAAATATGTTTATGAATATTAATTTTTTCAACCCCTCATGTTTATTAGCATTACAGTAAAATCCTGTAATATTAATATGGTAAACCACACATCCATTTTTTAATTCTATGATGCTTTTCTACAGCATTTTGAGATATATGTCAACCTAAATATTTAAAGGTTAAACTTATATGTTAATTTTGGTTTTCAGTAATTATTTTTCAATTTTTAAAGTTTAATTCTTTCTAACATTTTGATCAGTTAATTTTATCTTTCTACTGGAAGTAGCTCTCCATCTTAGGTTATTTAAGGAGATTGATACCGGAAGTTGAGGCTTCTGGGGAGGGACCTTTGAATGGACGATAAGCGAGAGATTTTCTGGGATTTCATTTCAGAAATCCCCAGCAACAGCATAAGGTTAGAATTAAAGTATTGTCCCAGAAGTTAAAGTTCAGGTTTCTGAGCCAACCATGTATAATAAGAGGGCTGGGTCTCTGATATTAGGCATATATTTTTAGTGGGTTCAGGTGACATCGAGACACAGCTCAGCAAATAGCAGGTGCCATGTTCTGGGCTGTAAGATTGGCCTACACTCAGGTGATGCTATTGTCAATTTAAAGTTTGAGGCATACATAAGTGATGTTATGATGTTATATTTCAATACACCAAAGCGCCTAGTATGTTGTGCGAGAGGTTAGAAGAAATTATTTAGGTTTAATTTTAAGTTGTAAGGGTATAAACCGGTGGTCTAGTTTTTATTGCTGAGTTAAGTGCCAGAGCAAATATTTTAAAGAACCTGAGAACTTTTATCATAGATTTTTGAGTTCTATTAAAAGTAGTTTAAATACTACAGTTTTAGGAAGAAGGCATAAATTTTAAGCAGTTGCCACTGTGATCATGTGTAATAAAATCACAGTAATAATGCATCATACCAGTTTTATAATTAACTTTATTTATTTCAGTTTCAGTCATAAATTTGCGACAAATAGGTGCACATAAAACAATTACTAAATTTATTTCCTACATTATTATTACAATTTTCTTACACAATTGTAGTAAACATGAATATATTCCATGATGAAGCTTTTCCTGTAAATTCTGCTTTCTGACGCATCCAGAATGGAAATATGCTTACACTTTGTTGAAAGTACAGATTATTTAAAATAGATAATTTTTTTTACATTAAAAAAGTTTTATGTCAACAAAACAATGGTTTATAACAAACGTAATTTTAAATATTTGTTTGTAAGTTCTGAAATAAAATATTCATTAAAGTAATAAATAAAATATTTTTATAAATTTTCTTTGTGAAGTGGCGTTGTTTGTTTTTACTTTCTGCTGTATTTTATCGTGGTTTCTTGTCCCAGAAGTTGTTGTAATTTCACATAATATACTGTTCCAGGGCGCTCAACTGTGTCTTGTACAGATTCATGTATTGGTGCCAATTTCAGTTCTGCACAATTAATTGTGATCAAATATATAATATAAAAAAAATATGATTTCATAAATTATATACACCTATGCACAGATATATGTACCTCTAATCCAAGATAAAATAATATAATTAGAAAAGCAACACATCGAATATGAATTTTTTTGGTGACATTTAATGAATCTGACAATTATTCATTTTAGCAAAACAAAGCAATGTATGCTGCCCTTAAATCTATACAATAAGCATAGACCACCTCCCTAATGTTGCACATAAACGTGTATTTATAATTTAACTAAGGGTGATGTGGCTTCCTATTATTTCAAGTATTAAAATCTACTTCCAGTTATCTACTCCAATTATTGCTTGGCTTTAACTAAGTCTATACCAGGACCACTGAATTTTAATAGGGTTCGTCGAAAATTCCTCTCTTGCAGCTATAAGAGTTAATTATTCCATGTTACCGTGCTGTAGTTGGCGTGGATGTCAATGGCACCAGGAAACATCAAAGGCACTGGAAAAGAGTGGCATGCTCCTACATGCCACAGTTAGTGTAGACATCGTCGTTATTTTGGTAATACAATGTCTACGAAGAGCAACTAAAATTCAAGCATGCAACCAGTGATGCTTATTTTTTATATGTAGCAGCGACAAATTTAAAAGATAGTTGTGAACATGCACACAAATAAGCCTACCGTAAATTTTATTTCGCTTATATTTCTTTAGATAGATACTTAGTATGTATTATTATTATTTTATCATGTATTTAGAATTTTCTGGCTGGGCTTATCAAGTTATTGGAATTTTGGCGAACATTTAAATCAAAGAAATGTAAGCACGTTACACAATTGTGTTTCCAACACCTAGGGCAAAGTTACAAAGTTGTGATGAATAAACAGACGTGACTTAAAAATAATTAATGTAGTAAAAAAATATACATTTCATGGTTAAAATGTCCAAATTTTGTATTGCCCAATATTTGCAATTGTACACACACTGGCCCAGTGTATTGGAGACTTAAAAATCTCATTTCACTTGCAGTGGACACGACACACATTACAGTATATTTATTCCTGCTTTGGAAACGCAGATTTATCACATCATCGTAACTTACCTATGTAGGTTTAAAAAACATGTCTACAAACTTTTAAGTATTTTTTGCGGGAATAAATAATTAAAATTAACACTTCATTCAACAAAAAGCACCACACCATGTCATGTCACCACATCTGCTAACATTCTGATTTGTAACAAACTTGCCATATATTAATATATTATAAGTATTCGAACATTAGAATCATGTTTCAGTCTTAGATTGCAAATTCAGAAATCATTTTTGCTGTAATAATGATAAATATGCTAAAATTAAAAATGTGTATAATTTTAAAGCTATCACCAGCGTTGCAAAACTTTCAGAGAGAGAAAGCAACAAGCTGCACTCCACCTCTTTGTTTCTGCCTTTGATGAAAAAAATGCTATTTCACTAGGGCTTACACACCATATTTTACAGTAATATTTTTAACAGTAACACTAAAATGATTCCATTAGTGGTACCTAAATATTTTAATATTTCAATGGGCAATATTTGATTTACAAATAGCATACCAAAAAACTAGGTTATAACAATTTTAACTGGACTATTTATTACCTGCTGTTGCTAACACATTGCTGCTCTCATTGTTTTTAATTTGTATTGAATACAAAATAAATATTACAAGTTATAGAATATATTAAGTCAAAGTTTCATTTAATGAAAAATATAATACTTAAAGTAGTGTAGGGACGATTTAAGGTTTTTGTCGATTCCGATTCCCGATTTAATTCCTAAATTTTTGTTTTGATTCTTGATTCTGGACTCAATTCGATTGACAAATTTTAAATAAATTGCAACATTTTGTATACAGTTGTACAGTTCTACATTTCACACAACTTACAGTAGGGACTGCAATTACCGTTGTACAGTTCTACATTTCACACAACTCACAGTAGGGACTGCAATAATGAGAGCAAGAGAAAATAAGTTTTCTTGTTGAATTAGCAAATCTAGTGGCATTAACTATTTCATCCAGTACTCTGTGGAAGAAATTTATAGTTTTGTCATTTATGGCCATGCTAGGTAAAACGACAGTGTCAACATCGTGTGATTTTTAAAATACTGCAATTTTCCCAAAACAATCTAATTTCAAGGATGTATGGTAAACATTAAGACAAGTCGTACATATGTATATTCTATTCGTAAATTTTTCAGTGCGATGTTTTTAACTTTTGATTTTGTTGTGGCTAGCAGTGTTTTATAATACCACCGAATGTAAACAAAACAAATCAATCGCTGTTCATTCGAGGTTATACATACGTTAGCATGGAAAAAATGTCCAAATGATAACCATTTTACTTCTTTTTACATCTGCTACAGCATCTTCCATAATTTATGAGACTAGATATTTTATGAAAACAGTCAGTGTAATGTATCAATTTAGATATCGCACTTTCGTGTCACAAAATTTTACATGCAACTGTCAATGTAAACAAACATTTGATTCAGCCATAGATTACTGCACACATTCCATTTGCAAGTGTTCACTTTGCACCAATGTTACTAGTACTTGGAGGCAGTTTATTGCTAAACTACTGTAGCGTATTTCGACATGCCTATTTTACTGCTTGTGTACTCTTTGGAATATATTTGTTTACATTTTATGAAAGGAAGAAAACTTAACGTAATTACATGCGTGTGTTGCATGTAGAACTATGATTTCAGAGATTATAAATTGTCAAGACGAAAATGAGAATTTTTTTCATCTATTATTTCTAGATAATGCCTAGAATTTGCTTGTGCCGAAGTAAATTAGTGTACAGGAGAAGCTCATTTGTTGTGAAGAAAGCTAATTTCGTGAGAGATCGTGCATTTGTCTGTGTTTCGTGTTATTTTGGGGTTTAACTTGTATTTTGGTGTTATTTAGTTTTATCGTGATTTACCACAAAATCATGTCTCTAATCATGCCTGATTAAATAAAACTGCAAACACACAAACTATTTGCATTGCATTTACAAGCACCACCAGGCTTGCAGATTATGCTATCCAGTAAGAACATTTTACAGAATCAAATCAAACTTTTAAATGCAAAAAATCGGAACTCATTGATTCTTCAATTCAGGCAAGAATCTGTGGTATTTAGGAATTGATAATTGAATCATCCCATCATTACTTTAAAGTTAATCAGTGTTAAATATTTGTGGTATGAAGGTTATTTATGAAACAATTGGTCATGTTACTCCTAGGTAGATTTTACAAAGGTTTATTTTAAAAAGTCTGAGGAAACCATGAATGGACTATACAACTGAATTTGTTAACTTTCTTTTAGAAAGGTTAATTATTTGGAAGTGTTTCACTTTGGCTGGCAGATGTGGAAGTGAGAATGTGGGTGGCTTTTACAGGTACCATCATTTTTCACAAATGCGGAGCGCTATGCCCTGCTGGATGCCGCACATATTTCAGGGTTGAATGTGCTGCGTCTGATGAATGAGAATCTGGCCACAGCGTTGGCATATGGCATTTACAAACAAGATCTGCCTACACCCGAGGAGCGCCCCAGGAATGTGGTGTTTGTGGACTGTGGTCACTCTTCCCTGCAAGCGTTTGCATGTGCCTTCAATAAGGGCAAGCTGCGCATGCTGGCATGTACGGCAGACCCGCAGCTAGGTGGGCGCGACTTCGACTTGATGCTGGCAGAACATTTTTGCAAAGACTTCCAGGTGCGTTATCGTATTGACCCTCGTAGCAACCCCCGTGCCTTCCTGCGCTTGCTGGCAGAAGTGGAGAAGCTCAAGAAGCAGATGTCGGCCAACTCCACCAAACTGCCCATGAACATAGAATGTTTCATGGATGACAAGGACGTGCATGGTGATATGAAGAGGTACGTTATTTAACAAGTTAAAATTACACTTAGAGCTGTGCTGATTCGAATCTGCTTCAGCATAATTTTATGATGTTGACCATATCAGCACTATGTAGAAACTGCAAATAATTTACAGTCAATTTGACAAACACAAAGTTGTGATGGTTCCGAGTTATTCTTCAGTATAAATAATTATCTTGCCTTTGTGAACATCTTTGTGTTAAAGTTGATCCTTCCTCGAGCAGGGAGAGGTGGGAAGGTATGGACACTGGAAACCGCTGCCGGGGCATCGGGCATGTGACTACACACACACATGCACGCACAATTTTCTGTCTTGTAAATTGTGTTTTAACTGTGCCTTTATAATCTTAACATGGCTATCTTAACTTTTCCAACTACGGATTATGCTATGGTTTTCTGACATATTCCACCCATTCACACAGTAAATCAGGTGTTAAAGTCTGGATGGAGGTAGTCTGCATGCATTGCTTTATTTCAAGATGTACATGGGTCGAAAATAGTCACTTATTGTCACTTATTTTGCACAAGTCACTTATTTGTTACTTTTATTTAAAAAGGTCACTAATTTCACTTTTTTAGACCTTTAGTAAAGTTAAGATGATGCACTGTCAGCCGGCTGGTGTTATCGGCAGTTACATAAAATCAAATACTTATTAGCAAGGTGTATCGGCCTTACTTTGACTATCATTTAATGCCGTTTCTGGGTTCCAACACCATGATATCTATGACTTTTATTGTGAGCTGTGTTTACAATAGAAAAATCATACAGAAGAACTGAAAAAGTGTTATTTTGTGTTTTGGTTTCAAATAGAACTTAGTAGGTCATGCTGTGTTGGGATTTTCTTAAGTGTTAGAAATCATTATATTTTATATCTTAAACAAAACTTGTGTGGCGGTAACCAATCATAGCAAAGCAGTCTGTGTTGGCATGAAACTACTAATTACAATGAGGTAAGAATAAAAATTATTAAAAAATTGTGTATTTGCACATGTTTAATCATATTTGTACATTAAAACAAGCTTCTTTACTAGAAAATGTCTACTTTGGCTGTTATTCCAATTGGGTTAGGAACTAAATAAACAGACAGGCTTTTTGCAAGTTTTCATTCGCTGGACTTGAAAATTATCAGTGAATTGGGAATCATAAATCCAGAAGACTTGGTTCCATGTGTGAAAACCACGATTTCTGCATAATTAACGCCTAATTTTTAAAATTGTTAACCCAGTTTAATAGTGACTGTTTTCTTATATTTGTTCCCATATCATTTGTAATTGCAAAATCAATGGAATTAAACAATAGGTTAGTGTGATTAGTGAAACAAAAGCAACGGTAGTGTATTTAATAATGGGGAAGTTCCATTTTCGAAGTGAGTGGCTAGAAACACGTGATGTTAATGGATATATTGTCAAGGAATTGGCCAAAAAAACACAGTTAAAGGTACAAGTTAAAGGTATTGCAGAGTGAAGAAAAACAGAAGAAAAAGACTGTGGATGCTCTTTTTGAAGAGGCAAATAAAAGATTAAAGAAGGCTGTGGAGAAGAAAGACAAGGCAGAAATTGGTTTGGCCCAGGCTATGTTGGGAGGTGTAAATAAAATAAAAAACGAAACTTGAGAGAAGAGGTTGAACATGTTCAGCTGTCAGTGGACCAGAAAAAGTCTAAAATCATCTCAGATTATTTTTAGAAATTTTCAAAATAAGGTGTTTGTGGGAAGTGTTCAGGGTGGACTTATGGCTGAATCAATTCAACCTCGGGAAATTACAAAAGTATTTTATATAATTTAGTATTGTACTAGTTAATTGTTTTAGGGTTACTTTGTGATTATCATAACCAAATTTTAAAATAGCATATCAAGGAAAGTTGTCATATGATGATTGAGTTGGACATATGACGTAACAGTAAGTAAATATTGTTCTGTTAATATATTTAGCCACTTACTGACCACTTATTATATCTAAAGTTAAGTCACTTTTTGTCTAAAAAGTCACTTTTCTCACTTTCTACGTAGCACTCAACCATTTTGAGGCCTGAGACAAGTATAAAGTTAATTTTCCCTGAATAGTAAACAAAGAAAGTGTTTCCTTCAGATTCATTTTAACAAGGTTTTACTCTATTAAAAGTTTGTTAGCAACGTATTCATTGTAGGTTAAATATGTATTCTATGACTAATTTTTTTTTTTTTAAATCTTGTTCATAAACAAAAAATCTTATTACATAAACCCAAATGTGTAGCAAAGCACCAAAGCACAAGAAATCAGTCTACATTTTTTGTTTTAAAAGAATTTAGTTTAAAGAGTACTTATGTTGCTAGTAACAATTATGCTGTTTATTGCAGAACCATTGCATCTACCAGTTTTGTTTCAAGCCTATCACTTGACTGCTAAAAGCAACAAAAGATGTAAACAACCTTATGAATGCTACTGTTTTCTGTGTTCACAAATAAGTTATCTTTGCCTATATTTACCAACATACCGTATTTCGGTGTGTATAGGCAGCACCTTTTCAAACAGGCTACAAATAGTAGGCTGCTGCTTATATACAAGATATTGGCATAAAAATTTTTTTTGATAATTTTCCTCCCAAAACGTTGACACCGTGGGGTGAGACACGAGATGAACAATGACACAAATACTTACTGGTAATATGGGTGCCAGCGGTGTTTCCCAATCACCGCATTATTGAGACTCAGGGTTCTCAGGGATGCTGTGGGTTCTGTGTCCGTCTCATCCGTGCATACTTACAAAGGTGTAGGCAATACTAAACTTTTACTAATCATCACTTTGAAATAAACACTTAATAAAATTAATGTGGCTAGGACACTGTCACTACTGAATAAAAGAGAGATGTTCACTGTAGACTTGTTTTTATTGTTACTATGCGTACACATCAACATGCCAATGAAACTATGATTATCTCAGTCATGACTAGCCAATTCTGCTTGGGTGCTCCCCAGCCTGCAATTCATGCCTAGATGGATCTCACCAAGGTGCGTGAAAGCACAGCCTTCACAAGGGAAGGGGGGCCAACATCTGCTAGGGTAGACTGACTTTTTTTCCCTGAAGACAGGACCCAGGGAATTACAAATGAAACCCTTAATGAAAACATTAACACTGTGATTACTTGGCATCGCTAACGCAAGCTCGTTGGGGCTCGCCCGCCAGCACGTGGGTAGTTTTGTGACGGCCTATACACAGAGCTGGCTATGACGGGAGTAATTGCACCGTACACAAATTACAAAATTACACAAACCCTCAAAAGATACATGAAACAAGATGGGACACGAAATGAATATTCACTATAATAAACACACGTGTGAAAATAAGTTTAGATGGCGCAGATGCCGCTGATGAAGTTCATAGCAGAACACTTGGTGCAGGTGGAATTGCAATATTTCTTCATGAAAATAGTAAATTAAATTCCAACAAAATATTATTCTGGTAGAGAAAATTATTCTCTTTACGATTGAAGTGATTACTGGCTTGTAACACGCCTGACGGTCGAAAAGTCAAACATGAAAGTGACAGCATGTTCAAACACAAAAGCATCCATTTATGTGAAAATTACATGGAACCCTGACAAAATTTAACATAGAACCCTGAATAAAATATTGCACTTACAATATTACATAATCAAAACGCAATGATGGCGTAGACATATACTCTGCATAGGTTAGCCACGTGGTTATATCTGATGTTGCCGTAAAATATTCAAACATGGAAAATACCCTCAAATACATACATGAAAACAAAGCCCTTAAAATTGCACATAGCAATAATGCAGAAATTACGATGAAATGCCACTAACATAGGCGGATGGCGCCTGATTCAAGATGTGCAGGTCACGTGACCTCTCAGACATCTTTCTCTCCTTCTCCTCGATTAAGTTTAAAATGCTACAAGGGCGAAATATATTAGTAAATCGGAATAATAATGCTGGGGGAAATGTCTGGCATAAGGTACACATACAAAGGTTAACCGATACACTAAAAGTGCTATTGAAATCTATATCGGTGAACAAAAGGTTGTAGTGCATACGTAACAATGTTGTACCTTGCCGGCTCTTCTCGACAGACTGTCCAGAGGCAAGCGTCGTATGGACCTACCATGGCCACTTACGGGGTTTAGATAAGTGGAAGTGGTATGCATGCAGAGTAAAATATTTTATTATTGAACATAATATGGCACTAATTAAATTAAGTTTTACATTTTATAATTTTCCTTTGGATTTTTCATATTATTTCAGTGTCTCTTTATGACGACGTTCACGCCGGAACATTAGTGTTCTTAATCTCGGTGCTGTGGGCACTTAAAATTTTATAACCAAAGAATTTTAAAATAACAAACAATTAAAAATATTTTAAGATATATTAAACCTGCAAATACAAATACAAAACACATTTTACACTGAAAAATAGTCTTTATGTGAAAGTTCAAAATATTGGCCCCTTTGCGCACGTGCAAGACACGTGTCACATGCAGGGTGAGCGCTGTCATGGGCTCTAGCTCCACTGGCTGTTAGCGTCAACATGTTTAGAAATTTGTCAACATACAGTATAATTTAATGTTAATTCTTGAACACAGGAAGGAAACGGGAGGGAAAGAATTAAAAGAAAAGAAGAAAAATACACTCTTGCAGTTATGTTCACTCACGTTCATAAATAAAATAACCAACCCGCACGTATAAAATGTATACGTGTTGAAACTTGCCCACAGATGTTGTATACATGAGAAAATCATTTTTCTACTGTACAAGAGAAAATTATATCTTATATAGCTTGAACACAGTGGGTCTAAAAGTGCACATTGATGAGACACCATTTTTGTGTAACATATTACTGTGTGGTTTTGCTTTCTCAAGTCATGTTGTCATCAGTGGAATAGTAACCACGCAATGTACCATATTGGTCTGCATGTAGACGACTCCAAATATAAGGCGACATGTAGTTTTAGGGGCCCAGACAAATGTAAAACTCTGTTTTGGTATAAATTATATAAGAAAAAATATTAGGCCTACCTCTTTTTGTAGTGAAAGTTTTTTTGTGTATCCTGATGTAAAACAATGTATATCACAAACATACTGGTATTTGAAGAACAGCTAGTATGGCCTACCCCAACAGTCAAAAGGAGAAAAGAAAAAAATATTTACAATTTAAAATTATTGCTCTAGGAGTTTTCACCTTGTTTTATTCTGATGCGGCTGCATTATCATCTTCAGAGCACGCCAAAATATGGTATTTCTTATATTTGTCTTTACTGAACTTGCATGGTTCGTTATATTACTCTGTTTACTTTTTGGACACTGTAAATTGAAATAACTAAAATTTGCTTTTAATTGCGCTGCAGTTCAATACCTTTGGTTGAGTATAGTAGTAACCTAAATTCAAAATTGGTGGCACACCAATGAATGACATTACAGTCGGCACATCACTGAATCAGATCATCTGCATAATTTTGTGAATTGGTACAGCTCTAATTACAGTGAAAACTCATAATAAATATTTTTTAATACGACATTGCTGTTTTTGCACAAAGAATCTGTACAATCCAGAGAAATGAAGTAAGCTTTGTAATGACAAATACTGTATTTCAGTCTATATTGAATGTGTAACACAAAGTTGTTTTAATACTGCAGTGCTTAAATTACTGGTATTTGTGAATGGTAGTGCACATTTCACATAGTACAATACACTCTTGTTAATCCGAACCAATCAGGACTCAGGTCAGTTTGGATTTCCTTTAGAGATGTGTTGATTTGATTCTTAAATTCCTTTATTCTGCACATTCTTCCATTAAAATGAGTACTGAGTTCAGAGTACCAATTAAGTGGTTTCTCTGAGTAAATGAATCTTGCATAAAACAATGCACTGTACATTACACTATACTGAAACCTCCCGTGAATTTTCAGTACAGTGAAATACTCTGTACTGACACATAATGCGTTCTACATCTTTGATACGTACTCTACTACAAAACGACTTTGGCCCATCTTGAGCGCAGTGCTTAACCCCTTTTGGCAAGTCATTAACCCACACAGTGCTGAAGAGGCGGGAAACATGCCTACAGAGTACAATGGTGCAATGTGAGAAGGGACTACAGACACGTCATCCTAGCTTGTGCTGTTCGCAGAGAATCTCCAAGGCGCAGTCACATCAATGACCCCCCCCCCAATCTCCCTCTCACCGACACTGCAAGATTCTACTACCGAAAGCTGCGTATCCCTCCAAACTGGCCACACTAGTGCCACAGCGTGGCAAGAGAGGAGGGCAGCACCCAGTCTACTTCCAGCAGCTCCCAAAGTTAAGGGATGATAGCGCTGCATGAGCAATTTGGAATTTTCAACCCCTGCAGCAGAGGCTATCACCTCCCCTGCACTCCTCAACACAGAGCGCCTATACGAGAAGTGTAATAGGTCAGGCAACTAGTTGACCCTGTCGACTAGTGTAATACTAGCCGGGAGTTGAACGTCTCCAAGGACTTCACGGAGTACATTCTAAACTCCCTGTGGCGCTTAACATGTCATGTCTGACTCTGGATAAAGTCTACCTAACGCTCCTGAGACTGCAGTGGTTGATAACCAACCTCTCGACATGATCGAGAGCCTTCCGCGAACACCAAGCAGCTTGCTGCAACTGTCTCGAGTGCACCAGACAGGGCTCTTACATGGTGTGGTGTCTGTTGGAGTAGGCTGGGTGCTGCCCTCCCTTGCTGCGCTGTGGAATTAGCTTGGCCAGGTTGGAGGGAGCGGCGTTTCAGCCAGCCGTACAATATTGCGGAGGGGTAACGTGACCACTACTTGGAATTTTGGGTGAACAGTACAAGGTGGGATCACGTGTTTGTAGTCTCCTGACTTTGCGTCAAGTGGTACCCTGTAGGCACATATCCAACCTTTTCAATACTGTTGTGGCCCGGTATGAACCTTGTGCTCAAGATGGAGCAAAGTCATAATGTAGAGTGCGCATCCTAGATGCATAAATGAGGCTCATGTCAAACTTATCAAGAAAGCTATTAGCAGTATACTCATATCTGCTAGTTCATCAAAAACATGACAAAATTCCTCTTTTATAGAGTTTGAATGTTTTCTAAGTTCCCTAAAAACTTCAGACTATTCTGTCATTGGTATGTGGACACAATATTCTAAAGTTCAATGGAACTGAAGCAGTATATGATACAACAACATATTGAAGAGGATCAAAGTGAGCACCTGCAATCACCCCAACATCAGTGGATCTGGAACTTGCGAGTGGCTCCACCCGCGGTACGAACAACTGATTGTACAATTCGATTACACACCCGTTGGTATAGACCCAACATAACTACAGGAATCTCTTACATCTATTCTACCCCATCAACCTCAAGACACACTTGTGTGCACTGCTCAACTGCAACCAGTCGGCCACTGTTCAACCTCAGACACCAGCTTCTAGCCAGCCAGTGAGAAAGCGCAACACCTACAAGCATTTTTCAGGTAAAACGGTAAAATATTGTGGTTCCAATCTCACTTGACTTTGTCCCAACCAGGGTACCAACCCAACCAAATTTATACACTGGAATTTTGCCCAAATGAACTTGAGTTCTCAGGGCATGCTCTACATGACTCTGGCATTGCATGTGTTGAAGGCTTCCTCATAATTAAATTCTAGGACTGTTTACCACAAAGCTATCAGAGTACAGTTGGTAGTAGGGTTTGAAATCCCCTATTCACGTTCAGGTAAGAACACCCTTCAAAAACCAACCTTTGTTAACCCCATCCCAACTTGAGGAACCCACATGAAATGCCGACCACCTTTAAGGGCTTGTGTTCAACCCCTGACGACGGCAGGGTGACCTCTATTCATCTTTCTCTCACTATAGCTGTTTTGGATTTTGAGGTTTCAGTCCTCAATAGTTGTTTGCGAGTTAACCCCTATTAACATCCACCTTAAGTAACTACGCCCACTTGAGGGGCCCACAACAGAATTGTCTGACCAACGAGGGGCCTAACTGTCCATAGTTCGACTAGGTAGTTCGACCAGGTCAGTCACGCCCACCTATCTCTTTTTGTGCTTACACTCCCCTTGGACGTGATATGAAGCAAGTGCCAACGCAACTGGAACACAATGAGCTTAACTAATAGGTGTAGAATGGTTTCATACATGCCACATTGATTGTATCAATCATGTATTGCCTCTGTAAGTGCGTTTCACCTTGTAAAGGTTAAAGGAAATCTTTTGCACAACTTCCAAAGGTTCAAACCAACTATGCAAAAAATTTTCACTTGACTCCTTTTTCTGATACGGGGGTATACACAAATACCTTCTGACCAGGTTCTTATTCTACCGACCTGTGGTATTGATCGTAACGGTGTTTGTTCTTTCACTGTTACTTTTGAAGATTGTCTGCTGCTTGGTGCACGTTAGTATGCCACTGACCATGCAGCCTATTTGTCTCATCTGCCTCAACAAGCTGATATAATACAACTTCAGTTGGAAAGACAGGTTCTTTTCCATACACCAACAAAAAAGGGCTGAACCCTGTACTCTTGATGGTAGATGATGTAGGAAAATATGACCAAGCACACGTATTCGTTCCAATTACTCAGGCAAGAGGACACATACTGTGACAGCATGGTTGTCAGAGTACCAAGTAAGTGTTCCACTGCTCCATTACATTGTTGGTAGCAGCCTGTTGTCACGGTCTCCCTAATATCCATTAGGCGCAACAATTATTTGAACACATGGGAACAAAACACTTTACCCTTATCAGAGAGAATGATTTTTGGAGTGGAATGCCTGCAAACCACCTGTTCCAACAAAAACATTGCCATCTCTGTAGCATTTCATGTGGGTATGGCTCTCATTTCGTCCCAGCGAGTAGCATAGTTGATGACCGTAACAATTAACTTATTTCTGAATTTTGTCTTACGAAAAGGACCCATGATATCAATTCTTAACCTCTCAAAGGGTTCACCTACAGGGATAGCATACATGAAGCCATGTTTCTGTTGAGTAAGATTCTGTTTTGACTGACAATCATGGCAACTCCTAACATAAGAATGTATTTCCTTAAGCATGTTTAACCAGTAATACCTACGCATAATTTGGCCACAGTTCTGGCCACACTAAAATGGCCTCCTACCAAAGGTTTATCATGGCTTTCGCTGATAATTTCAGCTTTCAGGCCTTCTGGTATAACCAACAATTTAGAATTACCTTCTGGGCTAGAATTATTCTTGTACAGGACCCCAATTATTAACGAGGAGTTTTTATCGCTCTTAGTTAATTTTGAATATGAACCAGAGGGATTTTCAACTTTGTGAATAAGAGGTAGTAAACTATTATCCTGTCGTAACTTGTCCAGGTCTACATCCTTGCAAGTAAATATTGGCAACTCAAGAGCCTTTTCATCTTCCAAAGTACCAGGGTCACTGCGCTTCTACTCAAACTATCCACATGTTCATGGATCCTACTGCTGGAATAGATGATTTTGAAATCAAATTACATCATTTTTAACACCCTCCTAGTAAATCATTCAGAGTTGTGTATGTTCATTTTTAAATACTCCATGTTACACAAGTTGTGATGGTCAGTGACAACCTTAAAAGGTTTGAGGTAAATGTGTGGCCTTAAACTGGTCCAAGGTGAAAACTGCAAGAAACTTTAGGTGTGTAATAGGGTTCTCTTCTTGACTGGAGTTAACATTCTGCTGATGTAAGCCACAGGGTGCAGTTTTCCGTCCAGTTGCTGCACGAGTATAACACCTATGCCTAAAGTGCCAACATCAGTGTTAACTTCAGTGGGTAAATCTTCCTGGAAATGAATAAAAGTTGAGGCTAAACCTAAGAAACTCTTAATCCATTTCTGATTTTGTGGTATTGGGAATTGGTTATCTGCTTGAACTTAGTTTTGATGGGGCTTTATCCCTTCATGATTTACCAAATGTCCGAATACCTTGGTTTCCTGGTATTGAAAAATGCATTTTGTTGGCTTTCAAAGTCAGATTTTCTTAGCCAGCACACACTCGAGGCATTCTAAGTGGTGTTTAAAGGAATTCCCTGCTACCAGCACATCGTCCAAATAGACTATGAGTGTTCCCCATCAAACTTGCTAAAGTTTTGTCTATGTATCTCTGAAATATTGAGGGAGCAGTCTTTTAGCCAAATGGTAAGGATTGAAAATATACGCTCCACAACATGTTACGAGCGATGTTTTTCCCTGCTCTTCTCTTGCAATATTTAGTTGGTGATACCCAGAGTTCATGTCCAGGTGATTAAAATATTTCACTCCAGTTAAGTGACTCAAAAAAATCATCACTCCTAGGGAGAGGATACCTATCCTTCAAAACCTAACGTTTACTGTACCCCGCACAAAAATGGTATTCGCCATCTTTCTTTTTAACCAAAACAACAGAACACAAACTTATTTCACATGGTCGGATAATCTCGTTCTTAAATGTGTTGATCTACAATATATTATATGATTTTACGTTCGCTGTGTAACACACAATATGGAGAGGAAGATATCCATGGGGAATCTCAAGTGTTAAGGTGTACCATCTCCTCGTGATGACATATTTGGTTTGGATTCCAACTAAAACAGGACAGATACTTTGTGCCGAAGCACAAATAATTGAACACAGTGTAACAATTTAAAGCATGTAATTAGGCTGATGTATGATGCATTTCACGCTTAGAAGAAGCACACTCCAAATGGTTGCTTTCGCCCCATCTGTATATTGCAAAGTTCTATGGGCAAGTTCAACTCCATTTACACACCGTACTGGAGGCAGGACACAAGGGACTTACAGTCGTTGACAGAGCCTCAACATACCTCCAACCCCGTGCTCCTAACTTTTACCGTCAACCCAAATCTCCAAGAAGCCATCATGTCATCACTCCTGTCTGAAAGAAACATCGTTCTACATCGCTGCATCTGCTAGAGACAGCACAAAATTCAAATTTTGCACCGCTGTAGGAAGCGGGCCAATCAACGAAGAGTTACTTCCTCCTCGAGCACCTCTCGGCCAGAAATTCCAACACTACATGCAGAGTGGCAGGCAAGGTAAGGATCCATGGCTCATACATGTGACGTCACTAGCTCCACCCCTAAGAGGCAGGACTAACTCACCCGCACCCCTCTTGAGTGCGTAATGGTCGGCAGAAATTAGTATAAAAAACCGTGCTGACTTGAGTTCAGCAGTTGCTCATCGTCCTCGAGACTGTGAAGGCCAGGGATCAGACTTAAAGGTGGAAATCCCTTAAAACGCGGAGACAACTCTGTCTTGCAACACCCCATGCTGTGAAGGCCGGGGTATTCTGACAAGGGCAGGACACCCTCAGCTGTGCTGGTAGCCTGCGAGTGATCGCCGATGACACCTGCTCCAGAGGACGCCGCCACAAGAAGCATGTACTTCGGCAACAACACCTCCAACCTCCTGGGTCATCTTCACCGACAGCAGCTAAGACATGTCGCCCTAACCTTCCTACCCCCTACTTCTCCAGGTAAATCGGGTTCATGGCGACATCTCTTAAAGACAACCCAGTAAGGCCTTAGCCTGGCCACACCTTTACCAGTTGGGTATAAAGAGTCTTTACCAGGTCCCTTTTGGAAATCCTTAATTTAGGTTAGGACTCCCAGGGATAATAAAGAATTTGAATAGTTATTAATTACCAAATCTTTCCATTTGCTTTCAAGTACTACAAACTTAACATAATCAGGTTGCCTCCACCTGAGTTGCATAACTTCCGTGGTAATTTTATTCACAGTGAATGTTTAGGTTGTGATTAATGTAATTTTATTGATTTTTCTTTACTGTGTTACACTGCATATACATTAAGTGAATATAATAACTATAATCGACCAAGTGAATTTTAGGACCTTCTCAATTCTAGCTATGCCTCCAAGTGTTATGAGAGCTCATTAAATTTAATTATTGAATTATTCTCGAGTATGTAAGGCAACACCCGCTTCGCGAAACAGCCATATGGCAAATACAAGTAACACCAAATGGTATCCAAAGTTTGGCAGTGGTAATGCTCAGTGTGTTGCATTGGCTAATCTTCGGGAGAACCCTTCACTAGGAACTTGCTACACCCAGGTATTACGACTGCCTATGGGTCCTATGGTTAGTGAATGGCTAGGACTTATGCTGTGAGACACGTTGGGTATAGCCGTGTATGGGGGCGAACACTGTAGGACCATTATAATACCCGACTTCACCTTATGCATATTTTCAATTGTATTAATTGATTCTGTTAATGGCCTCGTGCAGCGAGCTCATAAGATTGGGATTAAAAGCAAGTTGAAACGAGCACTCAAGTTACTCTAGGAGGAAATCAACAATACCAGTACTCTTGAAACACCCGAAAATGAATCACTTTTTGCATTGCCCTCCAGAGTCAAAGGCAGACTACCATATGAATATTTAGTGGATTTACATTTTGAAAATTCAGTAATTGGAATAGTATGCGACGATCTTGCAGATAAATACACTGTAATGCCCCCTCCCTCGTCCCCCTCTTCATCAAGCAGTGGGAGCACTTCTCCTCTGCAACCAGAATCGGCCGCTGTTCCACAGCTGGCCGCCCTAGCGCAGACAACAGAGCAGAGGGGAGCTCCGGTACTACCGATACCACAGGTAACTCGCCGAAGAAGTGTACCATCTGTTGTTTTTGACTTTGTTCCCTCCCATAAACCAAAACACACTACGCTTTACACTGGCTTTCTGCCCAAGAGGGATTAACTCCCCAGGGCATGATCACTGCGGCGGTAATATCAAAATATTTGAAGGCCACCATAACCTCTTGTACCCCCACAGTGTAAGATAGAACACTCAAATTCTGGTTGCTCATCAGGGTTTCAATCCCCAAGTCACCTCCAATAAATTTGCCACAAAAATACCCAACTCATCTCACCTACCAGCGTGGGAAGTGACCGATGGTACAGCTATGCCTTGGACTTGTGTGCGACCCCCTGGTGATTACTAGGATGAACATACTGTTATTTGGTGTACCTTAGTGTTTACACACGTATTTGCAACATACGTTTGAAACCTCAAATCGCTGCCCCAGTGGGCACGGTATTCCGCCAACTCTTATGATAAAAGGACCAGCCTCCTCTTGTATCAGGTGGCTTAAAAGTCTGCTTCAAGGCAAAATATTTTTACAACAGCTCACATCAAACCTCTTACAATTCATAATTTATTATCACAAACATTTCCAGAATCCAATCAAGCATACAGGAAGAAAAAGTTTATACAAAAGATATTACAAAACATAAGAATATTCATTGAATTGTCCATGCATATTGATATTAATTAAAATGGAAAATGCAAAATTATTACTTGAATACAATTATTGCAAATATATCTAAAAGTTGCAAAATTCATAAATGTTGACTAGAGTTAAAATTATGAGCAATCAGAAAAAGGGCAGCCTGAAAAGCCCAGTAAAGCCTCCTTTAGTAAAATGTACATATTAAAACCTTTAGTACAAATTACTTAAAAAGTTAAGTATTGGGGGAGGTAGTCAAATGTCCCATCAGAGCTCCATCAATTAAAAGGCAAAAGAACCACACACATTTAAAAATTAATTATTTACACCCAACGTGAGAGTTGTGGATGCACGTCATATGGAAAAAACTTTAATGAATCTTGGGCTGCAGACAAAACAAAACTCTACAGATTAAACTGGAACACAGCAAAGCTAGAGTTTTAGTTGGACCAAAACCAAATTTGGGCGGGTGACCGAAGCAACAATTTAGAAAAAACACCAACTCGCTATATGCCCAAGACGGCACAAATTACGCTACACAAATATTAAAAACATTTAAGAGACCCAAGTGATACAATGCTTGTGACCCACGACTCACCGTTTCGTGTTGCTCAACTTCACGGCCACTCAGGCGATGGAAAAAATTAATACCTGCACATGTCCTACGGGTGGCTAAAGTACAGTTTAAAACATATTGCAGCTCCTCTGACAACTCTTGCAGGCAACAACCGGGCGTAAAATAGGAGGGGTGCAAGGTGTGCAACAAATAATATTTACTTGCCCCATTAACAAAAAAAAATGATGAATGAAGGGAGGGAGAACAGGGCAAGTAATACGAGGGGAGCCAAGCCTGGCATAGTAAAAGCCATCACACATAGTCGAAAGTAATGAAGACGTTTAGGTCAACGAGCACTAGTTTAGCATCTTTCGTGAGACTGCATTATTTTGATGTTTTTACGAGTGTGTGGCTTTTTGAGTTTCATATTGTTCTGATGGAGCAGTGCAAAATTTTGCTCGTATGGAACTTACATTTAAATTATTTAACTAAGAAAATTTATCTTTAATGAAAAAACAAAAAGTGACACATAAGTCGCTGTTTGCATTCGTATAGTTGCAGCAATATATACACGCACACACATTGACAAAAGTTAACCTTACACTCGTTGAATTTACGATATAGTCAAATAAACAAATATTATTCACTCACAACAGAAGGGCAACTTTTTCAGGCCACATGCATTTCAATAATTATATTACCGGTTTACAAATACATTTACAAAATATGCAAACTTATTGTTTGTAAAATTCACAATTTCTTGAACACGCGTTTTTCTATGGCAATCTTTGCGAGTATAATTCACTAAAATCAAACTTGTTAGTCACTAGCATTAAATAATTTATTTGCAGAATCATTCAGTAAAATGAACACTCCGCACGTTTCCTGATACAAACAAATTAAACTTATGTACATAAATTATATTTGTGTCACTTCATTGTGGAAGGCGGTAAGGAAAATGGCGAAACTAGCAGTTTTAACAAAGCTGTAAATACATGCTGATTAATATTACATTTCACTCAAGAAGTCGGACTACAACGGTACCTACAACCACCAATGCCAAAAAAACTACTGATTAAATATTCCGACAATACCAGTATATTCGTATACTAAACACGATGAGAAAAAGGCACACACACAACGGCGTCCCGTCGGGCTGGAAACATAAACATGGCTAGCAACTTTTACTGTTCATACATGTCGACATACTCCGTCATAATTGCTAAACGTGCTTTTAAAGTTCAGTCACTAGTAGCCAAGAAAATTTAATATTGCTTTAAAACCATAATTTAAACCATAAATGTTGTAAGTTTACTTAAGATTTAAATTACAACTTTTAGTTCTGAGTACTATTTTCTTCCAAAGCAGTCATCAAAATCGCCAACTTAACATCATGGATCCCGCAGCAATTCGTCAGCTGATACATTACTTAACAATCAAGAGCATTTACTGTTTAAATAGTATGTAGGTTGGTCACATTCTGTCAGATTTGCCCCATCTTATATGAAATAGTCTATAATTTATATTAAATGACAGGTTAACAATGAAGGAACATTATCTAATAAAATTTTTATGTAAACTCTGTAAAAATTGAACAAGATTAATAAAAAAAAATTTTGAAATTACGTAAGAGATTAAAATTTTTTTTTAGAAGAATTTATCATCACAACAACAATTACTATTGATGAGATGGGTATTTCTTGATGAAAGAAAATAAAACTACAAGAAAAAATATGTATATCCGACTGTATTGTTTTTGCTTGAGATCAAATAATGGTTACAGAACAAAAAAATAACATACAAGTTTCTTTTCTTCGTTTCGAAACAATTATGTTATCTAAATTCAACAGAAAATATTCTTATTCCCTTAAATAAATACTGGGATCAATCCTATCCAAGATTCGTCTCTTAAACTGAATCATAATTTTCTCAGAGTTACTGAACAATTTAAACAATGAATTAAATAAAAGTAAATGAAACTGAGAAAACTGCTATAAAACTCTGATTAACAAAGAGTAACCTTTGCATCCGAGGTTAGGTCATTGTAAACAGCAGGGGTAAATTCACTGGCTGAAGAAACAATTAAGCAATGGAAAAGAATTCTCTTTGCACAAAATTAATAGGAATGAGCTTCCTCAAAACTACTAAAAATTTATTTAAGAAGGAATTGATTGGCCTGAAATAATCTGTAAGTCAGTTGAAGCAAATGTAAGACTGAATCTTGATAAATTATGATCGAAATTCACTCAGGGTAGGCACCAACAACAAGTTTACTTCAGCGCCTATTACCAACCTTTATGTCCATAAAATACAAACAACAAGAACCCTATAAATATTTAAACTTCAATGAACTACTAAAATAAGTGATTGTCAGAAAATTCAATCGTCACTGACAACCATCATCATTTAAAATCCTTTATAACTTAAGACTAGAAGTTCTGAACCTTATCTCTTACCTTAAAGTATCGTCTAAGTCTCTATAACCCAATGGCCTTTACGCACGCACGCACGCACGCACGTGCGCATGCAGGTCAATAAATTTTTATTGTATTCTCCTATGCTAAGATCCCCCTTTTTTCATGAATAACACAAGATGTACTGTAAACTTCTATATAAAAAGATTTGTTTTCTCTTTTAATGCCTAGTCTCTTTCATCATTAACATTTTATTGGTGTGTCTCAATGTAAATAAATATTCGGAATTAGACTGTGCTATCTTGTTCAAAATGTAAACAAACCACTTTGCCATATAACCTAAACTGCCGTCAGTCCTTGGTACCCAAAATAAATGTAAAGAAATCACAAAAAATTCACTTAGCACGTAGTTTCTGACTATACTCAAAACCTAAGGACTGAACAGTCAATAATTCCCAACGTGGCGAATACACAAGGAAGCGATATAAAGAAACACAAGTTGGATGGCCGCACATGTCACAAAAATTACTAATCACCAAGAATTAGAAACACAGTTATACTCTTCAAAATTAATAGTAATATAAAAATGTATTAATTAATAAAAGAAAGGGGTCAGAGGATAAAATTTAAATATAAATTAAATAACACACTGATTTGTGGTGGTGGAATAGAATAAATTGTTTTTAAATTAGTTTTCTTTTGTGATGAACAACAAAACAATTGAGCACCCTGGTGTGCATAAATAAATAAACAAGAAATAACCTGAGTATTTGGTAAAATACATTATGTAATTAATCAATATTGACATACCATTAATACTATAAAAAAAAAAACTGCTGAACATGGAAAGCTCTACCAAAATATAATCCAGTACATTTACAAATTGAATATGCATAGCAAGATAAAGTATGTAACATTGGCAAATATTGAGGACAGAACAAATAAACTGACAGAGGCATATTTACAAACTTTGCCTAGAACTTTCTTAAAAACTCCTGTCGCAACTTCGAATTTTCATAAAGCATAGAAAAATAAGAATCAAGGTAATAAAAATTTAGAATGATTATTTACTAATGCACTACCGCAGTTTACACTTTCCATTTAATTAGACTTTCAAAAGAAGTCTTAGATTTTTCTCTGCTTCAGCTGCTGACTGCTAACATGTTCAATTTTTTGGTTAAGGACATTCAGCTGATTGAAAATACAGTTGTCACATTCAAACCCCGAACAGTAGGTCCTCACGTTGATACAGCTTGTAATACCTCGTGCTTGGTGGGCATACGTACTTTTCCTTCTTCTTCACAAGCTTCATCATCTTTTTGGTCTTGACTTTCCATGACATGGGAACTTACAATATCTTCAACTGACTGGTCCTAAGTAATATTCATGTCGGAGTCAATGTTGACTAAATATGTGAATGATACATTTGGCTCAATTGGCTTCATCTTCAATGCCAACCACTGAACATAGAAAACCACCTTTCTTGAAGCAGTTTGCAATTGTTTTCTGTGTAACTTCCTTCCATGCATAAGAAATAATGTGGTCTGCATCCAACATGCTTGTCTTCTTGTCATGTGGATTTTATCCACTGTCAATAATGTAAAGAAAAAGTGTAAATAGCAGAAACGAAAATATTGCGTGTTGTAATTAGTGGGAAAGATGTACTTAGAATCAAATGGAGATAAAACTGGATCAAAAATAAATGGTGTAATTTGCGAGAAAATGTAAAAAGCAGTAATGCAAAAAGGGGGTTCTACTGTGTGCGTGCACGCATGCGTGCATGTGTGTATATACACACACACACACACTGTCGGGTGTGAGACAAGATGAACAATGACACAAATAGCTTGCTGGTAATATGGGCGTCAGCGGTGCTTCCTAATCACCGCACTATTGAGACTCAGGGTTCTCAGGGATGCTGTGGGTTCTGTGTGTCCATCTCACCCGTGCTTATTTACAAACACGTAGGCAATACTAAACTTTTACTAAACATTACTTTGAAATAAACACTTAATAAAATTTATGTGGCTAGGATACTGTCACTACTGAATAAAGAGATAAGTTTTTATTGTTGCTATGCGTACACATCGTGACAATGAAACTATGGTTATCTCGGTCATGACTAGCCAATTCCGCTTGGGTGCTCCCCAGCCCGCAATTCACACCGAGGTGCATGAAAGCACAGCCTTCACAAGGGAAGGGGGGCCGACAGCCGCTAGGATGGACTGACTGTTTTTCCCTGAAGACAGGACCCAGTGAATTACAAATGAAACCCTTCATGAAAACATTAACATGTGCAATTACTTGGCATCGCTAATGCAAACTTGTCGGGGCTCGCCCGCCAGCACGTGGGCAAGTGTGGTGACGGCCTATACACAGAGCCGGTTAGGACAGGAGTCGTTGCACTGTACACAAATTACAAAATTACATAAACCCTCAAAAGAAACATGAAACAAGATGGGACACGAGATGAGTATTCACAATAAACACACACGTGTGAAAATAAGTTTAGATGGTGCAGATGCCGCTGGATGAAGTTCGTAGCAGACCACGTGTTGCAAGCGGAATTGCAATATTTCTTTGTGAAAACGGCAAATTAAATTCCAACAAAGTATTATTCTGAGCGAGAAAATTATTCTCTTTACGATTGAAGTGGTTACAGGCTTGTAACACGCCTGATAGCTGTAAAATCAAACAATAACATGACAGCGTGGTCAAGTACAAAAAGTGTCAATTTATGTGAAATTACACGGAACTCTAACAAAATTTAACATACAATCCTAAATAAAATATTGCACATAAGATATTACATAAATAAGCTATCAAAACGCATTGATGGCGGATATAAATACTTGGCGGTGGTCAGTCACGTGGTTATACGCGATGTTGCCGTAAAATATTCAAACATGGAAAAATACCCTCAAATACATACATGAAAACAAAGCCCTTAAAATTACACGTAGCAATAATGCAGAAATTACAATGAAACGCCACTAACATAGGTGGATGGCGCGTGATTCAAGATACGTGGGTTGCGTGACCTCTCCGACATCTTTCTCCTCCTTCTCGATTAAGTTAAAAATGCCACAAGGGTGAAATACATTAGTAAAGAGGAAGTATAATGCTGGGGAAAATGTCTGGCAAATGTACGCGCGCAAAGGTTGACCAGTAAACTAAATTGACTATTGAAACTTACATCAGAGAACAAAAGTTGTAATATATATGTGACAGTGTCTTACCTTGCCAGCTCTCCTCGACAGACTGTCCAGAGACAAGCGCCGCACGTACATACCATGGCCGCCTACGGTGTTCACATAAATGGAAGTGCCACGCACGCAGAGAGAAATATTTTATAATTGGAAAATAAATGGTAGAAATTAAATTAAATACTGTTTTAAATTTTATAATTTTCTTATGAATTTTTAATATTATTTCAGTGTCTCTTTATAATGGCGTTCATGCCGGAATATTAGTGTTCTTAATCTCTGTGCCGGGGGGGCACTTTGAATTTCATAACCAAACAATTTAAAAATAACAAACACTTCAAAACCTTTTAAGATATATTAAACCCCGCAAATACAAATCACATTTTACAATGAAAAATAATAATTGTGAGAGAGTTCAGAATATTGGCCTCTCTGCGTACGTACAGGACACATGACACGTGTGTGGTGAGCGCCGTCATGGGTTATAGTGCCATTGGCTGTTAGCTGCCGTTAATATAAAAGAATGCATTGCCAGCATATAACATATTCAAAGGGGATCCCGGCACATTATGTTATAAAATTTATGTATAAAACATGTATTACTTTAAATATGCATGTCAATTAAATTACGTTAATGTGCGTAACATAACAACCAACCAAGTAAAAAAATACAGTTACGGATTGAATAAAGTAAACATTATCATCAAGGTTATTAAACAGATTAAACCACACAGATAAAGTGGTAATTTCACAGTATGTATATTACTTGTGCATGAAATAGATATATTAATTAATTCCACTTAGCTGTCCAAAGTTATGTTTAACCAACATTGCTTAACTGCTATCGAAGGCAAAATTTTAAGGATCCATGAAAGGTAGCGCATAATTGATCATAATGAAACTTGGATAAAACACAAAACGCACGAGCCAAACAGGAAACCTCATGGACGTCAAGCAGGTAAACCAAGAAAGATTAAACCCAGGGAACCAGGGAGAACCCTCACAACATACAATACAATTGTATAAAAATAGTGAGTAAAGAATTAACTAGGGACATGAACGAGGAAAAAACAATTTGAAGAAGTACTCACCTCGAGGGTAGAGCAGCAAAAAATTACATGATACAGAAGAATGCCGAAATAATAAAGAGAATCACAAAATAAATAAAATTTAAAATTCACATCACCACAAAACTACTCAGGCTCTACTACGTGATGCAAAATTTGGTGTAAGACACCAAAGGGACTTAAATCCCCACAAACTGCCTCATGGCTGCCGAATGTCGCAAACATGTCATGATGGCAGTGAGCCTAGAAACAATGTGTGTGCAAAACACGACTGCAAGGAGGATGCCGTTGCGGCAAACACAGGTACAGATAGTTTCGGAACCGCCGCTAGATGCCACAGATGGTTCAGTCATGCCGAGAGACCAGTGTTTCTTCCTGTTTTTGTTTCACAACATCTGGCTAAATATTTTTTGAAGTGTTTTTCTTTCGCCACCATTACACTTCACAAGATTTAATAGAATCCAAAAAGTTGTTCAAAACCTGCTTGAGAATTTGCGTGCAGGCTGTCTGGATGAGTCTGCCTTTAAGATATCCCGCATATTCTCATCAACCATGATCTTATAGCTGACATACAAGTTCTGGGGTCTACAAGCCTGCACATGCTATGACCAGCTGCTGCACGACGAGCTGCTCGCCTTAGTTCATTTCGACTGAAACAGTGGTGGCCAAGCATCAGGCGCGGCAGAACGATCAGGTGTACCTTTTCATTTTACTGATCAGTAACAACCAACCTTGGGTACAAACATCACATCTAAAAACAAATTAAACAGGTTAAGACAACTAACAGTCAACTTCTTATAACCTTAGGGAGAACCATGATGCAGAATGTTCTCGTCAACAAACAATATAGAAATACTTAAATCCTGAGCAGCAAAAATTATATCACTAATCCACCCAGCACTTCGTAGTCTATCATTCCTAAAACTACTACTAAATTTTCCAAACTAAAGAACTAAACATTTCAGGCAACATACTTACAAATAACTTTCTTCAAGGTTGGTCGATCCACTAGCCAGCATCAGGGCAGTTTCAACCTTTAGAAGTCTTTTCACACACACCACCATTGTGCCTTAGTGAGTCCTTCAGTGAAGACCAGTGTGTACTGCGTGCCTCTCCAGGTTCAGCCATGCCAACCAAAATACTGGGGCTAGTCAAGTCCACCAGGACTCGAACTATGAACCGAGGCGCACTATTGAGCTCTTCGGAACCATTTTCTGGTGAAGAAACCTGGACCAGGGGGTAGTCTCAAGGTAGTGTTATCTTGTCACCTTTTCTTCTTCGTGGGAATTCCGAACAGTTTGAGTACTCCAGCATTCAAGGAGAGACTCGGAACATCTCCCATGTATGCTCGAATATTGAGTTGGTAACTTGCCATGTCAGGAGAAGCTGTAAGTTACTTCTTCCACTGTATAATAAAGCGACCACTGCTCTCGACCTCCTCAAGTCTGGATGAGGGTAAGCTTCACAGTATGTTTAAAACATGTTGTGTCAGAGTTCTACGGAAAGTTTCCTTCAACTGGGACCTTCGCACAGATCTCTTCACATACATTGGGAGGTCCTCACTACAGTCAGTCTTCTTGACTCACGCACCAACAAACTGGGGTCACTAGTTAACTGCGGGTATTTTTCACCACAGAGTTTGAAGAAAGGAGCATAGATCAGTTGCCTGATATTTTCCCCACCCCTATATCAATGACTTTAAATTTAATTCAAGCAAAAAAACATAATTGTATTGTTGAAAAAAACAAAACATCAAAAATATTTACATCTACGGCTACACCTATAATCCTTACACCAATCATCTGTCAGTGGCACAGCAAATTCTTCCCTCGACTAAGTCAACAACGGACTATGGCTTAATTTACATTTAAAGAATAAATGATCAAAACAGAAACATTTGTTGCAAAATTTACCGTTATAGTCAAAAAAAACCAACTAGGGGTTTTAACTGTTTGGGTTATAACTCCCCCCCCCCCCCCCCCCTTTTTTTTTTTTTTCATATACTAAAATTGCTTTTACATTACTGTGTGTACGTAATACAAGTTCAACTTCAATCCTAACGACTTTAAAGGTCTGGTTATGTATATTGTACCAAACACATTATCTTTCTAATTCATCTCTTGCATCACTGCAGATTAACATTAGCTTTAATGACTGTTTTTATCTTGGCGTTTAACATCATCTCAACTTGACTTAATTCAGTGCCAGGGCACCTGTAAGGATACTTAACATCTATACTTGTTCGTTATTTCTCATTTACCTATATATTTTGTTAATAAGAGCGTTACTATCATGCAAAAAGAAGTCGCAAACAATGATAGCGTCAAAGGAAACCATAAATAAATTACAGCTATAACTTCCTTAAATTACAGAACACAGTACATTACAACTATTTTTAATACATCCTTTTAGGGGTTACTGTCCATTGACAACCATAGGACCATCTTGTGGCCTTCAGCATCCCTTATAGTGGCTCTCACTCTGCCACTTGCTGGAATATGGCCCACAATGGGCTCTATAGTGGAACCACTATGTTTCACTGGAGTTGTTCTTCCCTTCTCCTGTCTTCCTAAACTGTAACATCTCCGAAATAGACACAGCACAAACCTCACGGTCACCAAAATAATCTACAATTTACCCTATCTCTAGCCCAAGGATAGTGTCATAACTCATGACTTCTGCTCTGGGCACAATACCTATTCCAACTAAATAAGGATTTCTAAAGATTATGACTAACAAAACAATAATTACTAGGTCCAATGAAATACTCTAGATGTTTTGAACTCAAGAATTTTCAAAGCCAATAGGTGTATCCAACAAAATGTGAGGAGCTCTGCCAATACTAGTGTCTAAAGAGATATTTAAATTATGTATAAAAGAGGGCCAATTTTCTGCATGGCAATCATTAAAAGAGGGAAAAACTGTTTGGTTCCATGTTGGATGAGCAGTGAAATGTAATTTCTTAAATTTTGACCAGGCTGCTGGAATCACATGAATAATTTTAATTTCAGTTTTTGTGTGGTAGTCGCAAGGATACATCTGAACGATGTGTATTGAAACGGAAATTAATTTTATATTTAATGTTTATTGTGAGTTAATATATGTGATAACCACAAATTTCACCATCAGTTTACTAATGGCTAAATAAAAATCAGTATTTTTCATAAAAGAACAAAAACTTTTATACCGCCTGATAAAGCCTGAAAGCAAACGTTAGGAAAACACACCATGTCTTAATCTTATCGGTATCCACAACTTATAATAATCTAGTTGATGTTCTTCGACTATGTTAGCGGAATATTGCAAAAACCGACAAAATGCAGCACATTAGCAAACAGCAGTGCAACACCAAGTTTGCTAATTGCCACAGATTCAGTAGCCAATATTGGCAACTCTTAGTCGCATATTACCACCACAATGAGGTGTAAGGTTCTGTCCTGGTTAAACACATTATCAACTGTGATATGAACTTTGAATATGAACTAACTTTGAGTAAAAGAAGTGTGCTTTGTGCTGGGTTCAAGGGCATGTTTACAGAACAAGGTATAATTTCATTCATATTATTTCAGGTTATCTCTTGCAGTTTATTAAAGTGGTTAGGCTTAATTAGGTAAATATGAGATGTGAACATCAGTGACTTAGTCATAATTTTATCTTGTAAGACACTTTACCTTTCAAACAAAGTCAAATTGACTCAAAAAATTTAGGATCTAGAGAAAGATCTGGGCAGCTAGTCAATAAGGGACATAAATTTTATCATTACTTTTATTTTTATTTCTCATTCATTATAAATAATTTTTGTACTGCCACTTCAAAATTGTAAAGTAAGAGTATTTTGTTTTCATTAAAGATTCATCATACACTTAGGGCTGAAAACCTTTTAGTCTTAGGTTTTCAGTACTTGCTTCAAAAGGTGATTGGTTCTTTTTTTTTTTCACACCAGTGTTCATATTGCAATTTTTTCGATACTATTGTGTGTTTCCAGGACAGAAATGGAGCAGCTGTGTGCACACTTGTTTCAGAGGGCTGAGAAGACACTGCGCAGACTACTGGAAGATTGCAGTAAGTTTATGTTTCTTGTGTGCTTATGTAAAACAAGTGACAGTTTGTCAAACCAATTTGATCTTGAAAATAAATGGATTGTTTTTGTTTTCAAATTGTTTTTTCAAGGGCTGTGTTGAATTTGAAACTTACACAGTTAACATCATAGTGAGGTGATATTTAAAGGTACAGGATACTCCTGAATTTATAAGTTGCCACAGTTCCAATAACAACTTGGAAAAAAATGCTACTCATGTAAATTTGAAACTCAAAAATTTCGACCTTTAAATAATCCAAAAATTTAGCTTGAAGTGGCGATTTTCCATGAAGTCTAAGTTTGATTATGTCTGGTATAGGGTAAAACAAATATATTTTTTAAAGTTAATATTTAACTTGAGACTTAGTTATTGAAATATTAATTTATATGAATTGATGCACGTATTGTTAATGAACTGACTTCCTGGAAGGTCATATGTGATGCCCCATGTCACCAAATAATGCGTAAGCACAGACAGAGTTTTGCATAATCAAAGTAAAGCACAAATGGAAGACTACTGGAAATTCGGATGATACAGTTATTAATTATTAACTATTATTGCTCATTTGTAATTATTTATGTCTATTAAAATATCACTGTTTTTAGAAAAAGGAAATATTATTTCATTAGGCAGATGTCTGTGAGATAGGTATAGTACATACAATCCCCAAGTATGTGCAGTACCCATCAAACTTGTGTTGAATAAGCTATGATTGCCCTTTAATAATAACTGCATTCAAGATCGTGTTTCTTTCCTTTAAATTGCTGGTGAAGGGGGAAATGGTTACTTAGCCATCAGCAAGCTTTGCTGTTGTCTGCAGGGTACGAGGAAGGGGTTGGCAGTGTTGACATAGTTGCTCGCCACTGCCTAGTCTGTTTCAGCATGATCTTACCTCTAGTTCACACACTTTGCATTACAACAATCCTTAATGTAAATTATCTCTGCGGCAGGTTTTTATACCAATTTTCACAAAGTTTTTCTTATTGTTGTGCACCAATCAAGGCTAGCAACATTGCAGCACCTGTATTTCTTCTCTAGCAAAGTTATTCTGTTTTTATCACGACTTCCTGCTTATTTGCCAAGATTTTTCTTCACATCCCTCCTGTTCCCTTCAATTTTTTCAATAATGGTTCCCAAAGATAACTTTTAAAATGGCTACCCTAGTAAAATCCTACTTATAAAATTGAGAGTCCACTGTATTAATGTTAATCCACAAGTTCGTGTGTCTAAATACTTAATAATTAATGTGGTAATCTAATACTGAATTTTTAAAAATATTTTAATATTTTTAAAAATGCAATTTTATGTATATTATCTGAAAAGTATAAACCACTATGACAGCTGAATATTACTGTGATTGTTAAAAACATAATTTAACATAAGATATTGGGGTTAGAAAACACATTCACAGAACTTTTTTTTTTCAAGACTATGCAATAGATTTCTGGTTCTTGCAGAGTTGCGATTGGATGAGATATATGCAGTGGAAGTGGTGGGTGGGTCTACACGAATGCCAGCAATCAAGCAATTGATTGAGCAGATATATGGCAAGCCAGCTAGCACAACCTTGAACCAGGATGAGGCAGTGGCACGAGGGTGTGCTCTACAGTGTGCAATGTCCTCGCCTGCAATCAAGGTGCGCGACTTCTCCATCTCGGACGTGCAGAATTTCCCCATCAAGCTGGTTTGGGACACATCTGTTGGAGAGGGAGGGTAAGTTATACATTTATGTACGCTTAGTGATTTTTGTGTGCATGCACTGCTTGCATTTGTGTGCATGTGCTAGTTTATCCTGCCACAGTTTCTGTAATTGATTTAAGACAGAGCTTCTCCTCCAACTTGCTACAGTATTTCCTTGAATGTGATGCACGCTCCTATCTTCGGGATAGTGGTTAAGGCGCTGACTGCCCTCCTGAGTTCAAGTAATCCTGCCGCTGCCTTTTAGCTACTACACTAGCTCAGTGGGTCGTGGTTGGTTCTTGGGGGAGGGGGGGCTTAGTGGGAGGATACTGTCTGAGGAGAGGGGCTCAAAAAAAACCCAGAGTGAGGCGAACCATGATTGTTTCCCTTCCCGGGAGTTCAATCTTCCTCACAAGAGCTGCCAAAAGGCGGGATGCTTGCTGTCCTGGGGGAAATGAGGTGTGATATGAATTAATCGATGGAGATAGGGGGTGTGGAGGATCCTGCCAAAGGGACTGGCATTATCTGCAGTGGCCGTATAGGTCGACGTGTGGGAACATAGTTGTTTAGGGAAGAAACTGCGTGAGACTTAGAACGACCTTAGGTGGGAATCAAATCCGAATAATTTTCCCGGACAAGTTTCCCGGACATTTTCATGCACAAGTTGTGAGCATCCTTGCTCTGGGATACCTTAGATAGGGTTACTACTAATGCAGGCGATGGAGTCTCCGGCTGAAGGGGACGTGTAAGTTCTGGTTCAGATTCCGTCCAACAAGCGCTTAAATATGCATCTAATTATGACGTGTGGTCTAGGGGGATGAAAGGCAATGTAGGTGTGGGGGTAGATACAGTTTCAACAGGTGGGAGTGTGTCTTCACTCGTGACCTCAATGTTTACCTGCAAGCTTATTAATCTTTGCAAGGCTTGGCGTTCTCTGCGCCATGTACGGCTCTTAATTCCACCTTTCTTGTTGTTCATCAGACCAGTCTTCTGACCTTTCCGCAGACGTGCAGTCCTAGGGGTGTCTCTTATTGAGTTACACCCAAGACCCTGACGTATAAATATGCAGGCCGGTATTAGGACACCCCTGAGTGTAGGCGAGGGAGCACCAGAAAATCAGGAGTAGCGACGTGTCTTTTTAAACTTAAAGCATTCTGCAAGCTCCGTCTCCTGTGGAGTCCGGCACGCCTCACGACTAGTCCTCAGTGGGGTTTTCTATTGCACCTGGCAACAAGTTTCACTGACACAATCAAAATAAATGAACTGGCAACAAGTTTCACTGACACAATCAAAATAAATGAACAAGGAACTAATATTAAAACTACGTTAGGCAACAACTTCAGGTTATGTAATATTTGTTATGGTTTCTAGAAAGAGGGAAATCCCCGTTGGATCATAAGCTAACTAAAGAAATTAATTTAATCATGTAATAATTATTCAGGCGAAGGTGAGCCTGGTAAATAACATGAAATTTAAAAAGGTACGTTAATTACATAATTTACACTCCTTAAAGCGTCTCCTTGAGAAAGGGTTTGTCCAGAAGGGAAAAACGTCGTGACGGCCTGCTACTGCGGATTCAAGGAATCTGACTGGGGTAAAGGGGTTGCAGGGTATAGGACGTTGGGTTACCTTTGGAGTCTTCAGGTGTAGGAAGAGCTCTCTTCAAGCTGCTGGAGGTTGATGCCTTTCCAAGCTGCTGGAGGTCGAAGCCGTTGCAGGCTGCAGGAGAGGAAGGAGGTCTTAGCAGACCAAGGAGTGCTCGCTGATCTATGTGGCTGGCGAGCCCGGCGTCTCTGGCGAGAGGCGTGCTTACACCTCCTTATACAGTATTAAACCACTTGGATCAGCCATCTTCTGGGGGTGCGGGGTAACGTAGCCTTACATCGCAGGGGTTGGTTTATCAGGGTTGTGGCGGCGCCACTCATTTCTTATCACCCTGCATGGAGGTGACAACAAATTTATCCACTTGGGCCTGAGGCTGGCGGGTTTGACATCATAGGGCCACAGAGGTACTGCGATCCCGCGGTTTCACTGGAACTTCTTCCTCAGATAATTTCATGGTAGTAGTCTGTCAAATAAAATCTTATTTATTTAAAGGGTGGCGATCACATGCCGGGTTCTGGGCGGGCAATACATTTCATAATTAATTGTGTTAATCATCTTTACGTCCAAGGCTATCCAACGCGTGGAGTCCCTTTTATTGGTACGTGAAAGTACTCTGCCACTGTTTATGACTTGCCACGAGCTCTTGTCTGTTTGTTGATGGGGTGCAGTCGCTCGTAGAGAGCACAAGTGTGTTGCGTAGCAATGTGGCATGCCTCAAATGTAAGATAACATTAAAAAAAATTAATATCCCTGAAAATGTGGATAGGGCTAGAAAAATCTAGCTTTACAAATAATCAATTGATGCTGTGGAGAGATAGACTATAAGCTTCGGGAGACAACATTCTCGGGCATTAGAATTCTGGTAACATGAAGTATTAATTGGTTTCACCTTTGTCTTCCTTTCCATTATTTTGATGGCTCTTGAGAATTATACAGTATATTGCTTAGCAAAGCTCAAGCTATTTTTCACACACACAATTATAAATCCTCCTATATTTTGCATTATTGTGTTAATTGTTGTTAATATTATTGTTATTAATAATAACTTAAAAAATGCATTAAACTTTGACTTTTCCACCACCAGTTGTATAGTATGATCATGCCAAATATTTTTAAAGAATGATAATCACCATATAAATTTCTAAATTAATGGAGGACTACTGAAATTGCTGTCTGTATAGGATACATGATGGATGGATACAGTTTAATATAAGATTAATGTCTTAGGCCTACTAGTATTCGGCAAAGTGTTTTGGTACTTGTTCTACATACAATCAACTATTGATTTTATGACCCCGGGAATAGTGACTTTCTTGAAATAACTTTTAGGGATTGTGAAAAAATTGAAAATTGAAAACTTGAAGGAAATAGTGCATTTATTTGGGTTGGTACACATTACAGCTGCAAGCACTACACTACTGTGTTTATCCATAATATCAGCCATTACACCACCCTTGTTTAAAAGACGTACAAAAATATTTTTAAAAAACCTTTTTAATGTCTGCACCGGACTTCTAAAGCAGGCGATGCAATCAATCCTGGCCACTCTGGGAAGAGATCATATGGAAAAAGGGGGGGGGGGGGGATTTTTTGCAGTCTGGTGCACCTGGTTTGCCCTGGCGCCCCCTCACCTCTTCCATCTTTTACCCATCACATGAGTTTACAGGTGAAAATTTTTCATTGGTTGACAAACCACACCATCTTTGGAGACAGTCTCGCTTAGTTTCACTTCTAAATTACCTTAAATGTGGAGGTGTCTGACTGGGTCAAATTTTAAGTTAATATCCTGGAATGCTAAGCTAAATTTTCCACTGATGGAACTTTGTTCCTTATTAAATGTTGTGCAGTGCTGTGTTATTTTATTTCTTGGCATTAATAGGAGGCAGAGGTGCGTGAAAAATGCCAAATTCTATAAATGCTAAATAGATGCTAAAATTTTGAATAACTATGTACTGTAATTTACCAGAGTTTAAGAAAACCATCCTATAAGATGATTCCAAAAAGACATCCTAAAGTAAAATTACCTCAATTATAAGTTTTTTCAACTCAAGATACCTTTTAGTATGAGACCCTGCAACATAATTCATCAAATACAAGCTGCCCCAAATTAAATCGCACTTAAATTTAATATGCCCAAAAAGTGACTTAAATTATACCCTGAAAATGACTAAAGTAAAATGCGTCTAAAATAATCCCATAATAAGACAAATTCTCCTATCCCCAAATAAATGGCTGCAAAAGGTATAGGAAAACAGTACAGTGGAACCATGTTATAACATCCCCTTTCATAACATTTTCCTGTTTAATAAACTGCCTTTTCATGGTCCACACATGTTATTCAATTCAAAATGATCCTCTTTACAAAGTATAGTACAAAGTAACTGGCATTTCTTGGCCCATGAGGAATGTTATAACAGGGTTCTATTGTACTTCTAAATATTCTGAAATGTATTTTGACTTTTAATAACTATTTTAAATATCTTTATATGTATTATTAAAAATAAAAGTTAAATATACAGTAGAGTCCCGTTATAGCGAGCGTCACGGTTTCAGGTTTGATCCTTGCTGCAAGTGTCCTCGCTGTCTCCAAATTGGGCCAATTTTGAAACCCAGTAGGGCTACTACTTAAAAATTGCCCTGAAATTGCTTTTAAATTGTATTCAAACCATCATAAAGTAAAAATATCCTGTTATATGAAAACTAATTGCATGAAAATGAGCGTAAAATCTGACCACGTCACGTAAATATAGCAGCTCAGCCTGCAATCAGTTGCTCGGCATACGCAGCATTGCCTCGCAATCATTTACTTGGCCGCCAAAGCACTGCCCTGCAAGTGATAACTCTTCCGTCACAGCTCCATACGACCATCTCAAACCAAATACCCGTATTTACTGGCATAATTCTTGCACCTATTTTACAGGATTTTAGTGCAAAAAATTAGGGTGCGTGAATTATGCAAGGAATCGCCAAGACACGTGCTTGTAAACATTAAAATGGAGTCTACTATAAGTAATCCCTCGCTAACCGCGGTGGGTACGTTTTTTAAAAACACAGCACTTCATTTATTGATAATAGATATAAAGATACATATTCAAAAGTAAATCACTCTTGTGCTGGGGATAGCAGCGAAAACATTGCCGTGTGCACGTAGCTGGGCGTCGGGCGAGTGCCTAGATCCTCAAGAGCTCAGCCGGGGGCTGCAGCTTGCCGTTGCTGCTGTCGCTCAGCCCTGGATAGATCCTCGGGAGGGCAGCTTTCTGTCGGTCGCTACACGATTACTCTGGCGGGTGGCGGCCTTACGCCTCCCACCACTGCCGTCGTTACAGGTCCGGTCGGTCTGGTTCACTTCCTAACAGCGGCCTGGTATTGGAAAAACGACATGCGGAAGCAGGGACTGCATAGGGAAGCTTCAAACCGCCCTTGCCAGAGATTGTCTGCTCGTCTGTTCGCTGACCGCATTGGTCAGTCAGCTCTCTTGTGTCCAGAAGGACTCTTCTTCTCCCAACCAACAGTTTGAAGAAGGTTCTCTCTTCAGCTGCAGCAGCCTGCCAAGGATCAACTTCCAACACCGGCTCCTGCAGCTCGATCAAGCTCACTCTCCAGAGTTAACCTCTGTCCGCACCCTGCACCTCTTACCCCAGTCATCCTTGACTCCGTGGTAGCAGGCCATCGCGACGTCCTTGGTCCCCTCAGAAGCCGTTGCTGTAAAGTGCGACATAGATTTTTGAAGTTGAACTTTTAAGTTGGAAGTTTCCCAGGTTCAACTTCACCTGGCTAATCGTAATATTAAAAGGAAAAACTTTCACTTAGAAGTTTGCAGTAATCTGGTTTCCCCAGTACTTCCAAAAAGTGTAAATAAATACACTTAAATCAAAATCATAAATAATTGTGAAATTTATTATTTTACTTTGCTCCCTGGTCATATAAAATTAAGTTGGTTACTTTGTTGCATATTTCGGTTCAAATATTTAAAATCTTCTGTCGGATAAGTGTGATCTGACGGAATTTCCTAGGGTTGAAGGGTCCGAAAGGGATCTCTAGTTTGAGAGGACATACTCTGACATATGGGTAAGCCCGGGACTCACACGCCTCTCCGTGGACTCGTACCAACTTTAGCCGTGGTTATCCGGTAAATACCTCTGAGGGGCTGTAAAGTCACTGAAACAGGAATACTGGACGACGACTGGGAAGGCGTGACCAGTGTTATAATTGATGAGCTTAGAATAAGTAAGAGTACCTTTTAGGTCAATAATAATTGTTCACCAATAGCAGATTTCGATCACAAGTAAGGGAGGTAGCCTTCCCAGTAGACTGCATCGCAAGGCCTGACGTGTGCTCAACACAAACTAAAACAATTGGCTATCCCTCCGGCGACTGACACCCCTCAGGATAGCATGCCCCCATTGACTGCACCCGAGATCACCATGCACATACCACGACCAATCTTGCCCGTGATGATACCCACATAGCAGTCGAAGCTCGATCCCTGGTTAGGAATGTATTGGCAGTGGCTCAATTATGACTACATTAGTTACCTATGTGCACCCCCACCTACCCAGGCCACTGAACCACCGACTACACCTCTGTCAGTAGAATGTCAAACTACAAAGATGTGCATAGTGTGCACCGCCGATGGGAAGGTAATCAAGATGGTAATCCCACTTACCATTCAAAGGCGTAGGATTGCTATTCCACTCCCCACTTACGTCCCTGAGTGAAAGCCCACCAAGCCATCCCCTCTTGGGAGACTTTATCGCCAACGTAACACTGAGTAGGGATAGCCAAGATTGCCATACCTCATCTCACATTTAAACTCTACACAATTTCAAATTAATTATTTTAAATTCATCTTGGACAACTGGCTCCCAGATTCTTGGCAACCATTACGGCGAGCAAGATATGCTCCCTGGGAGAGACCCGTGTCGTTACACTCATCCTGGGGTTCGGTTTTCCTCTATCCCCCTGCACCATTTAGGTAGGTGGCCCACCCCAGTGAACCGCAACGTGGGCAAACCCCGACCCGCTAGGCACGTTAGTTACAAAGAATCTCTGCCGAAGGGATTATCACATTCACTAGGAGGGAATCAATCAGCACTCGAAAGAATTACAGAATTAAAGTGCCTAAGGCACCCAGACTTAAGTTACAACTGCACCGGCCTAAGCCGAGTGGAGGAGGAAGCGAGCTGCAACAGCTCCATCCCCCCCTTTTTTTTTCCAGCTCCATTCCCCCCCCCCCCCCCCCTTCTATAATAGTGTGGCAGCTAGCGAAGGAGGGTGATATGTATCGATAGGTAGTGAGAGTGCGTCAAAGTAAAGGAAGCCATATTTCCTTTTATTTGCACGAGTTTTTTCTAATAATGGAGCCCTATCAGTTTCTGAAATACATTGTATACTAATGAAATACACATTCTGTGCACTTTATTAACATGAATTATTACACTAAGCAACTATAGTGACTGCAAATTTCTTAGTGGTAATATATCAGCTAACTGAAAATTGTGGGGAATACGTTGGTGTAATTGTTTGTTGTTTATCATTAAACATTCTATAAAATGCTACATATTTCTTCTTGAAATACTATAAAATGCTACATATTTCTTCTTGAAATACTATAAAATGCTAAAAATCTCTTCTCAAAATACAATTTTCACATACCTTTAATAGCAGGTCATTTGTATTCTTGTAGGTTATATGTAGGGGTGGGTGAAGCTTCGAAAATTCGAATTTGAATAGAATATTTTCAATATTCAGCTTCATATTCAAAATCAAATTTTTTACTTCGAACTTGGAAACAAAATAATGATTTTAGTCATCTTAAACTATTTATTATTATTGGCCCAAAAAGCAAAAGACGACAACCTGGGCTTCATAACAGCAAAGTTTTTATTCAACGTTTGCCACACACAAGGCTAGTGAATCATGAAAATATAACCTCAACCCAACAGAATGTCCACAAATTAATCCAAACTGCATTTGAATGTAAAATAATTTTATCTAATTTTACTCTCAATATAAGAAAACAAAATTATCAGGGAAAAAAACCTTTTGGTATTATAAAACACTTCATTATTTTTCCAAACTTAATTCAGCACCGCATGTTTTAATTGGTAATATATATATTTATTTCCATCATGTCCAACAGCGCCTTAATGCATTACGGTGTGATAAATAAGATATTAAACTGCAAGTTTTACCTATTTAATTGCCGAATTGCCGTGAAATTGCAGCCACTGCGATTCAAATCTCTGTAATAAAATTTAATTGGAAATTGTTAGTAACTTCGCTTCACATCACTTCATTCAGAGTGGCCGCGGAATACTCATATTGCCAATGGTGACAAAGATGGAGATCAAACAAAATTTAAATATACTTAAAACTCCACAACATTAACACATGTAATATATACGTACTAGTGGTGTTCGGAATCCTAAACTTTGGGAAAATTTTTATGTTTATGTTTGTAGGTTGTTCCAACTAAAATACAAGTCGGATTTTGTGCAAGATGCTTTGTAATCTACTCTTTATGTACGCAATTATGAATAAATCATATCTTGCTGAGAAAATTTTGATTTTTTTGTTTATTCACAGATTTTAAAGTTCGTTACATAAGCCAAAAAAATTCTTGTACTTCGTATATTATGTAACGTTAAAACTGTGTGTTTATTGTGAACATGAACTTGAAATGGTTGTAAGCTTATGCTTATATGAAGTTGCGGTGAACAGCACACACTGAATTTGTATTGTATGCGAGCAATAGCTATAAGTTGCAATTATCGATTGCTGGTTGAAGTGGGATGGGAGTTTCGATATACATAACCTAAACATTCACGTAAAAATAAGCTACGTGCACTATGAATGTTTAATTAGACTACAAATGTTTAATTATTTTATTGAGATCTAACATGGTTGTTTTTTTTTAAATATAGGTTTGGTTAAAACTATTCCTAACACGCCAACAAATTGTCTTTGTTTTGTGTTCAAAATGTGTTTGTTTTTGTGTGATGTGCTCACTCGTTATCACCGAGACATTGACAAACTCCAAACATAGCAAATTTGCTATGAGAAAAATTAAATTAATTTACGTAGCCACTTCTGATTTTGTTATTGATTGTGGAATTAGCTTTGTTAGCATACAGATTTGGTATGTTGCATTCAGAACCTGCTTGATGTGACTTGGCTGTCATTGCAATAGCACTACGTGATTCAAAGTGTGTGTGTGTTCACGGACGTTAAAACATCCACTGTAAGTTAATTTGAGTAAATTTGGGTCAATGTTCTCACATTTTACGACCAAAAATGAAACGGAAAATGCATAAATTCCATAGTAGACGTCATGAAATTATAAAGAAAATAGCAACAGACTCAAAACATCAAGGCAATGTTTTTAAACATATCTAAAGTGATATTTTTGTTTTATCATGTCGTTAAGTCCAATTTATTATTTAAAAATTATTATAAGGAATTTTTTTATTAAAAATTAATCCAAGTGTTTTTAAGAAGTGCTCCAAACCCAGAGGATTAATTCGTACTGCAACATCTTAGTGTATAAATATAAAGTACAATAAGACTTTCTTGCTCAAATTTAATTTTTAGCATATACAGTCAGTATTCTATGTTTATTAATTTTTTAATGGAATAAGTCATGATAGAATGTTATACACTAGGTTTAGCAACCCACAAATTACCTAACCTAAAATATTTTTTTCAAATTTTTCCCGAATTCTGGTACTTGTCAACAAATCCCTTTGATGCGATATTCAATTCAAATTCACTAATATTTAAAAAAATTTGCTTCAAAATGAAATTCCCAGCTTTGCCCACCCCTAGTTATATGTTTATTATATTTTTGGTGCTGTGATCAATATCACGAACGCTCAGTTACATGTAGCAACAGATTCAACATTTAACGTGTTTGTAGCCCAAATGCAATTTAACTATGTGTTTGTATTATGCACATGCACACTGCCAACAAGAAATTATTACTTTATCTTTGTTCTTAGTGAACCAAATGTTATATGTATTTTACAACGAAGTGCAAACTGAAAATTACATGTTTGATTACGATGTAAGTTGCTTGGACTAGTGCACTGCGGTGTTGAATATGTTAGTAATTTTGATATATTTACGTGGTAAAAAAAAATTTCATTGTAAGGTGCTAATGATTTTGTATGTGTATAGAATATGGATATAAAATGACTGACATATGTTTTTCGCGAAATTTTCTTTAGTTTTTTTAATCATGAAATAAGCAAACACTTGGCCAACACACAAAATAATTGTGTAAAATTGACATGTACAGCTGTAAAAACATAGTTGGTTCAAACTGTCAGTTGCAAGAATTTGTGTTCAATAAATTTTTAGACACTCTGAATTTGTATTGATTGCTCATCGGATCAGTATTCAATAGTATTAAATTAGACGTTGAAAGCTTAAAATTGTGTTTGTTCAGGTTATCGCCTAGAAACGTGTTTATTTTGACGCATGTCACAATTCTGCGCATTGCACATATGCGCTCTACTTAACGACACATCATACATTGTTAATAATTAAGGGCAAGTCGGTAGGCAATAAATCTCGTGCCTATAGGGTTAGTACAAGCACTATGGAAAACTACAGACACGCAGATAAAATATTGAAACTGTACTGCCCACTAAAAAGCGGATATGTGGACGCCACCCTCGTGGAAGAAATTGTTACCCACCGAGCCACCGACATGGCCAAGAAGAAGAAGCTGGTTGGTAAGGATGCTGCAGGATGGCAGCACCCTGCGGCCGATGTCCTCACTACTGCCCAAGCCTTGTGGAGAGGTGCTAAATGTCATCAGCCTCCAGGCAGAGCGATAAGAAATTGTGGCGTGCCCACAATCCTCAGCTATTCAACCCCTGCAAAATGAGGCTAGCAACCCCCGCACCCCTGGGGCAGCCATTGAACTGAATTCTTCTGTATATATAAGGAGAGGTGCAAAAGTGCAGCTCGAGAGTTCTCGTCGGCCCGCCGACCTGTGAAGGTAGGAGGGCTCTCCATTCTGCAAAGACTCTCCTAGCCTGCATAAGGCCCTCCAGTCTGAGAAGACTCTCAAAGTCTGTACAAGGCTCTCCTTGTTTGACGAAGGCTCTCCTGCTGGCAGCTCTCTCTCTTACTGTCGCAGAACATGGAAAAACCCTCAGAGATTGGAATAATCTCACTTGACGCCATCAAGACGTCCACTCCAGGCAGTCAGAGGTATCTTGACAACCCCCCCCCCCTCCCCCCCATTTGTTTCCTCATTATCCCTAGTTATTCCATTAAACTCCGCAGTAGCAGGTCGTACAGCCTGGACCACCACCCCTCAAATCGCAAATAAAATTGTGACTTAGAAATTTTGAACTTCAGTTTTTCTCACTCGCAGGTTCACCTTCACCTGCATTAAAATTAAATATTAATAATATTTAATTTTTTTTTAATTATCTGTACACAGTCAGACATCACCTTGTGTCAAAAATATTGTAATAAATTAGCTTGTGCTAAAATTGTATTCTAAGGTATTCTTTCAATTTACCTCAGTCATTTAATTAATAATTGTGAAAACTTTTACAATAATATTTGTGGCTCAGTTTACAGCAAAGTGACCGCTCTGGGGTACACACTAGTGGGCCGAACATCCTGCGACTCCTGGCACATGAATAAGGCTATAGTCTATACAAGATGTGGGAGCTCATGGGTAGTGCCAGAACCACCCGTGCCTACATAACGCTCACGGCTATCCAGATCCTCTAAACCCACTCATTACCTTGGTTCGTCTGAACAAGACTGAACCCAGGAGGACTTGAGCTACGCTGGATAAGTTGAGAGCACGCCATCCTAATTAAATTTTGATTATTATTATTATTTTTTCTTCCTTGAGAACAGTTTTCTAAATGCCATGTAAGGGTGGAGGTCGTAGTAGTCAGCTCCACCGTGTAGTCTGTCGTGCCCAACAACGAGAATTGTCAGGCAGCTACTACAGTAACATCCAATGCACCCAGTAAGCCCCTGCAGAATTCTCAGACTGCAGAACCTCTGATTAATCTGTCCAGAACTGCCCCTGATTGCGGAAGACTGTAGCTCTTTCTTCAACTCATTGTTATGTATTTGTTGGTCATGGATGGACTTGAGAATGAATTCAGCAGGATTCCCCACCAAATGGATAAAGATATTTTGGCAGCTTGTAACAGTGAGGTCTTGAGAGCCATGAGGGCAATTGAGGGGAGTATGGATCAGTGCCGAAATGAAAGTCTGAGGAAAATGGGAGATCCCCGAGAAAACCCACCAACCAGTGGCATCGTCTGGCACGATGTGTAACATCGTGCATCATACCACCAACATGTGTTTAAGCCTGGTGCATTAAGTGTGTCCTACTCACTAGGCCGTGGCCTTGCTGCCACTGTACCCTTTATTTGCATTGTACACGGAAATGGTGAGCCCTACGGAGTTGTAACTAGGGATGCTTATTTGCTAATTATGATGTCCTGCTTCATCTAATGGTATCCACATTAAATTTAACCTCACAGTGTAAATGTTGCATGTAATCAAAGGGAGCCAACCCTTATTATTTACATGATGGGGGTGTGTACGATGGACCATACCTTCCTTTTATCATAGAAATTGGTTTAATTAATCTGTATACCAATTTGTGTTCCTCTAATGCAAGTACATACTTTGCTTAATATCCCATATAATATACTTGTCGCCCTCCGGTTTCAGGGGCTTCTACAGCCGTTATTTGAACTTGGCCATGGGTGTCCTATATCAATCTTCTTCTTTTCTGGTAATCACGTGCCCGAGTTTGTACACGTTTCCTAAACACGCTGTATTACTTCATGTTGTGGGCATGATACATAACATGTGCAGTGGTATGGCGACTGAATGTGTTGTCAGTAATAAAAAACCTTTTTTTACAAACAGTTATAGAATACCTCAATCTTTGGTGAATGTGTGAATTAATTTGAGAAATTTGCACGATGTGTGCAGGTTGGTTGTCAGGATGGAGAAATCACTACAGTGAGTGAATCATATTTTCTCCTCTGAGACGGAAAGATGATTTCATAATAATCTGTAATTTCTTGGTGTTACATTGAAAGTGCTGTGAGGACAGCCTATATTGCAGGTTTGATAATACCACTGATAACTAGACTATAAATTATCATGCTTGTGGGTGGATAATTACAATTATTTTAGGAATGGTTCCATGTTCTGACCATCAATTGCGAATGTGTCAAGAAACTGACAGATGAGAAACTAGGAATTCTTAATGAAGAATTTTACTTTTTCTGCCGTAACCAGATCATGTTATATTTGTTCATCTTGGGCTGGAGGAATATGGACAGGTGAAATAAAAACTTGAAAACGTGAATCACGTAATCATGTTTTCAATCTTTCTTACTCTGGATAGGATGTGCCAGGCATCTGCTACATTTTGTAGAGTTATTTTGTATGCAGTGGCAAGGATATTAAATTTTTTTTCCATGTAAGTAAATGGATGTGTTACGGTAAGAGTGCAGCATCAGTGGCAAGTTTGCCATGCTTATCTGACCAGGATAACATTGTTGAGTTAGTTACATATGATGATGTAAGAACACAAGAATGTATTGGTCTGTAGAACTCTCAGAATGGACACACGTACTTCAATATGTAATGGTTATAAAAGTATAAATATTCTCATAGGTGCCGTAATTTGGGTGAAGTAACAGTTTTAAATTTCAAGTCAGTGTACCACAATGTAAAATAATTTATTTTCATGTTTTGTAGTGCTAAACTATTGATTTCAGTTAAAAGGATTTTTTTTACAACCAGTTGTTCTTATATTTGTTAAAAACGTTTACCTTTTTATGAAGAATATGGTGTGTCAGTTTACTGCATGGAATGGTTTTAAGTGATACAAATACCTGTAATGCATTGCGTATCACTTACATATGAACAAAGGGCGATGTCAAAGATAAATTTAAAAATATTGAATTGTTTTATAATGTGCAAATAAGTAAAACTTACACGTGATTAAGATAAAATTTGTAGCGTATAAGCTACACGCATTATGTTTTATATAATAAAATTATTAAAATAATGCATTTTTAATTTACTTAGAGCACACAAGTTACAAGAAATAAATACTTCCATAACAGCAACATACTACTGTACCAGTAGAACGTTTGCAACCTTGTACAACGGAAAAGGTGCCTGATTAGATATGAAATGGAATTTGTAAAAGTCCATATCAGTTTACAGGGTTCAGGATTTTTTGATACCACTTCAGGAAAAACTATACTGGACTCCTCAATGTCCTTGTGATTTCTATAGAGTTTCAGAAGTTTTGCTTCCACATTTCTGGCAGTCTTAGCATTTTCCTGTCACCGTTGAAACTTGTGAAGCATAATTTATTTCTTTGCCTGTTTTAGAATCTTTCAATCTTTCCAAGGGAATATCTCCCTCCTTCATATCCATGTAATCCACATTTAAGGTCTTTTATTGTTCTTGAAAATCTTCATAAATACTTACTTAGTTCATCAGACTTGAATGAATTGTGAGATTCAGATTTAGATTGCTCACTAGTGTCTGTTTGCCACACTTCTGCCTGGCTCTCTTGAAGTTTTCCAATCTTGGTGTTTTTGGTTGTGAACTGTTTTTTTTCCATAGTGCAACTCTCAAAGAATTGAAATCAGATTTTTGACCATATCTTCTTTAATGGGATTTGCATCCCCACCTTCTTTTTAGGAAGCTGCTTCAGGACTTCATTGTGGTGCACAGGACCACCGGCACAAAAATTCTGCTGCTCTTGGTTGCCGGAATTCCACTGTAGTTGGGCTGGAAAGACAGGCTCCCTTGCTAGCACTGATTTTGACCTCTGGCCCTCTATAGGGTGACGGTCGGGCTTGTGGAGCGGCAGTTGGTTCTGGGTCGTCAATGTCAGCTGATGGTGCTGAGGTCACTGATGCTGCGTTGTTGACCTCTTGGTTGAGGGCGTCTCTTGGGATGGGCCGATTCTCCGCAAGTCATATACAGTCTACTCTCGTACCGAAGTCGCATGTATCAATAAACCGTATCCACATTATCCCGACCAAACTCCTATATAAACAATGATAAAGCTAACCATTTGTATTATCGAATGGTGCATTGATCGAAGTATATGTTGAGTCCCGTCACCTAAAGTTTCCCGCAATGACCGTTTTTAAGCTGGTTGTTTATGCAAACATCTAGTAATTGGATGTGTAATATGTCCCGTTTGCCACCGTTTCTCAATGCTCTGCGGCAAGTTGTCTTCACACTACATCCTGTGCTGCGGTGTGAGTCTAGAATGCTATCTCCTCTACACACATGACGAGATGGGAAGTGGTTTCCTAGCAACCAGCATGGCGACCTAGCATCCTCTCTCTTTCTCCTCTTTCTGACTCTCTCAACCGCGTACCTTCCTTCCTCCCTTTAATTGCCTTCGAGAGGGAAAGTTGTTGTCTAGCAAAGAAAAAGCACATCCTATCTCTCGGTCATGCCTGAGTGCCTTCACACGCCGGCAGCAGAGCAAATAGTGTGCCTGGTGAACGTAGAAATTTTATCAAGATTATCCGTCACTTTAAATAGTTGTACCTATCATCACTTGTATTTCAAAGCAAATGGTTTCGCCTGAAAATGCTGTGCAAGAGCTTCTAATGGGGAATTATTATTTGCAAAGATGTTTTCTTTTGTGGTTAAAGGTTGTTTTTTCCCCTAAGGTTGGTGTTTCATTGTATTAGGCATAAATTTAACATGATTTTAAAACTTAATATTTATTTAACTCAAGAAACAGCATTTTCACGAATAAAATTATATGCCCAGAAGCATATACTTGACCTCCCCTTGTCACCAAAAATTGTTTGAACATAGAGCGGCCTGTATAAGTGTAAAGTTCATTTTCAGTAACTACTTGTGGGGAAATCATAGGATTTATATTGATTTATTTCAATAGACATGTATCTATTGAATAAACTGATAAAATGTAAGGAAGTATCTATTGAATAAACTGAGGGGCTATTGACACCTTTTGCCGTCTAATAATGGGTCATTAACCACTGAGCTTATTGCTGTGTAACTTACGATAGGGAAAATCAGTGGACGTGGTTTTGGATGATTACTTATTAACGACTGTGAAGAAATCAATTATCACCATATTTATTCTTTTCTGTCTCAAAATTAGATTTCTTTGCAGTAAAATAATTAATTACTTTGAAAGACAGACATTTGCAGCATGCTCAAGATGTCGCTAACATGTAGCGACATGGAGGGGTAATCCTCCTGCCGCCACCCCTCCTCCACCAGCCGCCGTGAACACACTGCCCAATCAATAACTTCTCCCGTGCTTTCAGATGATCAAGTGCGCATAGGACATTCAAAATTTGACTAGCATTCTGTGTCGTATATTATTTTCATTTTCAGGGGGTTTGAAAGTTTTAGGTCAGCTTGCATTTGGTGAGACATTAATTTTCTTTATTTAAAAGAGTTTAGGTAAATTCTTATTTTTATTGTTTTTACTATCTAAACTTTATTCACAGATAATGTACAGCTCTTACTTGTAAACAACTCAGATAGGAATAAATTTCCCATCACTACACGAAAACATTGATACAGATGATTTTGCAGAGTCATTTATGTTTTCTGGGTGTATTGTCCTCTTCTGCATATTATGTTCTTTGTTCCTGGGTTATCAGTCAAGTTTGTCTTGTCAAATTTTATGATGGTTCTAGGATGTACTCCTTTTAAATGAAATTTAAAGATTGTCAAAATATTTATTTACCATTTCTGCTGGCAACAGCTGCACGTATCCTCTTTAAGTTCTCCGACATCCTAGCAGTTAAATCTTTGTCTATGCATAACCAGACCAAGTCATGGCCAGGAAGGTTACTCTTGAATTTGGAACATTTTGTCCAGATAAATCGTAAGTATCCTCGGATCAGAAGTTGTAAATCCAGAATCATCAACGGGAATCCCCACTCAGCAAGAATTACAAGTTTGTTTAAAGGAAAAGAACATCAGGCTGATTTTCTGACATATATACTGTAATTATAATTACCTAAGAATAAAATCGTATCTTAGGCCAACCTTTAAGAACAGCTTCTTCAACTTTTCTGAGAGGTTTCATTTCTCCACATTGGTCAGATTTTTACTCTTTCGTGTAAATTTTACCTTATCAATATCATACTTTTGAGAAGCTTCTCTGTACGAAACTTCGTATTCCTTTACTTCTTTAACAGCTTTCTGCAGGTCTCCTAGATTTACAGGAACATGTGGCTTTGACCTTACATGAAATCTTTCCTGCGGGAAAAATGGCAGGAAACAAGTTTGATAGACTATAGAGAAAAAATACAGAGAGAGATGACCACTGTAAGGTTAACTTTTGCAGTAGTCAGTGCAATTGTCTGTGAAATTAACTTTAAAGGCACTCCAAATTATGGTAAATGCCTGTCTGACTGGTCTCATAATTTTGTTACTGCTCCTGGTATTTGCAATGGCTTCAGTATAATTTACTGGAGATTTATTTTGGGTATCTCCTTTGTTCCTCTTCTCTGTTTAAATATGTGAAATGCTAAATGCTGAAAGTGGTATTTTTTTCTGAAAATACTTTGAAAATACAGGTTTTTTAAATTTAGTGTGTTACCATACTGTTTTAAGTAAATTTAATGATGTGTGAATCTGTTCTGTCTCATTTTATGTAGTGTCCATTTTTTTATATTTTATGGTAGTAACAAAAATTCACAAAATTAAGCAATAAAATTGTAATTGGACATAAGTCGTGAACAGAGCAAGAAGGAATAAACCTGCTGGACTGTTGGGTTAAGTTAGCAGGTTTGTGTTGGCAATGTGACTTGATAAACCTCGAATTGCCACCTCCTGCAAGTCTGATGTGTGCCATTTTACAGGTGTGTTAATAGACATTAGAGTTTTCCCCTGTGCTGTGTTGCGGTGAGATTAACAATGTGTGCTGCCATGGTCATGCCATTCCTTTCATTCCGGTTCATTGTTTCTCATGTCATTGCGTGAAAAGAATGTCATAGCAGTTTTTTCAGCTGGGACAATCCTTTCCTTTTTTTCTGTTTCACAGGCCACGCTGTTTCAACTGCAAACACTTTCTTTCGCTATTTTCCTCTGTGGCGTGTTGTTTGCGGTACGTACGTCTGCACTTAGTGTGCCCCAAATAACCACAGGCGTGCGACTTACACCTAATTTTTTAATTTTAACCAAGAGGGAACTGTACAGTGAAATCCTGCTTACTGGTGTGATTCTCTGAAAGATAGTGTGTTCTAAATTCCTTTGATGAAAATCGTAGTTCTTGGGTTTGCTCATGAAAACCCATTACCTAAAAATGTGCATTTTGCTCATAATAAGGATTTCATTGTATTTGTGCTCTTTTTTTTTTTACTATGGAAGGTACATTGATTAAACAGTACATCTTGGTAAAATGGCAAACATGCATAGCTTTTGGATGTAAGACAGGTGTGGCAGCATACATTGGTGTAGTTGTAGATGTGTGGGTTGTGCATGTTCATTGCAAAATTGGAAACTAATGGGTATGCATGAAGCGTGCTTTATTAACGATACGTCATTGTCATTTTGCAGTTCCAGTGTATTTGCAACATTAGTTGATGGTTTCATTTGCTGTTTTATTTAATGCTTCTGGTTTTTATTGGTATGATTGACAGGTTCTCTTACATTTCTATGCAGAATTTCCCGGCGCAAGTTATATTTAGACAAGTCAAACCTATGTATCCATTTTTATGTGAAAGCTTTTTAGTTTTAGTTATAACAATTTCTATATTCAGAACTAAGAATTTGGTGTTTGTTTATCCTTCACCATTCTAATAAAACACAAATGTGATGATAAGCACTTAGCACTATTAGTGTTCTGTGGGAGTTGGATGGGTTAAGAAACCTAATGCAATTGTTGTAATTTATTTTAATTGCTACTGTACTGTAAGTAGGGCCTCACATTTATGGTAAAATGAGCTGATTTCATAATTTAAATTTTGCCATTTTTTTTTCAAATTTTATAGCAAAAAATTGGGTTATTAGGGCATGAATATGCTGTTTTTGCAACAATTTCAAGTAAACCTAAATTAAACTTCTTATTCATTAGTTCTAATGAGTACATATTTCCATGAGAACAAAAAAAATTAACATTGTGACAGTTGCATTCAATTTCATGTATTCAATCTTGTAGATTGTCAAGACATTTAAAACTGCTTGAGATACTTACATGTAGCATTTGAGTTTTCTAAGATTTTTACACCACCTGCATACAGTTTTGTTCATGTGTAAGTTACAAAATTTGAATTAGAACACAGAAACACTTATGTCCTTTTTTATCTGTTGTTTAATCTCACAGAATCATGATATCTTGACCCTCAACAAAGTACTGTGTTTTTGTACATGATTTCCTTAGTGTTACTGTACAAGGCAGTTGCCGACCACCTATAAAGTATAGTACCAAAGTGAAAAAGGAGAATAATATAACTCAGACAAATTTTAAATAACACCAAACACTGGCATAATGCCTGTTTAATGTTAATATTACTCCAGCACATATTCACAAACTAACTACAAAAAAAAAGTATAAATTTTATTATATACAGAATGAAATACTCCTTGCATAGTATAGATGTTTCCACTAAGTTTCTTATTGTAGAGCTGTTGAATTTTTCTAGTGGGAAGTGGCAGAAACTTCTTTGTTTTTGTTTTCTTGGCAATCAGAAAATTGCTGCAAACAGATATGTGCATTTTACACAAAGTTCCTGCCAATGTAACAGTTTCTTTTTGTACCACACTATCACTGTTCACTGTGTATACAGCAGTGTTAAAGGATGCGTCTTTTCATGCCCACTCAATGTTTACTCAACAGTATTTACATTCTGTTCAGTTTATCAAACATGTAGATGCCTCTATTTTAAACTTCTGGGCACGATTAAAAAAATATTCTTAAGAAATTTTGCAATGTAAGTAGAAGACTTAAGTCTGTATCCTCGCTTAATATCACAAACCTAACCACAAATCACAGAAGATAGGTAATGTCGAGACTGGTTACATATACTGTGTAAATGTTGAGTGCATAATTATTTCATTCACCAAAACAAGTTTTCATTAGCGTTACATACGTGTTTACTTTCATAATAGAAGGTTCGTATGGTCCTTAGAAGTCCTTAAAAAGTCCTTAATTGCTATACTGGTTTTAAGGACCTTTAAAGCTCCTTATTTTTTTGCATGGTCCTTAAGACCTTATTTTTACAAGGCCTTTCGATAATCACTATGGCGATAGTAGTTCAACAAATTGTCAGATTCTTGGCAGTGCGAAAAATTGTAAATATTAGCATAATTTCTCATAAATAAACATAATATTTCATAACGTGCTCTATTGAATAGTCTTTGCAGAAATTGATTGCGGTAGTTGCAGCTGAATTTATTTTTGACAAGCAAGAATCAAGGTTATAGAATGATACATCGAGCGATTGCAAGACTCGAGACATTAAAATGGCGTGTTTGTTTTTCACTGCCCGTTTGCTAACAAATTGATTTAAAATGGCGTGTTTTTGTGTTTCACTGCCCGTTTGCTAACAAATTGATTTAAAATGGAATTGTGAATTCTGATAGGTCACCAAAATTCACAACCAAGGTACTGGCCCTGTCTCGCTCACTCTTGACGTCACAGAGAGTTATCACTACTGTTCCAACTCTGAGGAGAGAATGCAAGAGGGAGAGTGAACGACTATGCACACTCGGTGCTCACTCTCGCATCCTCTCTGGCAGCCATGTTGTTTTCAAGTCTAATCTTAATATCCAGACATATATTTTGTTGTTTCTAAAGCAGTATTATGAATATTTTATTGACTTAACTTAATTATTGCGTTTGGGAAATGTGTAATAACATATTCTGTTTGATTTGGAACATAAATTATGATTTTATTATGTTCACATTTCATTAAGGTTAATTGTGTGCATATTATTAAATACTGTTATTGACACACAACAATTATGTTTTTACTCATGCAAAAATGTAACAATTTAAAATAAGTTACTATTTCATAAAATACTGTACATTTATTTGAGGAAAGTGAAATGCCAGCAATATTTTATTTTTCTTTATTTATTACTTTTTCTGTCAGAAATAATGCAGAAGGCTTATAGAGGGCACAAGTCTCAATTCGCTGGAGTGAGCCAGTGTGTACCAGAGTGAGAATGGTTAGTGAGAGTGAGCACACTTTTCAGTTGAGACACAGCCTTAGTGCGAGATACATTTTTTAGAATATGATACACAGAATATATTTGCTATAAACACCAATGGCCGGTAATAACCTTATGTTTACGAACCATAGAGAATGACACACAATCCTTGGGTAATTAGGAAGCTTTCATTATCTGCTGCAAATAACTGTGAAATTGACAAGGATGAAAGTTACGTGTCTTCATATCAGGTTTTTATGTTGGCAAACAGGATTGAATTCATTCTAGGTAAGCGTATTTAAAGAATTTGAAACTTCTTTCTTTTTGCATGTGTAAGTTATTGTCGAATTGTTTCAAATGTAGCCTATCTCGTTATAAAAATATATACTTAATTTTCCACACTCCGAGACAGTTGTCGAAAATTAAATTAAAGATTTAATTCCATAGACTTACTGCTGGCTGGAGCATGTAGCAAATCAAATACAGCTGTTATTGAAGCCATTTGTACCAATTCAAAAATAATTCAGAATTTAATGGATGAAAACTGCAACTGTAGTGAATGACACTTAACATTTTTCAGTTTATACTTACCTTTTTTTCTAGTGCTGTAAATGTGTATACAATTATGTTGAGAATATAATAATTAGGATTGTCACTATTGAAAATTGAAGAAAACTGGGGATTTTTAAACAAAATACTACTGATAGCTTTTGCAAATGGTTGGCACCTCTACACATAAAATTTTTGTATCTAGCTTTTTTTGTACACAAGTAGTTTATTGTGCTATTGACTATTGCATCTTGCATCACTCTTTTGTAAGCTGGCCACAGCAATGTTAGACATACCAATTTCTTGGTACAAATATTGGGCCTAGATTTCAGGATGTCACACCACATAGCAAAATTTTTTTTGTACTTATGTACTTCCACGAGACCTGCTACCCGAGCCTGCATGCAAGCAGGTATGGAGGGTTGTATGGAATAACCTGTCCAATACATGCTACCACACAAGTGGCAAGTATATTTTAATGATTTTGCTTCAACTTAATGCACAGAATCTAATCATTTTGTTCTGATAATTGAAACTTTCGTGTTAAAAAATAAATGTTTAGCATAATTCTCATGCAATGATATTACAGCACCAGTAGGTCTAAGTATTTTTGCAGTTTTTCTAAACAAAATAAATAAAATTACAACTATTGTCAATACCACGTTCCACCTTGTAAGAAACCTTCCATCAAAAATTGCACCTGCCCAATTACGAAAAGATCCATGAAATGACCAGCAGATGGTCAAATCTTCCCTGGAACCATTCACAGAACTGGACATGCAAGTTTGCATGGAATCTTTCAAGGAACCTTCCATCGTGGTCATCATCTTGCACAGTTCTCAGTTTCTGCATATACCTTTTTTGCGCATCCTTAGTTCCCTTTTGATTTGTGCAACTTTTCGTGTTCGGATAGAGTTACAACAATATTCGTTTCTTAATGTGACTATTATTTTGCATGCTATTTTCCAGCAAATGGCGGTGTTAAAAACCCAGTGAAATTATCGTGACCCGAAAGATACTGAAATAATTGCTTGTCTCTTCTTGTTGCATGAATCTGGCATGATGTGCCAGATTTATTGTAGAAAGTACCAGTTTTTTTATTTATGTTCAACGATTTCGGAGTGGTTCTAAATACCACAGAGCCGAGAGAGCTAGTAGCTAGCAGCAAGTAGCTGCAGGGTGGTTGTCATTGCCTATGAACTTGGGACTTTGTTCAAGATGTGTGTTCAAATTGCGAAATTCAAAGGCTTGCAGCATAAAAATTAAATCTCAGAACCCGGACTTTTCTGCATATCTTGACACTAAAGGCACTTGTGATCTACATGTGGTATGGTTTATTAACTTATTCTGTTTAGTTTTTATTTTATAAGCTTCTGAACATGCTACTTTCGAGCACCCCTGTGAGCATTCTTGATGCAACCATGTTACAAATGTGCGGTTCTTCCACTGAGGGCAACCTGTTATCCTCTTGTATGCGGCGTGAGTCACAGTTACTTTCTTGGCCAGAGGTTGGCAATAAAGATTCTAAACTAACTTCACTTCAGTAACATTTCGCCGCATCTAATTTTACCTCAAATTTTTTTTGTGCGCTTCACTATAAAGAACTTTACTTTAACAAACAAGTCATATTGTTGGTCCCTTGAGGTTTGTTATAGTGAAGCTCTACTGTATATTGATATTATTTGAGATAAAAAAAAACGGCATAAATGAAGTAAGGTATTATACAACTATTAATTTTTATGGAGTGTTGTTTTAAAGTTTGTGTATTCAGTGTTTATACCACCGGAACAATAATTGTGTGTTGCCTACCTGAAATGTTTTAAAATAATTTAATATTGGGTAACCCTTTGTTGTTAATGATCAGTCAATTTAATTTACTATTGAACCATGTTACCCTACCTTTTCTAGGTTGAACCAAAGTCATAAATTTTTATTTTGAACTTTCTAATTTCAATTGTAGCGTATGTGATGACGAGCAGCAGTTCTGCTATGTTGTTTCAACTTTTGTAGTAATGCACACAAACCGCAACTAGATCCATGGAGCTTCCTGTTTGTGGTGTGCTTGGGTACTGGAATCACTGCAGCTCTTATAGGCTGTGAGTGTGTTGGCCCCAATTGCCTCCACAGAGGTAGTAATAGGACATCTTCCCCTACCCCTCTGGTTGATGGCGCCGGAGTCAGAGGTTGGTTCCGGACCCCCATCTTGACAGCCATATGAGCGCACATCCTCTTGTTAGAGAAGCTGCAACTGTGTTGGCCTCAACATCAGGTGACTGCGGCACCTTGTTAGCAATGGCCTCGGCACTGGGTGGCGTTAAGACAGTCTGGGTGGTGCTAAGACCGTCTGGGTGGCTGCGCTGTCCAGTTATATTGTGGTTGTTGGTACCAGCTGGATTAAAGCCTCCAGGATGGCCTTGTCTCTGCTGGCAGTTCGAGCACGTGCCTCCTTCCCAGAAGGTGGTGTCTTGGCGGTGGCTGTGACTTGGTCTGGCGCTGCAGTCTCCTCGCTAGTTTGGTCCTCCAGGGCCAGGGTTGCTGGGGTGGCCGATCGAGAGGGCTGTTCCTGTCGTCCTGTGTTCTAGATGGTGCTGGCTTGTTCACTCTTCTCTGCAATTGAAGTTGATGGTGGCCGCCTATGAAATGACTCGAGGTCCAATGGGCTTCGCCAAAAGAGCTAGCTTACACTGGGTGACAACCTCCCTCGTCGGACAGCGATCGTCTGGTTGAAGTCCGAGAGCTTTTAGGACAGTGTCGGACAGATTCTGCTGCTCTTGGTTGCCGGAATTCCACTGTAGTTGGGCTGGAAAGACAGGCTCCCTTTCTAGCACTGATTTTGACCTCTGGCCCTCTATAGGGTGACGGTCGGGCTTGTGGAGCGGCGGTTGGTTCTGGGTCGTCAATGTCAGCTGATGGTGCTGAGGTCACTGATGCTGCGTTGTTGACCTCTTGGTTGAGGGCATCTCTTGGGATGGGCCGTATTTGTCCTCTGGTAACCTTTTGAATATGTCCTTGGTAGTCCTCTGCCCAGTATTGTAGGTATTATATATAGGTATGGCCCCAGCAGGTCGGATGCGATGTGGGTCCAGGGTGTCCGTGGTCGACGAGGTTTTACTGTGGATTGTGGTGCTGGGTACGCCTTGCCCCTGCATCGCATTATATTTCGCAGCTGTCTATGTATTGCCAAACATCTTGGATCATTCTGTCCCATATGTAGCGCACTCCAATGTCGGTTATAAGGTTTCGAGAGTTCCTGGGTGACCCCGCTTTGGGGTGGTCATCGTGATGTCTACAGATGTCAGATTGTAGGTCCCTGGGTAACCACATTCTCCACTTCGTACCAGCTTGGCCACTTTGGGACCATACAATGCCGTCCCTCAATTAGAACTGTTGGGGTTGCTTCTGTGGTTGATTTTGGATGTCTGGGTCTTGTTGTTGGTGAAGCGCTATTTAGCTCTGGCTGATTTGCAGTTGGAACTGCTTGATGTGCTCTTCAGGGCTGAGGTTCAGAAGCTGAGGGGGAGTCATCCTCTCCCATTCTTAGTTGGTTTCGGTGGTGTGTTCTTCTAGATATGGTTGGTGGGTCAAGGCATCTGGAAGATCATTAGAATTTCCTGGGCAGTGCTGTACTTCAAAGTTGGAATTCGGTCAGGAACATGTCCCATCTGAGCTTGACTTTGGTGTTATGGGACGTAACCACTGGAGGACTTTACTGTCCGTCTGTAGGTTAAAATGGTTGCTTTCCAGATTGTACCTATATTTCCAAGCAGCCTGGATAACAGCGAGGCACCCTGGTTCATTTGTGATAGAATTGTTTCATGGCATTGAGCATGGTACTGACATACACTATCACCTGGGGGTGGCCGTCAGGGCCTTCTTGGTAGAGTACGGCTCCCAGGCCATTCTAGCAACCGTTTGTTACAGAATTAGCTGTCCCTCCCCCCCAAGGTCAGTGGAGTTGCTTGATGTCCTGGAAGCTTGCTTTCATGGTTTGAAATGCGGCGTGCTGTTCTAGTCCCCATTGACACTGTGCTTCCTTCTCTAGCAGGGGTTGCAATGTTGGGCATGAAATCTCTGAGCCAGTTGCATATGCCAAGGAAGTGGTGCTTCTTGGTGGCTGGTTCTTCTGCTTCCTGAATAGGCCTTATTGAGTTTTCTTGTAGGTAATTTCCTTCGGGAAGACTACATGGCCTAGGTAATTGATCGAAGACTTCCTGAAGTGGTTCTTTGAGAGTTGGTGTTCTAGCACCCATTGGATGTGCCTAAGTTTTCCTCCCATGATTTCGAGTATATGAGAAGTCTTCAAGGTAGGCAAAACAGAATTGGTCTGTGTATCCTCTTAGTACCTCTGCGGACATGAGCCGCTGGAATGTTGAGGGAGTATTCTCAAGGCTGAAAAGCACATTTTGAAACTGAAGGGTTTCTCCTTCTGGAGAGGTGAAGACTGTGAATTTTTCTACTGTCAAGAGTGTACAGCCAGTACCCCAACTGCATGTCGAGGGTACTATAAATTTTTGCTTCCCAGATATCGTGCAAGGTGTGAGACATGTTAACGGCGGGAGGAGCGATGGGATGAGTAGCCTTGTTCAGTGCTTTGTAGTTTACACAAAACAGAATTTGGCCATCCTTCTTGGGAACCAGAACTACGTGTGAGTTGTATGGAGACTCTGAAGGCTTTACGATTCCTTGCTGTTTCATCTCCTTTATCTGCTCCATTATTAGTTGGTGCTATTTGGCAGACACCTGTAGGGTCTGTTGTAGATGAGCATGTTGGTGTTTAGCCATATCACATTCTGAATCAATCTGGTTTGAAAGGTCCCTCCATATCCGAAAGCACCAACGTGTTCGGGGACTCTCTTCAGTTCCTTGAACTGTGCATCAGGGAGCTGATGTTTGATTTAGTCTGTCTTGAGGGTCGGCATAATGATTGTATCTGAGCAGTGTTACCAGTGGATGGTCACCTGGAGTTTGTCGCCCATGTAAATACTGCATTTTTCGAGGTCCATCACACAATGCTCTTGGTGGAGCCAGAGGTGCCCAAGTGTGTCTTCTTGGATGTCTGGAGAGACAATGAATTCCGCAGGCTTCAAGTGTTTGTATAGCTCTGTGGTGAGAGTGGTCCGGCCATAGATTCGTAGGGTGCAATCTTATTTTGCTAGTCTCACTCTATGCATTTGAGGGCGGAGTGATGCCCTTTGTTTGGCGGTCAGTTGATTGCTGCACATGAAGTTGCCCATGGCAGCTGAGTTGAGTAGGATGAGAACTTTTCTCCCATTCAGATTGATTTCAATGTCAGGAGCTTCTGGCGGTTCCACTTTCTCGTCTAGGAGCTGGATGATGGGCCCTTTATTTCCAGTGGGGTTGACCCGTTTCGCCCACCAGCTGAGGTGTTTCCCACTTGGTGTGTTTTCTTATTGGTTGCCTTATTGGTGGCAACTGCCGCACTGGTTGTGCTACCTTCTCCTGCTTGGCCTCGTCCTGTTTTCCGCTCCGGGCAATCCTCATGAAAATGAAATTTTGGGCAATATCAACACTTGGGTAGTTTTGCCATGAGGTGTTCAGGGTGGGTGATTTCACTCTCCGTTCAGGCGGTTTTTCTGACTCGATGGGCGTGCTGATTTTTGGTCAGATCGCTTGTACTTTGAAGTTATGCTCGGTTCCCTTTGCTCGCTCTACTAACTCATCCACCATGAGCAGCTTCGGTATCAGTAGTAGTTTTCAAAGCTTTGGTAGCAACATACGTATCTATCACAGGTATCTCTCTTCGCTTTCGTCGGGGAAGATTCAGTGAAACATTTGCACCTTGCGGCAAACGGATCTCTCTGACTCCTCATCCAGGGTTTGTGTATGGCTGTAGAAGTCCATTCTGAGGTTTGCTAATACCTCTTCTCCGGTGAATTGGGTGGCAGATCGGCTACTTAACTGACACCATTAATGACAAACTTACCATACTTTTTCCACCAATCAATTGCTTTGCCCTTGAGTTTTGTCTGTGCCCTGCTTATCCATGGCTAGGCAGGGATGTTCTCTTTGAATTCTTTTTTCTATTCCGCTATTAATACAAGCGGGTTTTCATGCATGCTTCCCGGAAATTCTGGGATTTGAGATTCTCCTGTGCATCATGTGGTGCTGGTATGGGTGGCTGGCCTTGGGTTGTGCGGTCAGTATTCAGGGATGTGCCAACATACTTCGCAGCGATAAGCCACCCTGAGTCTGGTTACTCTCTCATCGGGTCACGCGTCCTTGGCATGTTATCCAACTACAAAAAGCGGTTTGTCTGGCCCGGTAGTCTTTGCACCGATATTCCAGTTCGTCTGCCAATCTCATTTTGTCTGTCCAGCCTAGGCAAAACTAATGAAAACTTCTCGGGCAGTGGGCACATTTTATGTGGTGTCCTTGTACCAGGGCAGTTAATTGTGTGACAGCGTTTGTGTATCGTTTCGGCCATAGTGTTGTCGGCTTGCTCGGGTTAGTTCATATCTTCTTTTGACATGTTTAATGTGTTTGATTTTCACGGAGTGTTTTAAGACTTCTCAAAGTCTTGGTTCATAGTTTGACTCCCGTATAGGGCACAGGGCTCGGAGTTGTGCTGGCCTGATTATGCTTAATTAGGCACGGTAATTAAGGTGCTGGGCCCCACATTGGGCACCAGAAAATCTTTTGACACCCATCCTACAAGCAACTGAGGTATACCACGGTTCAAGGCTTTTGGCGAGTGCTAGAGCAGATGCACCTGGGGTGTGGTTGGATTTCTAGTTACTGCATGGAACTGGAGCCCAACCAGTATATAGCACTGGACGTGTGGCTTTCTGGCAGGGTACGAAATCTGGTACAGTGAGTGTGATCTTCTGTTTGTGGGACCGTACTTACGGGATAACCTGAGCAACGGGTGACCGGTGATAGTTGCTGGACCTGCTGTGGCTTGGACGGAGGAGCACTAGGACTGGCTCTGGAGCTTGGTCTGCAGGTGGGCAAGTGATTGTGGGTGCTGGTTGTCGCCGGGGCAAGTTCAGTAATTGGGATCCCCAAAAACTAGAGGTTAGTTATCCCATATGAAGTGTCTTGGCTACTCAGGTATGCTATGAAACCTGGGCGACTTTCTCCATCTTGTTTAATGGGTGGCGTGAAGAGTTTTGGTGCTGGTTCTGGCGATATTGGGTATCTCTAGGCAGCAGATGGCTTGCGCTCTCACCCCAGGACATAGGTGCCAGAGTTTGACAGGGAGGCGACTAAGCTCCTTTTGGTATTTAGAGACACCCTTTTCATTCTATTACGGATACCACTGCAATGGGAGAAGGGCACGAGATAAGAGTTACTAAAACCAGATTTGTGGAGTTGGAGCAGGTGGTGTGTTGGTCTGGCTCAGGTGTACTTCCACGTACTGTCTCTAACAACCCAATGTTGTCTCCCTATCTTAGTACCAGGCACCAGAAGTGCATTGGATACTAAGAGGCAGGTATCACTGGTGATACATGGGTTAATTCCCCTGAAGGATCAGTCTCCTTAGACTCGGGGAAATACTCGTTTCGGTACCAGAAGCACAGTGGAAGGAGCAATCCCCAGACTGACAAGCTAACCTCAGGGGGAAGAGTACCTAGTGTGGGCACATGGGCTTCAGCCTCCGTGGCAGACGTTCGTGTTCGTCGGGAACCTGGGTGGCTCAGTTGAAGATGGTTTCGCGCATCTGCTGGAGGCAGCCCAACGATCAAGGTGGGGAGACTGGGGCAATCCAGAGGTGCTAAAACATGCGATGTTGGCGAACCACCTCACTGCTGGATTCTGTGGACTGTAGATGCGTGTGGAATGGAAAAGCATCGGAACTTGGAAGCAATGGCGTCAGCCTTCACTCGTGGGTCAGCGGATTCGCCTCCATAGCTGGTAGTTCCTGGATGTCCCGCCGAGTGCTGCTCACCTACGAGGGAGATTTTGCGGAGCGGGAGGGGGTGACTACCCGATCCGTTACTCTAACATGCTTGCCCACAAGCCCCGTCACCTCTACTAGTTCTTCGTCACTTATTAAATCAGCATGGATTCCATACCTGCTATCTCCCGTAGCATTTCTTAATGATTCCACAAGTTTTGAACTCCTTTCTGTCAGGAGGGCTTTTACCGTGTCTATGCGCATTTTACCCTCCCCCTTCGTAACTATAGTACAGCTATAGGTACACTTAGAGAGGTAGTCATGGCCTCAATCCCTCACTGCTGTGATGCCTGCCTCCTTAGCATGTAATTCCCTCTCCTTTAGGTGTAAGGGGTTCCCCTGAGACACAATTAGAACCCGACCCTACCTTTGGTCGTTCTAGGCTACGGTAAAGATACCCTTAAGTGGTATAAAACTTTTTTATTTCAGTAAGGAAATAAACAAGGTGGTTTTGCATCACCTATCAACGAGAGCTTAATGGAAGTTAGTTATGCTGGACAGGTTAAGGCGATCGGGTTATATTCTAGTGGGGTTGATAGGAAAAAGTGGCTATGAAAATAACTTCACTTTTAACCCTCACTGATAGTGTGTACCCTGAAGGGGCCGGAACGTGTGTTAAGTATTAGACAACTTAAACTGGCAATGATCTTACAGGCAAAGAGGGATGCTCAAGACTTGGGCTTCAGATGGTTCCTTCGGCACCAGGAGTGCGGTTATGGAACAGGACTGACTCACATTCCAAGGGCCGGACTCCAGTATTTATACTCTTCCTGGCTCGCCCTTCGCCATGAGGGGGGATGGGAATGTTAGATCCTCTAGGTTTGTGATGTCACCGGCCGGCTCAGGACCCAGCTGCTGCATATCTTGGCGATTCATACTAGTAGTGCCATCCGGCAGTGCGCTATAGTACTAGGTGACCTTGATGCATAGTCTCTGTGGCTCGGCCGGTGAACAGCACAATTCTTTGGGCATGGGTAAATAGTAAAAAAATCTGATGTCTTGTAGTGTGTAGAACAAATCAAATTCTGTTGAAGTGTGCATCTGAGAGAAGCGCACTGAGTAGAAGTCAATTTCATATGAGTAGAATAGAAGTTATTCATCAGTATGAACCAGTGATTTTCATATTTTGAACAGACCCCTAGCATACTTGCATGCTAGTAAATTTTTATTTTCTGGATGAAAACATGATTTGGAAGCGAGGGGACAGTAGACCCTCAAATATTTACTCCTCCATTTATCATCATTACCAATTAGTTAAAATGCCCTGAGCTTAGTTGGACTGACTTCATTGAGATCCGAGATCTCTCAACAGAAGTTATTATGTTTACTACCTTAAATAACTAATTAGATTGAAGGGAATTAAGCAGTGAACTATTTAAGTATGAATGCTATTGGATTGTTTTAAGTCGTAAAATATCAAGAGCTACACTTGCCCATGTATGTTACCAACTTAGCTAATTGGTTTGTTACGATAATGACTTTATGAAATCCCTTGACATCAAAAGAGACATGGTAAATTATTCATTCGTATAACAAAACAAGAGTTATCACATAATCCGAACGATGCTCCACAGTAAATCAACTACGTGTGACATATGACTTTCACTTTACACCTTCAAAACTGTACGACCTTAATTCAAGAGTTTATTCAAAAGGGAGTTCAACACAACTTTAAACATGCTATCCTCATCTTAACATTATTCATTTTGCATGATGCCTGAAAAGTCAGTTAAGTCACCATCATGAGTCTACTCATGAATCTTTTTCTCTTCTGTAAAACAAATGAGCAGCTCAGCTAAATAGAAGTAACATAGCTGCTGTACACTCGGTACTATAGAAATTCCGTATGACAGATATGAATAGAAAAATATTTAGTTTTATTACACTCACCAACTCGCTCAGTGGACAGTTGTCTGCATCATCTCAGCTGTCTACTGTATCGCATTTGTGAACCAACCCTTAAAGTAACTCTTCCTCTTATCAAGAGAAGTCTGATAGACAAAAAGTTATGATGGCTCTTTCAACAAGCAAATCCTCCAGAGTCCCACTTAAGAGTCCTCGAAAGAATCCCCGAAACCTGCTCGTCCCATCACTAATATCCAGTGCAGATCACACCCCTAAGTGTTCCTCCGCCACATATCCCTGCGCTCCATGCATCGGATCACACAAGAACTATATTCTTGCACGATGGGTGTGCCCCAGTAATGAACACACTTCCTGCAGAAGGTAATCACACAAGTGTGTGTCACCTGCGATGGCCATGTTCTCAATTGACAACTGGCCCCCTTCCTGCAAGCGAGCTGGAAAGTCTGAAAACGCACTGAAAATAGTCTTCTAGGAGAATAATTAATATTCTGCAGATAGGCTTTCTGGGCGGCGTACAGTTTTGCTGTTAGCCAGCGGCGTCCGGAGCCTCTGGCTTCCCTAACGTAAAACATATTTGGTTTTCCTAGAGATCTTACATATCTACTGGATTGGTTTCCTATCTGATTTACACATACCAATAAAAGCAATACACTTAGTTACTCCTCACAATCTTATGGTGACATATTTACAAAAGAGGACTAATCTGTATGTGATTTTGCTAGTAGAAAAGTCGTACAAGCATTTATTTCACGTTGAAGTGCAGAGTCATGTCGTATAGTAAATATAGGAAAGTGGACACACAAAACTGACAGTTCAAGACATAGTGGACGGACCAATTTTGTTTTTCCATGGTAAGCCAATGTGCTTAATTTGCATTGAAGTGGAATCAGTTGTCAAGGTTTGTAACTTAAAATGACACTATTAGAGTAAGCACAAGGAGTTTCACAGTAAGTTTCCGTGTGATTCATCTTTAAGACTAAGAAAAATCAATAGCATGCTATTATCATACAAAAGGGAAGTTCAATGATATGTGGGGGAAGCTCAGCTCAAGATAAATCTACAGAAGCTTCTTTAAGAATTTCTTGAATTCTGTGTAAAAAACATGATTCCTTTTACTCATGCTGAAGTTATGAAAGAGTGGATGCTCCAATCTGTTAAGGTTATAGAAGGGGAGGAAACTATAAAAAAAAAACCAGAAAATTCCTTTATCAAACGACACTGCCACCCGATGTTGCAATGAACTTGCCAATAACATAAGTTGTCAGTCATTACGTGAATTTTCACAAAGTAGTTGTTTTTCCCTGGATGCTGATGAGTGTACCGATATTTCAGATGTAGCTCAGTTGTCTGTTTTTGTCAGATTTTTTAATGGAGAGAGATTTGTGGAAGAATTGTTAGGACTCGTGCCATTATATTGGAGAACCATTGGAGAAATTATATTTAATGAGATTTCAAAACTTCTTGCCTCAAAGTGTAGGCATTGCAAATATTGTATCTGTAGTAACAGATGGAGCACCAGCGATGGCAAGTGAAAAAGAAGGGCAGGTTGGAAAACTGAAACAAATTAGCAGCCGTAAAATTCCTTACCACTGCATTATCCATAATATTGTCCTCTGTGCTAAACTGAGTAAGGATTTCTTCCCCTTGCTTACTGAAATTACAAAACTAGTAAACTTTTTTAGGTCAAGATCAGCTCTTACGCATAGGATCCTCAAACAGTTTCTAAATTATCTTGATTCTGAATTCAAAGATGTGCTTCTCTATAACAATGTTAAGTGGCTAAGCAAAGGCCAAATGCTAAATAGAGTTTGGGGTTTGAGAGGAGAAATTGTTCTTTTCCTAGAACTGATGGACACATCTGAAAAAGATAATTTCTTAAATTTACTACAGGATCCAAATCAACTCGCAAGGCTTTCTTTCCTTGTTGACATTTTGTCATATCTCAATAATTTGAACCTAAGTTTGCAAGGTAAATATAAAACTTTGTGTGAGTTGTCAGAATCTGTCTTGAGTTTCAAGAAAAAAGATAGAATTCTTTATTCATGATTCTCTGAGTGGTAATCTTGATTTTTTTTCCCACACTGAAAGTATTTGTAGAAAAAGAAGAGGAGCATGTTGATAAAAAAGGAAATAAAAGGAGTGACTAGCTACTTGAATAATCTTAAATCTGAGTTCCAATCATGATTCTTGAAAGTTGAAGAGTAAAATATTGTTTTTCAATTTCTTCATAGGTACAGACATTATACAACAAATTTATGAACTTAAAGATTGGTTTTCAATTGATGAAGTGAAGCTGAAGCTAGAAATGTGTGATTTCTCTGTTCAACTAAGTGTGAATGAGATCTTCAAGACATCCACAGACTACATAAACTTCTGGATTGAACTATGATAAAATGAACAAGTTCCCATACATCACGGAAATAGCAATCAAAATACTCATAATGTTTGGATCAACATGGATCTGCGAGAGCACATTCAATGCAATGACTACCATCAAGTGCAAGAACAGAAGTAGTTTGAAATACGACACTCTTGAAATCTTACATGGATTTCTCGCATTAGTTATGAGCCTCAGTACGCGGAACTTATGAAGAACAGAACCAGCCACTTTTCACACTAAATTCCGGGTCAGGTAGGTTAACATGGAATTGTCTTTTTTTCGTCAAGTTTATTTCCAGGTACTCGGAATATATTGTACATGATGTAATAATGTGATTTGTATCTCTGACAATTGTGTATTTTTGTTTCTTAAAAAAATTGAAAAGAGGTTCATTTAAATAATTTAATATTTGGCACCTATAAATATATTTGGCCCCCGAGTACCTTAGATAACTGAAAAATTAATGCAAGTGGCCTGAATGTAAATTTAATTGAGAAGGCCTGATCTACCGTATAAAATACTGACATAAAATGTGTGTTTAAAATGGCCAAAACAAAGGGGGAGAGAGAACAGGTTGAAAAATATTTAGACTCAAAACTCGATAAATTAATAATGGCAATGAACCATCAACAAAGGGCAAAACAGAATATATCAAAGTAAGCTGCAATATATTGTATTGTTCTATGAGTGCATATTTATTGAGCCCTAGAGCATACTTAATAATTTAATTTTTCAGAGATTATTATGGCTTTACGTTATAAAAATCAAGACTTTTGATTATTCATAGAGAGGCTTACAGACGGAGATAGGTGCTTCTTAAAATTTTGTGAGTAAAGTGTTCCTTGGGTCTGGAGAATCGTAAATACTGGCTTCTTCTTGAAACGGTGGTGTGAGGGCGTAAATGCGGGGAGTACGGTTCACGATTTTTACTGGCGAATAAATGCCAGTTCTCCTTTTTCTGGAGCGGATGGTACTTCCGTGCAGGCTGCTGAAGGTTTTCTGGCAGCTTGCCTGGCAGGGGACTGCATCATTCCGGTCAGATAGATAATAGAAGCTAAATTCCCCTAAGTAAAATATGTTCACTGAGAGCACTAATAAACAAGTTGCTAACGTAATTAGTAACAATGGTCCATGACTCACCTGAGAAAAGAATGTTACCTTTCTTACGGAAAACAAGGCCCTTGTTCAAGGTCTCTCCCACTCCACCTCGAGAAAGGACCCCATCCAGGTAACTTTCTAGGGTTAGCAACAGCACAGCTATATTGGGGCGGGGGTGTAAAAAAAAAATGTTTATGTACCATGATGGTAAACAAAAAAAAGGGGTAGGGTGTTAACCTCTCATAGCGGCTTCGTAGCTAAATGTTTAAAAAAAAGTCCAAAACGTCTACAATTACATCCACAAAACTTAATATGACAAAAGTGTCATATCAAAACAGCAATTAAACATTACCGCCGAATCTAAGATAAATGTCTATAATTACGTCAGCCAACCTTTGAATTAATGGGGAGGGGGAGGGGAGCTCCACTACAGGACTTAATTATGGTCTATCCTGAAGCCCCTAACCAATAAAACTTGATGTCTAACAGATTATAGAGCATACAAAACTTCTATATAATCACTTGGACAAACTATGTAACTCAGAATAGCACAATAGCTTTATATAGAGAGAGGTGAAAATAAATGTCAGGAACTTAAGACATGTGACATTAATGTAGATAGAATTTAATCTTAATTAATTTGTTTATTTTATTTATAAGGAGAAACTCACCCATATAATCCATTCACTGTTACTTCAGTCTTTTCTGAAGCCCTGCTAAAGTTCTACTTCCAGGATATTCCTCTGCCTGGTACAAAGCTTAACTAAACTTGGAGAATTACACCATAGGGACAACGTACCGCACTCGTGCGCGCTCAGTGTAACAGTATTTTGTATGAAGACTATTTCAGGCACTACCAATATACATATTTTCTCCCTGTTTTTATTCAATTTATTTATAAATGTAGCTTTATAATTTATAGACAAAATATGAATAACATTTCAATTTAACAGGTAAAAAAGTATATTTTATGATCGATCATAAGTATAAAAAGTTTGTGATACGGGATGTATTTAAGAAATAACTAAATACATCATATATGGGGTAATTTTTCAAATGTTTGATTCAAAAAGGCAGAAGAAACTGTGAATGGACTATAGATTAAATTAGGTTGAAAACTGCAGCAGCACTAATAATGACCTGATAGACAATGATAAACCAAGTAATTAATTCTAATTTTACCATATTAAAAGTGGAACTTCTGACGTGTGATATACCACGGACTTTTGAACTCGCATAGGTCAGGTGACAAGAGGAGGCAGCGGGCGAGAGAATTTTGTCGAGGAGTTTAACCAGGTTCCCCTCGTAATGGGGTTCAGTTCTGCTGGGTCACAGGGGCTTTGTTTGAATACAGAATTGGCTATGCGGCTGGGCACAAAATCTGGTTGGGAAACCTGGGCGACGCTTCAATGTGGCAACTGTAGTCTGTGGGGCAGGTATCACATGTGTTGCCGATGCAGCGGGAATTTCAGGTGGTCTGTAAACTGTGACAGGGCGTAGTACATCTGGAGTCAAGTGAGTAGTTACTAGAGTAGGAGGTAATTCAGGCTGTCTCAAGTACTCAATAGCACACTGGGGGTATGCTGCAGGTTCGGAGCACTCAGGTGGTGAAAACAGATGGCATGGTACAGGAATCTCTCTACACAAAAAAAAAGAACTGTTTGCAACACCTTAACATCTATAATTAACATCTTACATCTAGGGCAATTTCAACATCTTATGTTGTGTTTTTGCAGCTAACCAAATCTTGAGATTCCTTCTGAAAGGAAACCTATCAAAGCACATCCAATTTTTAGAACAATTATTACCCATATCATATCTTCTTCAGCTTCTGAACCCCGTATATAACGACTAGGGGTACTCAATTTTGGCGGCTAGTGTAATACTGAGGTTCCTTCTGGAGCGTCTAGGAAACCTGTTAGTGTCTTCAAATAGCGGCTCATGATCATCATCATCGTCATCTTGTAGCGGCTTACTTAATTTGCAGTTAAAAATGGGCTATTGTATAGTCTCGGTGTCTGTAAACACACTTGACCTAGTCTTATCTACTAACATTGTCTTATTTAGAGAAGCACCCTTCCCCCCCTCCTCAACATTGCCTTAGCAACAAATTGTTATTCTATTCAACTCATCTTTTTTTTCTCTTTACAATAAGTATGCCATATTTGGACCACTTATTGGCCCTAAGGGCTATACATTCAACAACTTCTGCTGTTCTCAACAGCTTAACTACAAACAATAAAACATCAGCATTAAAAATTCACCATCCTCTCATTTGGGACTGCTAAACGTCAATTTCGTTAACAGCTGCGTATTTGTCCTTAGGGTCACTCATTCAACAAATTAAAATTGTAAGTTCCTTAAACCACAAGTTTCATCAACCAACCAAAAAAAATTAATTTACTCATTAACTATTTGTTAGTACCGTGTAACTGGTCCATAACTACTACCCACAAACAGGGGTCTTCATCATAAAATAAATTGTGGGCTTGCAAGAAAAACAAAAATGACTGCAACATTAGTGAAGAGTAATCTTTTCAAAACATAACAAGAGCGATTAACTAATTTCTGTAGGTATTCTGCTTTAAAATAGAGAAATAAACAAAGCATAACCAATCTCAAGTAACAACGAAGACAAGTCTCCTTCTATCAGCCTTAACCATCTATGATGAATAAAAGGAAATTGGCAAAAGGGGTGGTTGCTTCTTCTCCAGCACCCCCTGTTCCATGGCTGGCAAGGTGAATGTCCACCACTCTCTGGGCAAGCCACCCTCTCTGTGTTCTCGCTCTCGGAACAGATCCCTTCCTTCCATGGTAGAATGAAGAGTTTCACGACCAACACTCCCTTTCTGGCCAACCACCTCCTTGATTGGTCCAGTCCAGAAACCAGACTATACATTGAACACTTTGACACTTTGCTAATTAGCTTACAAACAAAACTAAAGCAAAACAAAACACACAACATTCCTTAAAACAAACCTGAATTAAAAAACAGAAGATAATTTAACATTACCTAAAATTTATGAGTTTCAACAAGAAATTTAATTATTGACCAGAAGTCTCTGAAATTAACTACCAACATCGAGAACATTCATTGAAACCAAAAAGTTTCAACATTTTATATAGCCAGAAGGGCGTCAATTATTTATATATAAAAATAATAATAAGAAGAAATCATCATCCTCTGGGGCTTCAACCTTACTCAAATAATAAGCAATGAAAAACTGGTTACCTCTTCTAATCTGTTTTCTATAATTAGCTTCCTTTCAATTTTCCAGTTTCTCGTAAAAGAAAATTTAACATCAGCATGTATAATAACCAATGAAAAACAGGTTACCTCTTCTAATCAGTTTTTTTTTTTTAAATTAGCTTCCTTTAAATTTTCCAGTTTCTCAAAAAAGAAAATTTAACAGCAGCATGTGGACATTAGCTCATCTATTTAGTTGCAATAACAATTTATGACTCCAGAAAAAAACATTAAGCCATCCAAAAAAAGTACATTCACCTTTAACGTCTGTTTATGTAGTCAGCTGTGTATCTCCTTTAAACTTCTGCATCACGGCTGCTCAATGTCTCTTGGCTGTGGTGCTGTCAGCTTTCAGCTGATTGGCTCATCTGACCACCACACTGATTCTCGCCATGTATCGACTGGGTACCGCATACTGAAACTTCACCCAAACTGTTAAAGTTCTTATTCCTCATAATAAACAAAAAGTGTTTTTCCGATCGCTTTTATACCAATCATCCAATCACGTCTGTTACAAATTATTACAACAGCTTAGTAACTGCAAAAGAAAATATAACTTCTCACCAAAAAAAAATGTCCAAAAACTTTGACTTTGTAAACACACAACTAGTGCTACCCTGGGGCATGCACCTGAACTACAGTTACAAGGTTACTGCGCCGGCTGCTACAAGCACTTCTAACCTGACAACACCACGCTTACTGTTCGCCAATTAAAACAAATACAGACAGGTGACTTTCTCGAACACGCCTTTCTGTGCCAACTAGTCAACCTAAATTACGTCCTCAAAACAACTGATAACTTCCTTGGCCTAAAAATACATCGGCTAACGTACAATTTTCAAACATCTAAAAGCCTATAACGATTGCAAGTAAAAAAAAAAAAATCATTACTATCCATTTAAACACCAAACTCAATTACTTTTTAACGGCACAATTTTCTAATGTGACTATTCTGCCACAAAATTCACTAATACATTTTCTTGCCTGAAAACTATCGTCTGCAAACACTGCAGTTCCTAGTGCCTGGTACTAAAACTTTTGTCCAGAACTTACTGTATGACTTTGCCTAAAACTACGTTCATTGCTTGGTGCTAGTTGCCAAAAAACCAAACAAATTGCGTCTACACCTAGAAAAAAAATAGTGTTACTAATAAATTACTGCAAAACTATTAACAGCTACTTAATTTCTACGTCTAAAATTCTACTTTGTTCCAACACTGAACAAATCTAAAGGGCTTCCAGTAAGGCATCTACTTATCAATCGATGGTACGTGTACCGTAATTACAGTACATGTACTCCCATTTCATGTAATGGCTTTTTAAACTTCAAAACTGATAATTATAAATAAAGAAAATAACTAAACCAGTTATCAAATAAACAAAACCGATTAACAAAAATCTAAATAATTTACATCAGTGAAACCTACCTACTGCTGGCTAGTATAGGCTAGAGAAAAAAACAAATTTTGACAAAGACCAAAACAATCACAAAAAAAATTTTGGAGGAAAATTCTAGTCTAAAAGCACTGGCCGGCACCTAACACCAAATGTGGTGGGGGTGGAAAAATAAGAATCATTAAAGTCTAGATACCATAACTAAATAAAAGAGGGGAGGGGGGTTGTTAACCTCGGGGGTTGTTAACCTCTCGTAGTGGCTTCGTAACCATTTGTTAGAAGAGGTGCTAACTGTAGGTCTAATTAAAATGGGTCAAAACACAGCTTAACTCTATCAGCAAAGTTGAAAACTGCAAAAGTGTGGTACCTCAAAGGTAGACAAAACTTCCAAAGGAAACAAAATAATAAACTCGCAACACAGCTCCAAAACATCTACATTTACAGCTTAACATCCACAAAACTATAAATGGTAAAAGTGCTATCAAAATGGCAAATAAACATCACGGCTGAAAACTAAGATAAATAAGTTAAGTCCATAATTACGTCGGTCAACCTTTGATGTAAGGCGGGAGGGAGGGGTAGCTCCACCTCAGGACTAAATTATGGGCCGTCTTGAAGCTCCTAACCAATAAAACTTGACGTTTGACAAATTATAGATCATACAAAACTTCTATAGATTCACTTGGACAAAATATATAATTCAGAATAGTCACACTCGCTATATAGAAAGAGGTGAAAATAAATGTCGAGAACTGGAGACAGGTGATACTGACGTAGATTGATATAGGAATAGAATAAATAAAATAAAGTAATTAATTAAGAACAATTCAAAGGAAAAACTCCCTTGTAGATTAAATAAGGTTGAAAAAAAATGTCATCTCACCAATAATGACCAGACGAAAACAATTATAAACCAAGTAATACTAATTTTACCAGGTAAAAGGCGAACTTCTAAAACTCTACAAATGAAAGAAGATAGTTGTCAAGTCATAAATTTTTACTGAAATCATTCTTTTCAAAACAAAAGATTAAATAACAAAAATTAATGAACATCGTAAAAGTTTTAACATTACAAATTCAGTCTTTTCAGTTGTTTATAAAATTTACAAAATAATAATTTAAAAAAGATTTTCATGATAAAAGTTGATAAATAAGTCAAAAATGTTTTTATGAAAATTGTTTGATTCTGCTTTCTTACTAATTCCAAAAACCAAAGATTACATATTATCAATGCATCGTTTTAAAACTTGATACAACTTTAAAACTGCAAAGGCTAGGTCCTAGACATCTGAACTAATTTACGTCATTTTATAAATCCATTACAAATTTAACTGCAAATTCTATGTTAGACTTCTCATATCCAAATTTTGTCTTTTAGCAACTGATCACAAGTGTTTTCTGTAACATAAAGGTATTATCCTTTGTACAGCTTCATGTATAAAATTTATGATTATCGGCTCACAGATGTATCGACGTGAGGAAGAAGTCTGTTAACCAAAATAAATTGTCTCTCAACAGATTCACTCACTTTAACAGCAATAAAGGCTCTGACCTTCCAACCCAACAGGACTAAACTTATGTTGACGTCAACTATAAGTGTCACATACTGAAAAAAATAAAACAAATGTACCTCATCACCGAAGTTACAATAAATTCCCAAGAGATTTCTAAACTTTTAACTTCTAAAACAAATATGAAAACTTCATGCCTCCTACTGGAGCTCATAACTATAATTTACATCAAACTAAAACTACGGACCAAAAGGTACTTATCTTTTTAAGGTTCTAAATGTCGAACGTCCAGCCCAGGCTCCTTCAGCCTGAACGCCTCGTTCATGGCCGACTGCTTCTCTCTCTTACAACTGCACCTCTATGACTGACTTTTTGACGTCTAAATCGGCGACCCTTTAACTACGAATTCTCGACGGTTGACTTTCAACAACGCAGTGTCTGACCTCGTCTAACATCATACCTCTCACCACCTGGCCGTCAGCCAATCTGAACACACTGCGCACATGTACGACAGTTCCCAAACAAGTAATCAGCTCCAACTCATTCTCCTTATCCCTTGAGCACTTTATGCTTGGTCTGCTGGCTGCAGCATGACTCCATCTCCCTTCCCCTGACAACACCACAAACACGCAGCTGTCTACACCGAAACATCGTCAGTAAAGCTCTCGGAACACATAGCAACACAAAAACACTTTAGGGTAAAAAGATGATCGAAAGTAGCGGCAAATGAAAATTCACAGCTGAAGTGGCCCAGAGGAAGTATTGAGGCTCATCTCAGCTTGACAAGATTGACGAACACATTCAGCACCGACTCTTAGAATTCTCCACAGAAAACAGCAACCTAAGGAATATTTCCAGGAATACAAACTAAACCTTATATCCTAACCTTAATTTAAAAAATAATTTTAGAACCCTAAAACCCGTTGCAAAAAAAAAAAAAAAAAAAAAAAAGGGGGGGGGGGGGGCTTCCAAGAAAAAATAACAAAATATACTAACAAAAAAATTTGACTAGAAAAAATCACTTCGTAACAATATTCTACAAACTTTCCTGTTAGCACAAAGAAAACTTCTATAACTACAAATTCTTACCTAAACAGTGAGGTGACCCACAATTTGTAAAATCAAGTAAGCAGATAGTTACCATGATCAAACAACATGGCAAAATTTATACAACTGGCAGAAGGCACTTTCTCCAAGAAAATATCAGAATATTGTAAATGGAATCTAATAAAGTTATAAAAAAAATTGGTGCATCCAATCAAAATCAAAATTGACATGTGCAACGTAGCATAAACTCGCTACACTACAAACAAGTTATACACTGCGTTCAAAGTAAAAAGTTGGGTTCCGGCTAGCATCAATCACTAAAGGCTGTCAATACACTTGGTTGAATTGTAAAAAAAAAAAAAAACTGGAACAATCCATGTCGGATAGACTACATCTTATCACCTCAGTGGTGGAGAACATTATGAAGGAGCCCTGGGCTCGCTGCCCGAGACTTGGCATGTGCAGCCAGTCTCCCCCCCTCCCCCCTCTTTAACACAAATATAAAAATAAACATTTGGCCAGGGTAAGCTGCCTCCTATTGGTTGTTTATTACATCATGCAGCTGCATGGAAATACAAAAGTGCTGATGGCATGCGAATTAGGAAAAATCTTAATCTCAAAAGGGGCGTCACCTTGCCCTGAAGCCTGGGAAACCAAAGTGCCACGTATTACAGATAACACTCGTAATACAGCCTTGCATTTAAACTGATAAATACCTTACTTCTAAACCATGGCTTGAAATGAAAAATTTGGACAATTACACTCGGTGACAAATGAAACTAGGAATTGTAACAAAATGTGAACCTGAAAAATAATTTGGAAAGCTATAAAAAGTATGTATAAGTACAATGCTACATTACCCCCTTGATTTAAGAAAAAATTTTGAGGAAATCTTTACCAAATCAAAATCTAACCTTGAAGTGTTGAAGCAGTCTACTACTGTGACCTTGTTCCTACACACACAAACACCATGTAAAATATCAACACCCACAGTGTGTAAACAGTAAACGCCCCCATTTGCAAATTACTGTGTCAGCTGATGGTGGTTGCAGGATTCGTGTTATTATGTTGGCGCTCTTTGCAATGATGGTAAAAGAAAATAGTACTCTGAATTAAAAATTGTAATATGAAAAATTAATGATAATTACAACATTTATGGTTAAAATTATGCTCATAGACTAACATACAATTTTTCTGAGTTATAGAGCACACAGGGCTTTAAAAATATTTAGAAATATTATGGCAGAGCATGCAAACATCACGGTTATGTGAAAGGTCTCCACCAATCTCCGTTGAGTCTGCGGTCTATGGTCATTGGTCTGTCTCCACCCACCTGGTGAAAAGCAGTTGCCTGCTTGCTTGCGTCATTATGTATCTATATGCGACATTTCCTTGCTGGTGATGTTGGATGCAGTTAATTATTTTTGTGTTTACGTATTTCGTTAAGTGTAGTTCGTCATAGGTGCCTTTTTAGAACAGTCTCCTCAGTGAAATGAATTGACACGTGTCTGCCGCTTTGGTTACCACTCTCTTAATGTATACTTGAAAACACCTTAAAATCACTTTGATTGGATGTGTGGTTACATGTGTTGACAGAAAAACCCAGAAATGATGTCTCTTTACTAATTGCTTCTGCCTCCTCACTACTAGGTGTTGGGTGTTCTGTTGGTGCAAAACCCCTAAATGACAGTTAATTCCCTTGGCTGGATGTTCCCGTGTCAGTGTTGTTGTTTTCCTTAGTGTACGTGTTGACATTTCCCTGTGAACTCCCTGGTAAAATTTTAAGCTCGCTGAGGTACTGGGCGTAACGTCGTCTCCTTGCCTCTCTTCCCTACAGGTGGTCGGGCTATACGGAGGTCGTCACGGGGCTGTTTCGTGACACCTCTTGGTCCCAACTTCACTAAATACATGGAATTTCCAATCTTTTCCACTACTTTCACTGGCCCTGTCCATCTAGGTGTCAGTCCAGCACAGTACTTTTTCGCCCCAGCCGATAGCGGGTTTTCTCTTACATACACATACATTCTGGGTACAAGTTGGGTTGGTGGTCTCTAGTTCTCTGGTACCGGCACATTACAGTAGCTGATTTGATTTGCCATGGCTTCCTTATGTATTTGCGCCTGGTGTTCGAAAAATTTTTCAGGTGGTCTGGACTGGTTTTTGTGGGGTGCTCCAGGGGCACGGAGTTCGCAACCTTGTACCATCTCGGCGGGTGTTGTCTCGGTTGCTGTAATTACTCTATTTCTTAGGCAAAACATTACCTCCGAGATCAATTCAGCCCACCTAGTGTGATCTTCTCCTAATCAGACACATAATTAGATTTTTACGTCTTAGTTACGTGTCTCGGTTGGGTTAGCCCTGGGATGGTATGCTGGGGTGGTACGATGTTCTTTACCCAACCTGGTACAGTATTCTCTCCACTTTTGCCCTACAAATTGTGTACCATTGTCCGTCAACAAATACTCGGGGTGTCTCCATTTCGGAAAAAACTCATTCTGCATTACTTGTGCAACTGTGTGTGCACGGACATTACTAACTGGGAATGCATCTGTCCACCGGGTACACAAATCCGTGGCAACAAGAAATCTTTTCCCAGTTTTCGTACGCAGGTACGGGCCCATCCATGATGTCGATAGCTACTGTTTTGAATATCTCGGTTGGCAGCCTTTGCTGTTGTGGAGTGTCGCCGTCTGCTCTCTGCGGCTTCCGAATGTTACACGTGATACAGATCTGTACATGTTTCCTGACATCTCCCTGAATCGCTGGCCAGTAAAAGAATTTCTGCACTTTTCTTCACGTTTGCTCGGATCCCGGATGTCCATGCTCCAAACTGTCGTGTGCATACTTTAATACAAATTCCTGTTTCTCTTTCGGCACATACATCCACCATCACGCACAATTACCAGGTGATTTGGTTTGTATTTCTCTGTCCACTACCCTCCAGTGCTGCTCTGTGTACCGTGTGGCGCAGTGTTGCCGGCATTATGCAGCAGCATCTAGGGAATTTTCTTTTGCAGTCTGTTTCTTTCTTAACACGTCCTGTACACTCGCAGAAACAAGTTCGCCAGGGGGTGTGGCAACAATGCTTTGTACAACAAGGGTTTGTGTTTCTGCAGTTGGTATTGCACGGTAAGGTGATAGCGCTTCTTTCCACTCCGTGTTGTCAGTTACCATTAAATTTGGATAAGTATTCCTTGACAAGTCGTCCGCGAGCTCTTTGGTTTTCCCGCCACGTGTTCTACCTTGAAATCATATTCCTGCAGTAACAACGCCCAGCGGACAAGTTTACTCTTCCCATTATGCATGCTCTCTAACCATACAAGACATAGGATGTTAGTTTTGAGCGTAAACTGCCTTCCTAGCAAGTAGGGCCGGTACTTCTGCAATGCATGTACAATGGCCAAACATTCCTGTTCATTAATGTGATATTTACGTTCTGTGTCCCTGAACTTTGCACTGTGGTAACTGATTATTTGTTTTTCCCCTTGTGTTCCCTCCTGACACAACACGGCCCTAATGCCTTCTTGACTGGCATCCATTTGCACTACAATGGGCACCTCTGGGTTGAATCTAGACAGTGGATTACAGTTCTGGAATGCAAGTTTGATGTCTTTAAACGCTTGCTCAGCTTGAGGTGTCCAGACAAATTTTCTTTTCTCACACACCAAAGCAGTTAATGGTGCAGTGATTACGTAATAGTTTGGCACAAATTCCCTCAACCAATTAGACCAAAATATATCCTGACCTGTTTATGTGATCTAGGTGTGGGTTTGTTTTGAGTTTCCTGTATGTGTTATTGTTCTGGTTTGTGTCCATTTGCTGTTACAGTGTCCTAGAAACTCCATTCTGCTCATACCCAACGTACACTTTTTCACTTTACACGTAAGTTTATTACGTTCGAGCCATTCAAACACAAGGCTCAAATGGTGCAAATGCTCCTCCCAGCTGTTAGACCAAACAAGTACATCATCAAAATACGCCATCACAAAGTCTCCTATGTATCCGTCAAGTACGTTTACCATTAAGTTCTGAAACGTTGCAGGGGCATACTTTAAGCCAAAAGGCATAGTAACAAATTGGAACCTACGTCCATCTGTGGCAGTAAATGCTGTTTTTTGTTGGTCTTGAGGGCGGATAGGTACTTGCCAATAACCAGATTTTAAATCAAGACATGTGAATACTGAAGCTGATCGTAATGTTGACTGTGTCTTTCATGTTTATGACTGGTGGCGGCATGTTTACTGTTATTTTATTGAGGGGGCGAAAATCAATACAGAATCGCCATTTGCCATCTTTTTTTGGAGCAAGGGTGATACCTGAATTATAGAGACTGTGTAAGTTCAATAACATTATCATTGAGCATCTCACATACCTGCTGGTTGATGATGCAGTGAAAGAAAATACCTAGGTCTCGTGGCTTGGAGTACACCGGGTCTTCGTGCATTGTGATGATTGCATGCTCCGTGAAGTCGGTGCGTTGCAGCTTCCCCTCTGGCATACTGGTCCTGCAGATGTGTAGCAGGCACCTCATGCTCAAAGTCAGCAAGCGACATAGCAGTAGTTGTTGCTGTTGGTTGTGTTGCTCCCACGGCGTAAACAGTCCATTGGCCACTTGTCCCCACATGCAGACGATTCAGGTGCGGTTCTATCACTGCGTGATTGTCAACAAGCCATGGCAGTCTCAAAATCACTTCTTCACACAATTCCGGCACAATGTAAACATCATACTTGGTATGCAGTTACCTGATTCCTACCGTTACGTGCATAACACTTTTCGCTTCTCCCTGTTGGTGTGTGATAACAAATCGTAAACATCGTTGTGGCACTCTAGTTGTTATAGCTTGTATCAGTCATTTGCGTACAAAATTGTGACTGGCGGCAGTGTCAATAACAGCCGTGATATCTTTTCCCGCAAGTTCTACCACAATTCTTAGTGCTTTTATGGTACTGTTAGTTACTTGGAACACTTTAGCACCTTCATTAGGCAGATTGATACGACTTAGTGGTGAGATTGGTGCAGGTGCGGTTTCGCCAACGTCCTGACTTAGTTTTCCGACCTGTTGCCCTGGTAACTATTTCCCCTGTTGTTTTGGTGACAGTTTCTGTGTCCGCGGTTCTGCCTTGTGGGTGTAAACATTGGCCGCAATCTTGTAACATCTGGCAGCACTTTAGGTGTTGGCGTGTGATAGTTCAATCTCGGGATCGGTAAGCCTGTCCCGCCTGCACGTCCTGTTCATACAAACACACTTTGTGCGTAAACTGTTACACTTGCCCTGGTTACCCTTCTCAGATACGGCCTAATGTCCGGTGTTGACAAGGCAACAATGATCTCTAAAACACACAGTGTCGGCTGACCTGGGTTCAAACGCTTGAACAAGTCTAACATACGCTGTATGAACTCCTCAATACCCTCACGTTCATGTTGCTGTTCATGATACAACCGCGCTTGCACTTGAATAGCATCTCCGTCAGTATAAAATCTTCCCAACAACCTATTGCAAAACTCCTCTCACATCACACGATAGTCTCTTACCAGGTTCCACCATGTGGCTGCTTTTCCTCTTGGTTGGTGGTGACTTCAGTCCATTCCTTCCAGTGTACACAGTGTCGGTTCAACTTCTCGCACACAGCCAAGAATGTGGTCGTGTCTTCAGAAACTTGTTCTGCAAAAGTTGGCAATAATACATTACGATCTGGTCCGGTTAAGCCCTATGGTGTGTATGTAACGACTGGCGGCGGCATGGGTTTCACTTTGGGTGTTAGGGGTGGTGCGATTCCAGCATAGTTCGTCTTACGGCATTCGTCACAGTTTATAACACCGTAATCTCTGCAGCCCCTATGTAACATAAATACGAGTCTTTACTACGCTGTTGGCACTGCTCCCACTTGGTTCCTGCCCTGTTACATCCAGTGCCCATGCACAGGCGTTGCTCTGACGCCTTAGAAGCGGTATCGGACGTACATTGATGTAAGGATTGGTCCCATGAATTTTTTACAAATGTATTGATCTCACTGACTCTGCCGCAGTGTATGCAGCATTCGACCGGCATGTTCATATCATTCGCGAGCGTGGGTGTTGTGGGTGTCACAGTTGCCGACGCGCAAGTCTTGATGCCGTCTCGCGGATGTTCAGGTGTGATGTCCGCCATCTTATCGCGGTTGACGCGACATGGTTGAACACACTCGGCCCCACTTGAGAACGCCAATTGACGCCATCGGGTGAGACACGAATCAAACTATGGTACAAATACTTACTTGTAATATGGGGGCCAGCGGTGCTTCCCAATCACCGCACTATTGAGACTAAGGGTTCTTAGGGTTGCTGTGGGTTCTGTGTGTCCGTCTCACCCGTGCATTCTTACAAACACGCTGGCAATACTAAATGTTTACTAAACATCACTTTGAAAATAATCGTGATAAAATACATGTGGCTAGGACACTCACTACTGAAAAAAAGAGGTAGGTTACTGATGCTTACTTTTATTGTTACTATCCGTACATATCAACGTGCCAATGAAATTATGATTATCTCGGTCATGACTAGCCAATTCCGCTTGGGTGCTCCCCAGCCCGCAATTAATATAGCATATGCCTAGATGGATGATCTCACAGAGGTGCGTGAAAGCACAGCCTACACTAGGGTGAATTGACTGTTTTTCGCTGAAGACCGGACACAGTGAATTACAAATGAAACCCTTTTTGAAAACATATTTACACGTGTGACTATTTGGCATCACTAATACAAACTCATCCTTGCTCACCCGCCATCACGTGGGTAGTGTGGTGCAGGCCTATACACAGCCGGCTAGGACAGAAGTTATTGCACTGTACACAAATTGCAAAATTGCACAAAATACATAAAAACCCTTAAAATATGACGGCTCGATAAGTATTCACAATAAACACATACGTGTGAAAACAAGTTAGGTGACGCAGATGCCGCTGGATAATGTTTGTAGCGGGCCACATGTTGTAGATGAAATTGCAAAATATCTTCTTGAAAACTGCAAATTAAATTCATACAAAATATTATTTTTAGAGAAAAAATTATCCTCTTTATGATTGCAGGCGTATAGCATGGCTGATAGCGGTAAAATCTAACATTAACATGACAGCATGGTCAAATACAAAAAGCTTCAATTACAAGAAAAATACATTGAACCCTGAATGAAACATACATAAAACCGTGAAATATATTGTAGTGCCCATGATTTTACGCAAATAAACTCTCAAACTGCATGGATGGCACAGATATAGACTTGGCATGGGTTAGCCACATGGTTGTACATGAAATTGCCGTAAAATATTCAAACATGAAAATACTCTTAAAATACATACATAAAATAAAGCCCTTAAAATTGGCATTGCAATAATACAGAAATTTCACTTGTGAACCCCACTAACATAGGCAGATGGTGTCTGATTCACGTTACGCGGGTCGTGTGACCTCTCCGACATTTTCTCCTCTCTCCTCGATTAAGTTTGAAAAATACCACAAGGACGGAATAAATTAGTTAAGTGGAAGTATAATACTGGGGAAATGTCTGGCAAAACGTACACAAGCAAAAGTTGACCGGTAAACTAAATTGACAATGGAAACCTACATCAGTGAACAAAATTTGTAATGCGCACGTGACGGTCTCTTCCTCGCCAGCTCCCTACGACAGACTGTCCAGAGGCAAGCGTCGCACCTGCCTACCATGGTCGCCTTCGGGGTTCACATAAGCGGAAGTGATATGCACGTTGAGAAAAATATTTATACTTTGAAAAATAAAAGTAACACTAATTAAATTTAATATGTTTTGCATTTTTATAATTTTCTTATGGATTTTTCATATTAATTCAGTGTTTCTTTACTACGGTGTTCACGCCAGAATAACAGTGTTCTTAAGCTTGGTGCCGTGGGCACTTTGAATTTCATAACCAAAAATTTTCACAACAAAAAACACTTTAAAATATTTTAAGTCATATTTCAAATACAAATATGAAACACGTTTTACACTGCAAAATATTATTGATGTGAGAGTTCAAAAATATTGGCCTCTTTCCGCACGTGCATGGACACCGGACGTGTGTTGTGAGCGCCATCATGGGCTCTAGCGCCGCTGGCTGTTAGCTGGCATCATCATGCTGAAGCAATACTGACAACGTAACAGCAATATGACTCACAGCCAGGATAAATTGCTTGTTTATGTCACACATATTATAGATTTCCAATAATTAGTTGTAGTCATCGTCATAACGTGATTGACGTTGCGTAGTCACGATGTGTATACACTCGCCTTAATGCAGATGCCGCAATGAAAAACACGTTGGGTAAGGATAGTTAACACCAGGTGTTTTATTCAAAGTCGGTTCTTCATCATATCAAAGAGGCACACAACCAAAATATATACCTCAGCATTTATCATTACACCATGCCTATTAAGAGTTTTTGTGTGCCGCAATTACACTAGTTAAAATACAAATTGATTACAAACTGCGTCTCTGTAGTTTTGAACTTGTTGCAAAATTTATATAACTTCCAACACAATTAATGATTACGTGAATTGAAAAAAACTGTATCATGCAGTTAACCCATTACAAAAGATCATTCTTACAAGTCATTAAAGATTTTGGCATAAATTCAAACACCTATTTCCTTTACTCGGGTACTACATTAAACCGTAACTCCACGAGTGAAGTTTCTTCGCCGTTACACATTTGCTATTACAAATCAATATTCCTCCATGGGCAGCATGTCAATGCCCTTCAAGACCCGTTTGGCCATTTAAAATATAGATTGAAAGGTTCTAAAAAAATAATATTTACTGATCTGTGCCTGTGGGGCCCTTACAAAGTGACCCATTGTAAAGTATACCAATACTTGCTAAAAATAAGTGAAGGCTGGTATTGTGGACTATGGGCAGTGCAAAACCAAACGGGCAAAGTAAGGGGCAGCAGGAAACTCAAGACCCAAAATTATAAGTACAATTAAAATGCTCACACTTCCAACTCATTTTATGTTTAACTTTAGATTGTGCAAGCCTAGTGCTAAATATATTAAACAGCTAAGCCGCACCTCTAAAATTACATTAGAACTTCCTTGACTTCACCAGCAAACAACCCAATGTAAATAATGGCTCTTCGCCACAACTCACCAGCATTGTACCTTTGGCCAGCACCTTCGGTACTTCAACTAATCACAATATTACTATACATCTGAAAGGCATAGCCTTTACACACTACCAGGGATATGTACGTAGCAGAAAATACTTGTCGCACATTTGTTTCGTTGGTTGATTCTCAGGGAAGCAAAATGTCTGCAGCCCATCACGATCCACTTTACGAGCCGGAGGAAAATGGAGAAGCAGCATGATCATACTGACCACAATTGAGGTATCGAAGAGCCAGAAAACGAATGCGTTGCGCTTAAGGGGAAAAGACGTGAAGGCTGGGGAAGGGTAGGAGAAAGAAGAGGGGGACCAGAACAAGACAGAGATCATAGAATGTGCGGCGAGCTAGCGGCGAAACAAGGCACTTAGCGGCTGACAGTTCAAATAACCACACATTTTTAATCCTCTTAACTTTAAGAAACTTTACTTAGCTGAGCCTCAGCCATTATTCCTCATTACCGAAAATAATTCTTATCATCTAAATATTGGTTTATAATACTATCATACAACTTACAAAATTAACACTACACATATATACATATTTTATTTGAAGACCCAGGGTAGTTCAGCTACTGTGCTATGACTTCTCAGCTGGTAGGGTTCTTTTTCGACCCTTGGCGGAGTCAGTGGGTCATTTATTTCAACATCCGTTTCCATATATTTCATCAGTTTCCATAACAATTTCTTTATCCTCAAGCTTCCTGTCTAGGGCGCCTAAATTATCGTAGTAAATAGACACTTCAATTTCTTCTTCCATTTCTTTATTCCTATTCAAATCGTCCTCCATTACTGCTAAATCCCTTCGAGTTTTCATCCACATCTCTGATCTATCTATGCCCTTATAGGCCTCAAGTCTATTACTACGAACAAGGAAACTTTTTCTACCATATCTTCTTTAATGACAAAATTACCAAGAGCGGGTTTTTCAACAATCCTATTTGGGTCTAACTATTTAGCTACATGTACTATAAACATTTTATTTAATCCCTTAGAAACGTTCTCATTTCTAAGAAACACTTTATCGCAGACAGAAAATCTTGTGCTCTTGCTGTGGCAGTTAAACTGGGCCTCCGTAGCAACAGCAATCTTTCTTAGGTTATTCTGAACTATTTCGAAGGCTTTGTGAAGATGAATAAGTAGTTCCTCCATAGTTGCATCTCAGTGGCTTTACCACTTCATCAAAAGGGAGCAGTACATCCCTGCCATGAACAAGAGAAAATGGAGACTCTTCAATAGCATTATGTGGGGGGGGGGGGGGGGGGGGTTGCTACGATATGCTAAAAGGGCGTATGGGATCCTATTCCAATCTCTTTGATTTAATGCTCTGAAGTACGAGACCATGGTAACGAAAGTTTGATGGCTGCGTTCAATTTGACCATTTGCTGCTGGGTGGTATGGGATAGTCAGTAAGTGTTATATTTGCAGAAGGGAACAGATTTCTTTCATAAAATTGGAAGTAAAGTTTGTACCTTTGTTGGTGAGTAATTGTTCCAGCACGCTTTGTCTTGCAATAATTTCTGTCATGTAAGCTTTCGCAACGGTTTCTGCCTTTTGATCTGGAGTGTAATGGCTTACTAGGTATTTGGTGAAGGCATCTTGGAAGGACAGAATATATCTGTTACCTCTCATGGAAGTAGTCAAGCAGCCAACAATATCCATATGAACCCTTTGAAATGGGTGCATGGTTTCTGGGAATTTTTGTGACGGTGCTGGTTTATCATATGCAACCTTGTCGTGTACAGGATAAGCAACTGGAACTGTACCTACTTATGTCGCAGTGCATGTATTCCAAGAAAAATTTTGTTTTTATAGTTAGTACATTCAGAATGTTTCTTGATGGCCAGTGAAAGGTAAATCTGCTGAAAAGTACTAATAATGTTGTGTTTCATGTTATTTGGTACAACCAATTTGTCTGCTCTTTCACCCTGAATTGTTTTGTACAAAATTCAGTCGGAATCCAAATAGAAATCAGTTTCTTCTCCTTTTTTGATTTCTGATTTAATGCAATTGATTCGTACATTGTTTTCCTGTTTATTGCGTATTCTGTCCCTGTCCCAAATTGGATTATACGGTACTGAGGTTTGGTGTACTGTAATTCTAGACAATTTGTTAGCATTTGAATTTGCTTTACCAGCCTTGTGTACAATCTGTAAATCATACTCAGACAACAAAAATGACCAACAAAACAGTCTTGAGGTAGGTTCTTGCATCTGTAGCAACCACTTTAGTGGCCTAGGTCAGTAACCATGACAAACTTTTTGCAAAACGGATAGTGAAGCCATTTTTTGATGGCAAATATTACATTGAGACATTCACGTTCAGTTGTAGAGTAATTACGTTCTGCACAATTAAATTGCCTTGACAGGTAGTAGATGGGATGTTCCTGACCACCTACTTTCTGGGACAACTGCCCCGATAGCAGTACCTGAGCTGTTGCACGTTACTATGAATTCAGCGAGAAGTCTGGGTACTGCAATATCTGCTTGCTGCAAAATGCTTCGTGTGGTATGTCGAAAGTGTTTTGCCTGTCATTGTTCCAAATAAATTCAACCTCCATTTTGGTTAATTCTGCGAGTGGTAGAGCAATTTTGGAATAATTTTCAATAAATCTTGTAGTAACCTACCAACCCAATGAATTGTCTAACCTGTTTAACATTGGTGGGTGCTGGGTGTGTTTAGATTATTTCAATCTTTTCATCATCAGGACGAATGCCTTCAGCAGACACAATGTGTCCGAGATACTTGACTGTTGATAGTAAAAAGTTACATTTCTCTGGTGTGAGTCACAACTGAGCATCACGTAGTCTGCCAAATACAATTTTCAAATTGTGAATATGTTCTTCCTTAGTGCTGGGAAAACAGAAATATTGTCTAGGTAGACAAAACAAATTTTCCATACCAATCTTGCAAGAGTATCACCCATCAACCTGGCAAATGTCAACAGGACGTTACCAGTCTGAACGGCATCCTAATACAATGGTAATGCCCCTCTGGCATCGAAAATTGGGTTTTCTCCTGATCCTTGGGTTGACTTTTACTTGCCAGGACACACTAATACAGTCAAGTGTTGAGAAGTATTTGACTCCTCCTAACATATCAAACGTCTTGTTAATCAGCGTAAGTGGATAAAGCACTTAGTTACTTTGTTCAATTTTATAAAATCAATAACTGGATGTTGTTTAACACCAGTAGCAGTCTTCTGTGTAACAAGGATCATTGGCGCCGATCATGGACTAGTGGTGACGACTATGACGCCTGCATCTAGCATGATTTCTATTTGTTCCTTAAGTACCTCTTTCTGGCTATGTAGGATGTGGTAGGGGCGTATCCAAATAGTTTTTGGGTTGCCTGAGTTAATGTGGTGCATGACCTTATCGGTACATATTAACCTTTGCTCTTTCTTGAGGAAAACACCCTCATATTCGTGCAGGGCGGTGATCAATTTCCCCTCTCGTCGATGCTTAAATGTCCTAACTTAAGATGATATACCAAGCTTCCCACATCGTCCAGATTGGGAAGGAAATCAAAATAGCTTATTTTTTTCTCGTGTTCAGAAGAGGAAGCCTCAGTGTCAAACTCAGTGACTGGATTCATAACGTCATCAATTTGTGTGTATGCCATGAACACAATTTTTGTTTTGTATACATAGGGTTAACGTAACCAACATTCGTATTTATTTTTAACTTACATAATTCCTCAGAATAATTAGCGAAAACTAATGGAATTTTATCAGTCTGAGAAAATTTGATGGAACTAACTGTGACGAAAATATTCCCAGGATATTTTACAGGCAAATATATGAACTCGTCATTCAACAAATTAATTTCCTCCTTTCTGTAGCAAAGTGCAGCTCCTGTTTCCATAGGCAACACGGGGTTCTCAGTTGTCTTAAAGTTCGGCGTACCTGGTTCTAACTTCAACTCATCATCATCTAACAGGCGGCCCTGGAATCCACTCGCGGGTGCTACACTTCTCCCAGAGGTCCCTTGTAAACACTCGACCTACCCCCCCCCCCCCCCTTTTTTGTCCTTGGTCGTAAACCCATAAAATTTTAAGCGCTGCTAGATTCCCCAGAAAATAACATCTCGCTGCACAAAACTTCACTATTAGAGGGAATCATCACATCACACAGCTTTTCTGGCAATAAAGAGCCCTATCGGGAGCCAAATCCCTAGACCCGCAGCTCGAGTGGCAATCGTCATTAGACTGAATGACACAATCAGCTTGGCTGCTACTAGGAACACAATAATTATCCTCATCGTTAGACTGCAGGGTAATGTTTTTTGGGGTTCAGGCGATTTTGTGCCGTTCATGTTGGCGATGACGGTTACACGATTTTCACCCGAGCATGGAGTGCCTATCTGTGATGTCACATGGCTAGTCCAGGACTCGTATCATCTTTCAATAATCCTCCACCACTTGTTGATTTCAATCTATCCTCACTCAATTGACACCGCCAGGCCACCTCATTATTATTCAATGAAACTGTTTCCTGCTGTAAGCTTCTTGCATCCTCTCATATGCGGAAGGAGTGTCGCATGCTTAATCCTTCAGGTGCACTACCGGAAGTGGAGGGAAGCCAGCTTGTTAGAGCAGCAACAGCAGCTCGTGCCTCATTCCCGCCCTCCTGAATTTCGCCACCAATACAGCGTTTCAAAATAGCACCTGTTGAACAGTGTACACTTCACTCATATAACCATACAATAGAATTTTCTAATTCATTTATTCTACCCTAATAGAAATCTTACCTTTATAGTTATTCAAAAAATTGAGGCCTATTACCCCATCTGCATTGAAACTCAAAGGGCCTTATTCATAGTAGTTTTTAGTCCGGGTTAAGGAAAGATTATCCTCTGACCAAAACATTTTGTATTCATAGAGCCATATTATTGCTAGTCTGATGATCATCTTGCTTTAGTAAGGCCTAACTTACAGTCCAGACTGAGGTTAGGACTAACTATATATTAAAGTCGAAAAGAAACATGGCAAACATTAAATAAGACAGTTTTGCTAATATTACATGCTAGTGAAAGCTAGATAAAGTTTACGAAAAACAAAAAAATACATTTGAGGCTGATTCTGTCAATAAGTAAGCAAAAATATGCCAATGTAATGGTTTATATGTTCTTTGAATAATATTTCAAAAGAAATATAAGAATAATAATACATCAGTGTTAAGTTACAGCAATGGCTTTCTATTTCTGTGTCAATCAAATGCAAATGCCTTCTCTGAAAATGGATTCTTAGCAGACGTGATATTAATACTTTAAAGGAAATTTTACTACAAATCTTACTTTTCAATACATGAAGTATTTATTTGAAACAAATGTATCAGTATCTCAATGGTAACATTGAGTACAAGGAGTACAAGGTTGCGAGTTCGAATCTTGTCTGGGGTAAGAAAATTTTAACCATTTATAATGTATTTTTGTAATGTATTTAGCATTAAAGTACAATTTATCATCATTATAACGATAGTTTTTGCATAAGAAAATTAAACCAGCACGTACTACCAGTGCATAGCGATGTGCTATGGAAAATTTAACAAATCAATATGGAATAATAAGAATATTAGTATACTAATATTTTCATCTTCCATTCTGCAGTATTACAATATATGATAGAGAGATGATGTATAAAGAATTGCAAAGAGTATTTTTTTTGCAATTATGTTAAAAAATGTTAAAGATATGATTTTGTTAACATGTACTTACTATCAAAACAAATAGTCGTAATAAAAAAATTTGAACAAGTGAGATTCGAATCTACAGTTCACATTTACAAAGCAAGAACTTTATCCACTGCTCTACACAGTCATACCTGATTTAGAATTAACAAATTATAATATTACATAACATATCATAATTAATGAAATTTGAATAAATTTAAATTATAACTGAAAATTTGGTCATTAGGTAATGGAACTATATCTGTTTAAATTGATTGATGTACTTTTAATATGTGTGTTGTCTCAAATGTGATATTCCTTTCGTAGTAAAGGTTTTATTTGAGGAGACGAGAATCTGCAATGCACATGTGAAGTGAACCTGGCAATAGTGTACTCCGATGATCCTTCGACTAAAGTTAGTCCCACTCTAGTCAGGGTTTATGAATACAGTATAGTTAGTCCGTCCTTAGTCCAGACAAACCTCGGACCAACTCCGAGGAGGGTCAAATGAAGATTTGACTATGAATAAGGCCAATATAGTCTGCACAAACTACGCACTTGTGAACGAAACTTTCTCCTCCAATAATAAAGTTGACTTCCCTAGACCCAAACAACTCCAATTTATTACCGGTACTTTGATGCATGTCTGGTTAGTTAAGGCTGGGTCACGGTCGTGTGGCTTTGGTTGCACTTTGGCCGGTTGTGTTTACTGGCGTTTATGGTTAGATATGGTAGCTGGGCACGTGGCCTTACTAGAAAGAACAAAGTTCTCGACGTTGCGATTGGTCTACTCTATGGCTGGTGGTGTGACTAGTTACCGTAGACGACTGGCGAAAGGTGCTAGCAGTAGCAGTCTTAATAACGTTGTGAGTGCGAGGACTAGCTGGGTGTAGTTGGTTGAGCCGATCGTTCTCTGTCCGGGCTGTAGCAAGGGCCTGAAGCGTAGCAACGCAAAAACCACCGTTCCACCTGGTACCTGCTGAGCTCCAGAAGTTGGCGTTCGAGATGCCAAGGCAATCCTCAGTCCGTTTAATTAACCCCCACACAACTGGGTGGCGGGCGGCATGCATGCGAAGAGGTGATGACGAGAAAGTAGCTGGATCCCCTGCTGTGGAGGTAGGTCGTTCTAATCTGAGCGAAGTGGCACAATCACGTTCGACTCATCGATCAGCTCTAAGGGGGACAGAACCAGTCGGCTGCTTAGCAGCAAGGCACGCAGGTCTTTGCTCGTCCCTCCTTGCACCGTGTCTCACCTTAAACGCCATAGAGCAGGTTAGCTGCTGAGAACTATGAATCAAACACTACGGACATGAGTAGCCCTAGAATAGTGTTGCCCAGTGGTGGTTTGGTAGCATGAGCCCGGTGTTTCAGATGGCCCCCCACCTTAGCTGGCGAACCAGAAGCGTTGAAGCCATATGGGCTACGAAGACTATTATTGGGTGTGCGATCCCAACCAAGGCCAGGCCGTAGCACCTAAGCAGATACCCCCGCCAGCATTCAGGTGCTCCGGTAGGGATATAACTCAGGCGTACTGTCTGTCCCTGGGTGGAAAGTGTTGTTAGTGGTCGGGGCTCCTCTAGTCTACTCCTCCAGTACCTGTATACTTGGCAGGAATAAAATGTGTGTATTGCAACTGGAGCCGCCTGAGGGGGAGTCTCCAGTTGTAGCTACTTCGTAGTAATGATTTGCTGTTCCTGGTCGGAGGCACTTGACTCGAGGTTCTCCCAGCAGTTGGTTACAAACTACTCAGTGAATGAGTCTCAAAGTTAAAATAAACAAAGCCGTGTTAGTTAAGATTGTAGTAAACACGGTGACACGTGCTCTCCTACCCAAAAGACTGGTGGCTGAAAGTAAACCTATAGTAGCCAGGTGTAAATGACCTGGTCCTAGGCTAATTGGGGAAGTGAAATTAAACTGTCGAAAATTGCTGACTAGAAATCTAACTCTAATTGGGCTGTCTATAGGAGACAAAGAAGTTAAGTGTGATATATCTGGTAGCTACAGAAAGCTTCTGGTAGCTGTTGGCGATTGGCGTAGCTGGATCATCTGGTCGGAGATGCTGCAGAGCTCTGATGGCGATGTCAATGTAGGCAGCCTATGGTGGCTGCTGAGGTTTTGAGCAGTTGGTGGCAGCTTTTGGGAGGGTTGCTGAAGATCTAACCGTGGTCGGAGGGCCCCAGCACTAGAAGTGGCGGAGTGAGCACGAAGACTGAAGAAGAGCATCTCGTGAGGTCCGCTGCGCACGCACTTATGTAGTCAGGGTGGCGTGTGTCGCAGGGGCCGTGGGGGAGGGCGTGTGAAGTCCCTCTGCTGTGAGGTCAGAGTGGGGGTAGCACCCTCTGGTCATCTCTCGGCCTTAGCGTATTCTCGGTGGCGCTCGGGCATGCTACGAGGTGGCTGATGATGTTTTTGCTCTCAGTGCACTGCTGGGTGGGAAGGGGCAGGGGGTGGGTAGAGTGATGCGCCGCTGTCTTGCAGAATCCCTCGTATCCACGTGTTCGGCTGCCCTCCAGGAATGTGGCAGGCAGCGACTTCTGTGTACGGGTTGGCGGGGATTTGAATCTCACGTGTGTAGAAGTAATATACTAGGTTGCAGTGAGATGAGTCGTAATCGTTGTACATAGTTGGAATAAGCGGCACACGTCATTCCCCCCCCCCCCCCCTTTTTTCTTCATTGCGATGAAGACTCAACGTGAAGGTTCAGCGGAGAAATGAGTAGGACCCCTCATCTGGAAGTTCTAGGTAGGAGTAGCAGTGTAGAAGAAGAAAAACATTTTTGAAGTAAGGCAGGTCAGGCTGCTTGACTGCTGTATCTGCGCTCACTCTTGTGCTTCGGGGCTGCTGGGAAACGCCGGGTGCGTGGCGAACCGGGCGTAGTTTTGTCTCTCTTTGGGCGGGCTTCCTCTCTCTTCCCTTTGCCCAGGCAAAGCGGAACACTGCACTGTGTTAATGGGTTTTCCCCCTGGGGTGAGGATTAGCGTCAGGCTGACACGATGTACTGGGTGGCCCCACCGACCTACTTCATTTACGGCATGTCGCCACAAAAATCAACATATTGTTGTGGTTATTTACAAGAGAATACGTACAGAAAACCTGGAAAATAACATTAAAAATGACGACCTGCTAAAAACGAGGGTTAACATCTAAGTATGATCAAGCCTTACTCGTGGAAGGCGGGGAAAACGAACACTATCGTGGAGCTTGCTGCTGTGTATATGAAAGAAAAGGAAAATCTTTAGGGAGCAACCTGTGGGTCTTACAGCAAGCTGAACAGTTACGCGTAACAGATTGAGATTCACCAACCTCAGGCCATCCATCACCTGGGTTAGGGCGCTAGACAACACAATGCCAGTATCCTTCAATAACATGCATGAAAATCGTGGCTATTGGTACACGGAGGTCACGCTTAATATACACATAAAACTTTAGTAAATTGAATTAAAAATACCTGGCACTGGGTTTCACCGTAGTGAGTGCGCTACGGCACCGTAGTGAGTGCATCTGTGGCTCAGATTTCAGGTTTGATTCTTTGGTGGAGCACAGGTATTGCAAACATACATAAACACTAGCAGTGAATGAGCAATCAAAAGTATCACATAAAGACACAGTCCTGCAAAAGAATATTCTTTCTTGTATGTGCCTCTTCACACACACTGTTAAATCTCATAGTTATATATCCACATTTACGTACACATCAAGTCGTAATATAAGAAAAAAGCTAACTTCCTCCTGTACCTGTTGGTAGTCCATCTATCAAACAAGTTCATGATGTAAGTTTATAGAATCTTCAAGGCAAGTACATTAGAAAAGTTATAAGAAAAATATATTCTGAAAACATATAGCCCTGCGAAATGGCATTCTTTCTTGCAGTTGCATCTTCACATATACACTGTAAAACGTATGAACATATTTAGTTGTGTACCTGCACATCAAATCATTATAAGAAAATCTAAAATTATCTAAAAGTCGTGTTATCGAAGGCTAATCTAACATGTATGCTATGGAAGTGTCTGTCTTCACTTATCACACGCACTATGATGAGTATCTATACATGATACGTTCGCACTGGGGTGAGCATCTCTAAGTAATTCTACGTAATTACTTAGGCTGTCTGCCACCAATTATTTGGAACCTTATCGCTGGGGAGTTGAAAATCGTCTAAATTTTACTGGTTCTATCACTTACAATGTAATGACTGCTGTTATCCCAAGTTCTGTTCATACGTAGTCTAGTGATTACTAACTGTTTATTTATTTCTACCTCACTGACTCCTTTACTTTCCCTGCTTAATGACAGCTTGGGTAGGCACTTACACTAGATACACACTTTATTTAAACCTAGCCTAAATTGTGAGTGTTCCTTGGTTTCACTGTCTTTAACTGGCGGCTAGTTTAAATTACACTGATTGCAGGTCTGTAACATATCCTGTTCTGTTTTTTTTACGTAGTAGTCTACGACTGTGTGTATACACTTTCTTCATCGCACTTTCACTTACTTGATTCGCTGTGTGCAGGTTTAGCTGGCATTCGTCGTGGACGTAGCTCTGCGCAAGGGAGCTGCGGGACCTCGCGCTGAGCATTGACTGTGGGTGGTGTGTCTCGTCGTAGGGTCGGGTAGTTGGAGGCATCAACTGTCTCTGTGCCTTCTATATCGGTGGCTGATTGAGCGAGAGGCGGATTGGGTCTCTCGTCCTCAATGGCGCCGACGTGTTGCGAGCTCGTTGTGAGTCCGTTGTTGGGTGGTCTAGTGGCATGGGTAGGCACTTCCTCGTCGGGCTCGAGATCGCCTTTGTAGAAGGTGGAATGATCTTGATCTCGGGCTAGAGAGTTGTACCAGGTGAGGGGGTAAGCGCCCGTGTTGTTTCTACTCCCCTCACCGAGGGTGTTTGCGACCTTTCGTTGATGCGACTAGATTGGCAGGGTGTCTGGCATCCTTCACGGTCTTGTGGGCTCCGTCATGACACTTTGAAGCAGCTCAGGATAGTTCTGTCGCGTCCTGCTGCGACTTTGTCCGCGTAGCTGCATGGTGTGGAGGGCAGTGATTTTATGCTAACTGCTCCTCGGCATGTTTCCCCGTCCGACCTCCATGGTAGCATGTAGCTGAGTTCTCGTTCAATGCCAAAGGGTCTTACTTCAGGCTGTCTCATGAGTTCTAGGTCGAGTTCTGGAGCTGCCTACGGGGTTGTAGTTCATCCTCACTGTCTGAGCCCCCTGGTGTTTCCCTTATGTCGTTGGTGTGCTCTATTTGTGGCATGTGCCCCGGATAGGGACGTATTTGGCCTCGGGTGGCCTTACGTATCCTTCCTCTGACCCTCTGATGTCTTCGGCTCAGTAAACGTTATCCTGTTTGCCAACTATTCTGTAAGGCCTGACCCATTTGTCAGTGAGGCTAGCACTGAACTGACTGCTGGTCTTGCTGAGTGAATGTGTTTGGAGTAACACAGCTTCTCCAAGGTTGAATTCGCGTACCTCTGTCTTGGGTTGTGGGTAATTTCTACGGATATACGCCTCCTGGGCCTTCTGGGCAGTGGTGGTGCGTACTAGCATGGCTAGGCAGATGTCTTCAGGCTGAGGCATGTTGGTGGTTTCGCTGACCCATTGCCATTCACCTGGTCAGTGTAGGGTCTGTCCCAAGAGGAATGTACTGGGACTGGTGTCTACAGCTTTGTTCATGCGACGGTGTAGTGCAAACAAGATGGTGGGTATATGTTTATCCCAGTGTCTGTGGTCTTCCCCCACACTGAGACAGAGGCATTTCTTGATTCCTCTGTTCAGTGGCCAGTGCGTGGTATGGTGGAGTCATCCACGTATCGACTCCCCATCCCTGGCATGCTGACTGCCATTGGCGACTCGTGAATTGAGTGCCATTGTCAGTCAGTATTGCCGTCGGGTATCCCCAATGTGCAAATATTTCTGCCTCCATCTTTCGCACTATATGGGCTATGGCTGGGTAGAGGGAAGACCTCCACCCACCTGTAAAACTGAAAGGTCACGACTAGGAGATAGTGGTTTCCCTTCATGCTCCTTGGGTATGATCCCATTATATCGGCACCTATATGCATCCACGCTGTCTTGGGTCTCCTTGGTCGTGCAGTAGGAGGAGTGACCGTGTAGATCTTGCCGCGCCAGCACATGACGCAGTTGCTGACGTACTGTCGGACGTCGCGGCTCATTCCATCCCAGCTATAGCGGATCCTGATGTCCAGTAGAGTTTCTTGGGTCCCAGTGTGTCTGAGGGGTGGTAGTGGTGGTGGCGACAAATATCAGCTCGCAGTTGTTGTGGAACCCAGATTTTCCAACGAGCATTGGGTTGGCCACTTCGTGTCTACACGTCATCATGAGCTTCGAAGCACTGTGGTTGCTCCCGCAGGAGTCGGTGCACATCGGGTTCCTCCTGCTGGCTTGTCGAGATTTGATTTCGGGTAATATGCAACTGGAGGAGATGGATCTGTTCATCGGGGCTTCGTTCTACTTGGGGGGGGGGGCGCATCTTTTCCCCTTCTTTATCGGCTTTCTCCTTCAACGTCGGATAGCTGAACAGAGCGTCGGGCAGGTCGTTCGTTTTCCCTGGATAGTGCTGTACCTCAAAATCGAATTTGGTAAGGAATATGTCCCACTGACCGAGCTTGGCTTTGCTGTTTCGACACTCGTGTAGCCATTGGAGAGCTTTCGAGTCCATTCACAAAATGAAGTGTTGTCCTTCTACATAATATCTGTACTTGCGCCCTGCCCAGATGACTGCTATGCATTCCTGCTCGTTGATGTGATAGCGTTGCTCAGTTTTGTTGATGCGCGTGGAGGCATATACTATCACACATTGTTGGTTATTCTTGTCTAGCTGGTAGAGGACTGCTCCCAGCTCGTTCTGGCACGTGTCGGTTTTTAGGATCGGTGGTTGATCTCCTTGGGGTCGATGTAGCTGTTGTATATTTCCGAAACTTGTCTTTAGGTGCTGAAGGCCTGCTGCTGTTACTCCATTCCCCATTGCCAGCGTGTGTCTTTTTCCAGGAGTGGATGTAAAGGTACTATGAGTTGTTCAATGTTTGGCACGGTCGCGTAGCCAGTTGCACAAATCCAGATACTGGCGTTGTTGTTTATTTGCTGGTTCATCGGCGTCTTCAATGGCTGGTATGGAGTTTTGTTGCGGGAAGTTTCCCTCGGGTGATATGACATATCCCAGGTAATTGATGAATGACTTCCCGAAGTAGTTTATGGTAAGCTTGCATGTCATCCCATGGAGGTCTAGGCATTCTAAGACCCACTGCAGATGTTCGAGGTGCTCCTCCCAGTTATTCGAGTAGATGATCACGTCGTCGAGGTAGGCAAAGCAAAACTCTCTAACGTACCCGGTTAATATCTCTGCAGACATTAGGCATTGGAATGTGTCGGGGCATTCTTCAATCCGAATGGCATTACCCTGAATTGTAGGGTTTCACCCTCTGGTGTTGTAAATGCAGTATATTTACGGCTATTGGGTTGTACAACAATTTTCCAGTATCCGGATTCTATGTCTAAGGTACTGAAGATCGTGGCCTTGCCAATGTCCCACAGGGTATGGTGGGTGAGGTCGATAGTGGGGGGAGTGATAGGGTGCCATATCTCATTTAGGCTCTTGTAAGTAACGTAGAACCGCAGCTTTCCGTCCTTGGGTACTAGGACCATGTGGGAGTTGTAGGGTAAGTTAGAGGGTTCCACAATCCCCTGGTCCTTAAGGTTGTTTACTTGGTCCATTATTAGGTCGTGTCGGTGGACTGATACCCATGACATCATCGGTTGGGACATGAGACAAACAATGACACAAATACTTACTGGTAATTTGGGCGCCAGCGGTGCTTCTCCCAATCACCGCACTATTGAGACACAGCATTCTCAGGGATGTTCTGGGTTCTGTGTGTCTGTCTCACCCGTGCATACTTTCAAACATGTTGGCAATACTAACCTTTTAATAAAATCACAGGAACCCAACGAACTTCGTTTTACCCTATCTGCATGTCAACAAGTTGGGGGAAGTGTGTAAAATATTCAAACTATTGTACTCTTAAATCTAGAACTGAAACTGCATGTAGAGCATGCGTGGAGGAATCATGATTACGAAACGCGCACGAGCATATTATTTTCGCCATCTGGCTGCAAATGAGTCATGCAAATTGTGAATGTGCTGAATACTAAGTTTATGAAATGGTATGTCGGAGAGGGGGAGGAGTTCTCTGCCACTCGTCGCCGACGCATGCTGACAGAACAGAAAGGAGCATGTTCTAGGGCAGTGTGAAGGGAGGAATAAGGGGGGGGGGGAAGTTCAAGGCATGCAACCGAGCTGATTTAGGTCACGCCTTACGTGACATCCCAAAGAAGCACTCTGAACTTAATTGTATGGTAAGTCTGTATTCTGACATTCATCTATAAATTATGAAATCCTTTTTAAATATTTGGCAACTGCTGAAAACTGCCATAAAGTGTGTCCCATATGGAATAAATTATATTTAAGAAATGAAATGTATAAGGATACGTTATATTAATCATACTGTTATTGGAAATCTGAAATTTTAATTATAAATTAGACGTTACTTAAGCTTTTAATATTAATTTAGCGTGGGTGGGGACATTAATCACACTAAGCGGGAGGATGGTAATTAAGCTGGCAGTGAGAGGTTGGGAGGGAACCAAACCTCCACCAAATGTTGTGAAGTTGGCTTCGCAATCAACTCCATACATTAGATGTTTTGGGAACGTAGCTGTAAGTAAGTTAAATGAGATGAGAGGGTAGGGCATTTACTGTTTCTGTGGGGTTTATTTTTGTATATGTGACCTATATAACAAGGCACTTACAATGACATGATACTGAAATGGTAAATGTTCAGGGGAGCTAATATAACTGAAATTATATTAAATTACATTATTATTATGATTAAATCATGCCACTATTGTTAATGACTAAATTGGACAATCCCCACCTTAACATGCCTAGGGCTCTTTATCTAGTTGAGCAGCTAGCGGCGATCACACACATCCATTATGCAATCTTCCCTAGTTGCTGGCTGGACGTGAGAAGACGACGCACTGCGCCTCATGCTGATCTGTATCAGCGCGTTGTTTATACATGGTTGTCCTCGATCGCTGACTGGTGGAGGGGGTTTTCGATGTTTGCTTTTCTCAACAACTTGTTGTAATTCTGGCGTCCTGATTTACAGAAGGTGTGAGGCCATGTTTGTGTGGGTATGTTTAAACTAAGGCTTGATCATAATGCGTCAATGTGTGTGTGTGTTAACGTTACTCATGCTACACAGCTCGGGTTGTGTACTTTAAAAACCAGTTTGATTAGCAAACAACTACAGCCAATCAATTGCACTGTGTAGTTACTTGCATATTATTGTCATTTGACAAATGGGTTAGAAATAAATGTTTTCAAACAAGAACACAAGTTATAAACAGCAATAATGTCACTCATAAAATAATTTAAAAAATTTATGTACATGACAGAGATTTGAACTCTAAAACCTAAAACTATGCGGTGCAGCCTGTGCACCAACCCACTGAGCTACGCGCACAATCTGCAGAATAGCTGTGTAAAGTGATATATCCAAGACAAAAATCTACAGTTATTATGTCTTTTGTAAAGTTATCTTTATTGTTTTATTATGACAGTGTGATATATTTCAAATGTTTCCAGATACTTACACATACCTTAAGTTTCATTTTTTACATAAATATGTTTTACAAAACCTGTAATATTTTCGTAAACTGACATATATAGCGTGAAGTTGTTACATGGGTTTACGCTATCTTGCCTGTCCCAACTACTTGGGTATAGCAGAAATTTAGAACACGTTCTATCACTGTTTCGGGCATGCTCATGGGTATGAAACTGTTATACCTGGAGCCAGACTCCTCTGGAGGGAGGCAGATTGTAACCTACAAAGAGCAGAAATGCTAGCAGAAAATGGGTATGAAAAAACATGAAATGCAAAAAGATTATTAATTTTTAAAGTGTTTGAATCATAAAAGGAGTACTCAAATACAAGGCCTGTGTAGGAATTTATCAAAGTACAGCAATAAAGTTGTAATAGACGGCACATCATTATAACCAAAAAATATTTTTCATCAGGCTGAATTAGGCTTTCATAAATATACTACCAGTGTTAACATACCTACATGCCTTCAAAAAGACATTACAAAAAAGAAATCTTAAAGGATGTATCGTCACGTGGCTATTAAAGTAGTTGTATGGTTGTTTTCATCATAAATACACTTTAAGAGTATTTGATAGCAATCTAAATCTACAGACTAAGGCCTGTGTATCTTAAAATTAACTAAAGAAAGGAAATATGAGGAAATTTTGTAGCTACAATATTAACTCAATTTAAAACTTCTAGAGCATAAAATGTATGTCTGTATATAATATACATAAAGGTGATTTTGTACATATTAAATATGGTTTTTTTGAATATGCTTGCAGGGAAATGGAAGTGTTCCCACAGAACCACAGTGTGCCATTTTCGAAGATGTTAACATTCTTTCGGAAGGATCCCTTTACAATAAAGGCATTCTACAGTGGAAATATTCCATATCCTGATCCCTTCATTGGTAAGTAAAAGTGCCTCTTTTATTTGTTCTTTAGTAGCAATGTCAATAACATTGCAATTATTTGAGGTTTTAATTTTATTGGGAGCTTTGTAGACACATGGTTTGGAGTAATTTGGTTTGGAGTAATTTGTCGTGGATTTCTGAAGCTGTTGCTACCTCTCTACCCCCAGTTGACATAATCCTCAGTCTTGGCATTCTTTAGTGGCTAAATCCCTATCATGGCTTTATCTTGCCAGTTATATTATAGATAACCCATGTTTTTTTTCTCTGCGATATCTTTCATAACACCAGTTAGAATTCCACATTTATTCTGTTCATTTTCAAATTTTCAAATTACTTAAGTTCTTTATTGAATTTTGTCATAAATATTAGAGATGGACAGATACCCATTCCGGTACTGATGCATTGGCCAATTTTCTTCCAATCTGCCATGGTCTAACCAAATCATTTCATCAACCCAAATGATTTAATTATCATGAAAATTACTGCAACTGGGTAAATTCGCAGGACATATTTTCAGTGTTTTTATTTTTGGCCCTGAAAATAAATTTTTATGACTTAATTTTTATCTTTTAGTAACATATGATTTGAAATTACTTAAAGGATAGCTTTACTGCCATATTTGCTGAAATTCGTAAACTAATGAGTAATTCAATTTATAATACTGCAATCTGCTTTTGAGGTAGTTAAAATTAATTTAAGAAAAATGCATTTTATCATATAGTATTCATTGTCACACATTTTCTTTCACGTAAACCTCAACAAACAATTGTGACAGAAATATGCCAGTACAGTAGAACTCCTTTATTAAGACCCCATTTATTGTGACCACCTCTCTATTACGACCCAGTCCCAAGGAACCGTGAAAAGTTTGGGTCGAAAAAGTCGAAAATTCGAGGCACGTCTTAATATAGATACAGTAATCCCTCACCATAATTAATTACTCCCCAACACTGTTGACTGGTACGAATTGGCAGTATTTTATTTCTAAACGTAAGTATGTAGGTCAAATAGTTATATTTTGTTTTCATTTATTAAAAAATTGAATTTATTTCGAGTAGTTTGTGGTTGACTGAACGTTAAGACAAGTAGAATTCACTGTGAACCATATACAGTAAGTTTTATTTTGTTTTCATTTATTAAAAAATTGAATTTATTTCAAGTAGTTTGTGGTTGGCTGAACGTAAGACAAGTAGAATTCACCGTGAACCACATACAGTACACACTCATTTATTTGTGCTTTGCTTAGCCATTTTTCTGCTTATCCATGCTGTGGTAAGACAATGCTGTAAAGTGTGTCATTTAAGAAGCAATGGTACTGTATGTTCATTGCTGTGCCGTGTGAGCTGATGTTTATCTCTGTAAACTGTCAGCATGTCACAGATACCTGCGCGATACATTCATTTCCACCAGTTGAAGCGCATATCTGATAGCATTCATCTGAGGCAGTGTCCGAAATGGCAGATTTTGTTGACAAAACTATCACGTGACCTGATTTTGTATACAAAAATGGTGACTTATTTGGCAATTTGGTATTTTGTATTTTCTATTTGACAGCGGATGTTAGCAAAATACTAAATGAACACATGCTTGAATGTGTAAATAAAATGTTTTCTAAAATAATTAATTGTTCATAAAATATACTAGGCATGTTTTAAAAAGCAAGTAACTGTTTGTTTATATATTTTGCAACAAATTTTTTTGAAATGGTTATTGCATAACTTATTTTCTTATCTATTAGCATATTCACAGCATTCCAGTGACGAGTGTAGTAGAAATATTACCTCTGTATTAAGCATGAAATTTAGATATGTAAATATATTTTTCACTGTTAATGTAAAAAATGTGTTGCCGCGAGTGCTAAACAAGTAACTGTCAACAACTTCCGATGTGAAACTTATGAAATGACAAATTACAAAATATCGAATTTGTCATTTCGGTTTCGGACATGGCCTCTGTTACCACTCCAACACCACATCTTGCAAGTTTATTGATAACTGTGGACATGATTGTTATTCACTTTTTGTAGTGTTTTTGTAACATGTCAACAAAATATATATATAAAAAAAAACAGTTTTAACTATCGCGAAAAGTTAGAAATAATTAGAAAGTTTGAGCATGGGGGTTATAAACAAAAAAATCTATTCCATTGCCAAACAAAAGAAAATTGAAGACTTTTTCAAGAAAGGCATTGTTTAACTTTTCTTAATATTTTTCGTATCAAGTGTTTGAATGTTTACAAAAAACTAAACATTTCAGAATTTTTAAACTTTTTGTGTGCATGTGTGTGTGTGTGTGCGTGTGTTTGTGCATGTGTGCATGCGTGTGTGTGTCGGTAAATATAAATATTAATCTCCTAGTAACTAAAGATGTATAGAAATATGAGACATTTCAGCCCAGCTTATTGAGACAGTGAAAAGCAGCGTACACTTAGTGATATAGTTGTGTGCTTAGGTTTTGTAAAATTCAATATGGTTGTCACTAACTTTGAAATGAATTAATTTTTACTTTCTTTAAATGTTTTCTACTTGTTTTGGCAAAAGTTAACGTTAGGTCATGCATTTGTATTGTAAGGGTTATTTTTTAATGGAGATTGTACTGTATTGTTTAAATGCCGGGTTGCCTCATTTGAAGACCTGTTACCCTATTGCATTGCATTCTAAACTTTCATTCATCTCACTCTGCCATCTTAAGGACAGGTCTGAGTGTCGTACGTTGAAGTGACACACACAAATAAGCACCGCTTATCGTGCCGCCTGTGTGGCGCCAGTGCAGACTGTATCCTTGATACTTCATGAATTACACTACACTCAGTGCAACATAAGTATCAGTGTATTGTACTACATACTGTAGAGTACTTTAAATCCTGCACATACACTGTATGATTTGTGTTCGCTTTGAAATGTATAATAGATACTGTGTCCCATCATGACTTTCGGAGGCAATATCACTGTTCCATTAATAGTAAAAATGTGTAAATTTGATTGCCCGGGTTTTTAAAAATACAAATTTGCTTATTCTTGTTTTCTCTGGCCCCGGTTAACATAGTTGATTGGGAGTTTATTGTATTTTCTTTGTCAACATGTACATGTTTTAGGAGAATGTGAAACATATGTTTTTTGCAAGTATGTCGGAACAGGTATGTGTTTTTCGAGAACATCGAACACGTGTGTGTTTTTCAATAACTTCAAAACACGTATATGTTTGAGAACGCCGGAATGTAGGTGTGTTGCGAAAACTTCTGAGCACATGCGCGTTTCACGAGAACGTCTGAGCATGTGCGTGTTTTGCAAGAATGTAGAAACACGTGCATGTTTTGCGAGAACGTCGAAACGTGCATGCGTTGGTCATCAAAGGAGCTTATTGCAGGTAGCATGAAATGCATGCTCATGATTGATTACGTTATTGCCCTTAAATTCCATAGTTTCTACTTTGTAGCGGGATGTTCAAAAATGATTATTTTAGACAGTTTGTAAACAACTTCTATTATGTTTCTAGTTACCTCAATGATCTGATTTCTGAATATGCGAATAAAGAAATTGAAGTCCCAGTTTCTTTTTTAATTTATCTGTGGTTACTGGAACATGAGAGTTTGTTTTATTTATAATACAAAATAAATCTCTTGGGCATAATTACATAAGTGTTGTTCTTTTTTATATGGTCATTCATCATTATGGTTATGCCTATGAATGTATTTTAACAAATAAAATTGAAATATGGTTTTATGGTAAAAATACTGGGTGTAATCCATTCATGGTTACTTAATGCTTTTCTGAAACCCTGCTAAAGTTCTACTTCCAGGATATTCCTCTGCCTCGTGCAAATCTAAGCTTAACTAAATCTGGGAAATTACACCAAAAGACAACACACTGCATTTGTGTGCCTTCAGTTGTAATCATAATTTTCATGAGAACTGTTTTTTACTAGAGGTTATCAACACAATTTTTATTTGTGTATTTGTAAATAAAGCATTATAATTTATAAATATAATGCAAATAACATTTAAGTTTAACAAAAGAAAGTTAGTTTATGTTAACACAAGTAAAAATGATTGTGATACATGGCATAATATTTAGGGAATAACTAAACACGTTATACATGGGTTGAATTTTCAAAGGTTTGATTAAAAAATTGTGAAGAAACCACGAATAGACTATAAATATTTGACTATTTTATAAACTGGTAGTGCAAACGTTGTAATGTTGCAGACGTCAGATTTGGCAATTGGAAATTACAGCTCGATTTTATTCACTCAGTAGAAGCATGAGAATTAAATAATTCTGTATTTTATTTCAAGTTTACATTCTTCAATTAATGCAGTTAGAAAGTTATCTTAACAAGCCGTCGGAGCACAGAACAGCATCACAGAGTTAATTGATTATGCATGTCATTAAAACCTTGCATTGTGAGAAAACAAAGAAGACAGGAGGGACATCAGTTCCCTCCTGGCACCCTAGTGACATTCCACACTGATATAAATAATTTAATAAATATAGGTTGGTGAAAATTGAAGTTTAAAAAAAGAAATAATGGTAACTGCTGCTTGCTGGTGTGGGCAAAACTCTCCACGTTTGACAGGTCTCCTTCAAAAGCTGGTCGTCAACTGTTGGTGGTTGACAGACGCTCACTTCTAAAGTTGCCACACGCTCTACCCCTACTCCTCACGCCAAAGTGCCAAAATCCTAACCAAATAAGGGCTTGGCATGGTACAGAATCCCTTTAGATACCATGTGAACCCCTTTGCAACCTATTTTCCATGCTCTCTGAATTGCGTAGAAGTAAAACAATCAAATTTCTAGAACATTCTCTAAAGAAAAAAATCTACAAAAGTGGATAAAACCCTTATCTCAAATCGCTGATGCAACCTCAACTGAGACTTCAGAAATAGTGAATGTACGACCGATAAACATTCTAACATGGCTAAAAGTCAAGTACTGATAAGCAATTACAATTCCTCATAAAACAAAAGAAAATTAACTAAATGTCCTGATTAAATTATTAATATTATCTGCATCATTACGTGTTCATAAAAACTCTGTAATTGCATCTGTCGTACTTTCTGGAAAAAATCACAATTTCTGTCATCTAGTGCAAATAGTGGATATGTGAACTTGGACCTGGTGGCCAAATATGAAAAAATGAGCTTGTAAGTCTGAAATACTGATTTGTAGATTAATTTTTTAATCTGACTTGGAAGGAAACCGAAAAAGTGAAGTTTTGGGAGTATTTCAATGTTAAACAAGATGCTCCCCACAAAACACACATTTCCTGGGGCTGTTGAGTTCAGAGATTTGAGTGGCTCGTAACAAGGTGTTTAGAGCCAATGAGGGTGAAATGAGGTGAGAATGGAGCAGCGCCCAAATGCAAGGGGCAGGGGAAACTGGAGATCCCTGAGAAAATCTGCTGACCAGCAGCATCATCCAGCAAGATTCCCGCTTTGAAAATCCGGGAGTGACCCAGCTGGTGGGAGGCGAGCAGTTTTAACTGCTCAGCCACTGTGGCCCCATTCCAGAGGTGGTAAGTTTTTTGATGCTCTCAGACACCATATAAAAATTTCAGATGATTGGTCACAAAGTATCCGTATCTGGAATATCTCCAAAAATGGGGTTTGGACTCATTTCTAATATGCTTTCATCACTTGCCTGGTATCACTTATTCTCTCCAGTTAGGTTCGAATAAGCCCTATATTATCTTGGTATCTAACAACTTCAGTTCTTAACATCTCAGACTAGCAAACAATATAGACATGTACTGTGGATCAAGGGAATAACAAATCATAGATACCCTTGGTTAACATATTAGGCATCCAGACAATACAGTATTACTATCTGGAGCAAGGATTTTTAAAGCACTTTGTTGTAGTTTTTATTTTCTAAAACCATATTACTGAATTGATAACACTTGTTAATGCCCATTATTTATTAATTTTCGTAGTCTGTTTTCAGTACTCTTCCATCACCAAATTTTATATAGTGTATTTAAAATAAATGTGCAGTGTTTACAGTGATTCAAGTAAAGCATCTGTTTAATTTCAACGCAAAATGAATAACGTTTTCTTGTTATTTTTTAAGTTTAATGACAATGGAGTGGTGAAACTGAATTCTGATTTTTATTGGCTCTCCATTGCCTACAATGACAAGGTTTCCACCCACAAGGAAAACAGGGAAAAGTCAGGGAATTTCATATGTCAGGGAATTTTCACCTGGATCAGGGAAAATATAAATAATTGCTATCCTGCAAAAATTGTTCAGTCGGGTTAGTAGAGAACAATGTAATTATGAGCATACATTTGAAGATTTAAATATTTAAGTTTGTGAACTGGCAATATTACATCTTTTCGAAGTGACATTGAGATTATGCCTGCAAAATAAAATATTGGTGTGTTGGTAATGGGGACGTAATGTAAAGTCAGTAGCATGTATCGCAAGAAATATTGATGGACTGAATAAAATGTGGTCCCTGCTGGCTTGGTATCTTGCAGTGTAATTATTTTTTATACTTTGCTGAAATTATATTGTCCTGTCAGCAGTGAAAAATATGGTATTTAAGGTTTTAGTACTCGTAAAATTACGTCAGGTAAAACTGTAAGATTCTGCCTGGAGAACAGGGAAAAGTTGGGGAATTCCAAAATGGAATTTTATTGAAAACTCTGAATGACTACGAAAAGAGTAATCAAAAAAATGAACACACTATTGTAACGGGTAATGAAATGTAGCAGGGTTTTGCATTGCATTTCGAATCAGCACTTTTTATATAATTATTGAACTTTCATTTTAGGTAATACTGCTTTTCATTACACCAATCCTCTCTACCCATAAAAATTGCACTCGAGGTATAGTTGTTCTAAGTTTAATATTTTTGTTAGTCTTATTAATTTATAACATATATATTATGTACTCATTATAATACACTCACTCGTTTATAAATATACATGTTTTAAAATAAAAGTGTATGTTATGTTTAACTATTATTTTTTTCAGATGATGTTACCACATAATATCTAACTAACATTTTCTCACTACCTTAAATGTGTAATGTTTTATAATTAATACCTAATGTTCAGGGATAAATTTTCTTTTAACTTTCAAACTACTAAAGTTAAACAACCTTTAATGTAAATTTTGTTGAATTCCTTAATAACCCTTTCTAATGGGTATATAAAATTTAATGCTTTTAATCACAATGTTACTTGAGTAGGTAGGCATCAAGTGGGCTGACCACGTTCGTGACCACATTTCGTTTGCGTTGCCACGTCTACTTCGAGGAAGGTTGTACACCCCTCACACTATTAGTCAAGTTCACGGCCTTGGCCATGATCGAGCAACTTCATGAAAGTGCAGGCTGCCGTCGTACACACAACCGGCAGGCCTCGCACGCAATCTCAAATACTTTTTTGCACAAGAATGAAGGCAAGGCAGCTTCCATCAATGATGCTGTAGTACCACACCACAGAGGGTCAGTTTATATATATATATATATATATATATATATATATATATAATACATATACGCACGCACACACGCACTGGTGGGGCAAGATAGACTCCATACGAGGCAACTTTGTAATGAACGGTGTAAATCCAATAACATAATTTATCTAACGACATTGTGACTAAGCGCAAGAAAATGAGTGGTCTTCCGTGTAAATGTGTAGAGATCAGTAATTATAGTGTGGGTATTAGGTGACAATACAATTTGATTTAAAATTGAATTTACAAGATTTAAAACTATTAAACGTATACAAAAGTCAGGAAGACAATTATATATGTTAGAATAATACTAATTTGCACAATATAATTTGCACCATTGTGTACATAAAAATTAATTAAAAGTAATAACATAAAATATTGACAATTGGGCAATTATATAGTGCATTGAAGTGTAAAACTCAGCAGATAAGGTGCACTGACTTTAAATTACCAGTGGAATCGTAATTTATTGCTGTGCATTAGGGCAGTTTGTGTCGGAAATAATTTAATACTCTGCTTGAACTGATGGTACTCAAATAATCAGTATGAAGGCGCCTTGTGTATATGTGAATTCACACACATATAGGCGCCTTGTGTATATGTGCATTCACACACATATATGTAATCTTGTATTTGTGTATAAATGTAGAAAATGTGTTTGTGTAATTAGCTGGTAGTGTGGGAGAACATGCATATACGTTTGTTTGGTTCGGCCGGACAGTGTGTGTGGTAGTTTTGTGAAGTGGAAAGAGAGAGAGAGAGAGAAAAAAAATGCAGCATTACCTGGTTTCAAAATTTAATGAGTTGCTGCACTGTCCTACCAGAGAGCTTCCCTCGCACCCATGTAACCTTGACAGTGAGGGAGACTGCTCGCTCTCTCGCCGCAGCCCAGGCAGGTGCTGAATGACGGCGTCGTGCTGCTGTAGCAGTGTTACCCCGTTCGGAGGGGTGCAATCTTGTTTTGGCAACTCAGGTGTTATGCAATTCTCCTGTAGCCCTTTAGTTACTATAGTAATCACTTTATTCTATTTTATAACTCCTGGTATTAATCTCGTGGTGGCTCGGTTACTTTTGATTACAAGTGGTTCGTAATATAGCATTCCATTTAGATGCAAATAATATAAAATGAATTCTTTCATTAATGTACTTGTATAACTAAGTTCTTTCTGTTAAAGCTATCCACAATTTTATTAGTCATGTAAAATGTAATCTGGATTTTACTAACTGGAATATTCAATATACGCGTATACAAAATTGACTAAAACAACGCACAGTTGTTTACTAATCTAATGCAAAGATCCTGTGGTGATGTTATGTGTATTTTTTTTTTTTTTTTTCATAATTCATATAAAATTTCACATAATTATTACACTTAATTATAAACTAGGAATTTTTTTTCTGTAGTGTATGTTATTCGAAAGGGATCGATTCTAAATTTTTATGTATGGGTTTTTCATTTATACTTAAGATTCCCACTTGATATGACAACAGCATTGTGTGCTAAGTAATCGCACACCCATGTGCGTGTTTTTAAAACAACATGATTTGAACATGCAATGTGATGACACCAATCATTCTTGGTGGCCTGTCAGGTGTCCGCACATGTTACGAAATGTTGACTTTGCGGGGGGGGGGGGGGGGGTTATGGAGGTAGCGTGAAGAATGTATTTTGTCAACATGAAATGAGGTCGTAACGCTGGCCGCAACTGTGGCGCATGCCTGCTCATCTTTTTGACTTGCATGATTCTATTTAAACTTGATTGATTCCACCTCCTATGTAATACTTAATTACTCTACAATATTCTGATACTCAATACTTACACTATTCTTATTTCATATCTGCTTAATGATAAAATCTGAACTAAATTCATTCAATTATTTAATTTTTTTAAATTTAATTTAATCGCTGTGCTTCCATGCCATTAATTGATGAATTTACTTCTGTCATAAAGCTTTTGCTTTATCGAGCCAACACTTATAAAATTTACCCATAGAGCTGCCTGTATTTAAAATTGCTTTATTAGTATGACATCTTGTGAAAATTATTTAATTTCCTGTTTTTAATAACTTATTATAAACGCGTTTGAAAGTAATAACTGTTTGACAAATTCACAGTTTGGATTCATAGCTAGAAAATCTGTGAATGAAACTCTGTTAAATTTGTCCACAACAGTTTTAATGGCTTTTGGTAATAGAGATAAAATAGCTGGTATGTTCTGTGACTTACCAAAAGCATTTAATTGTGTTAATCACAAAACCTAACTGGTAGGGCTGGCTTTCAAAGTTTGGCACCCCTAGGCACAGTTTTGTGACCTTCCCCCCCCCCCCCCCGCCAAATCATAAATTTTGAGTCCACAAGCCCATCTTCGGCGACAAATGTCAATAGCTTAACTGTTTCTTTTCTTAGAATGTCACCTGCAATTAATGAATTTGTACACTTACTTGGCTACATATTATTATTACAATAAAAAATAATTTTAAAAATGCAACAGAGACAAAATACTGTCATTATTTAAAAGCGTTTGTGTCTCGCTTTCATCAGGGCTAATTGATCAATCAGATCTTTGTACTCAAACCCCTCGCCATTAAAAATATCAGCCTCAATGTGAAGGATTGCGAGGACGTTCAACTTTTGTTCTTTCATGGTTGACCAAAGATATGATTTGACTCTCTTTAAAGCATAAAATTTTCTCTAAGGGGGAACAATTACTAACAGCTGTGCAGAGGTACATCCTGAGAGCAATAACTACATTTGGAAATGTTTGCTGAAGATTTCTTGTCTGATGTACTTACTTATGGGCTGTCTGTAACTTTGGAGCACTTAATCATATTTGAAAAATGAACACACTTGTTTGCAAAAGATGGTTCCAAATAATTTTCGTACAACGCTTGAAGTTTTGCTGCACATTCGGAAATTTCTAATGGAGACGAGCTTCACAGGTTGGAGAAAACTGGAAGAGTACTTGCAACTACACAGTATGCTTCCTTTCTCCTTAACAGCTCAGTTCGCAGCCGATCAATGATAACAAAAAAAGTTTCCACTCAAAACTTTTCTACCTGCAAGAATAACCTCCTCTCCCATTCTCCCGTCTTCATCCAGTCAAAGTTTTCTTTTGGTTTTAAGATGCTTGATGGACATTTCATAGCCATACTCACATTGTTCAATCATTTATTTTTTTCATATGTCCTCAAACATTTCACTAAGGGTTTCCATATACTGTAAAAGTGAATCATACAACCTATTCACTTTTTCAATGGACGTCTCGACACTTTGAAGAGATTCACTCTCTTTTTGAAACCTTTCTAAAATATCTGTCCAAAATTTTCAACATCAATGCAGTTTCCAGTCTGTGCAAACAATTCAAAATTCCCCATGCTTAATTTCTTACTAAAGGTTTTTCGCAAGGGTCGCTCTGGTGAAAAATACATCTGCAGGTCTCTTCACATGTATACCACCTTTCAGGAAAACATTTTATGGTTTTGCTTTTGGGCTGCTGGCACTGGATGAGCTTCTCCCACTGTTTGGTAAGTTTGCAAAGAAGTTATACACAGTTTGCACTAAGTTAAAAACCAACATGCCTCCTGGCAGCAACTTGCAGCATATGTACCTACTAAGTTGTGAGAATGTGCAGCACAAGGAATATAAACTGCTTTTGGATTAATTTCCTTTATATGAACTTGTAAGCCAGAGTAAACTCCAGACATATTGCTTGCTCTGTCATACGATTGCTCTTGGCAATCCTGTATATCAATGGAGTGTGATTCTAAAACACTCATTACAGTATCAGTCAAATTCTCTGATTTATGTCTGGGATTAGGAAAAAACAGTAAGAAGCGCTCAACTGGTAATACATTTTCATCGACATATCTTATAAGAAGTGATAATTGGTCAATGTGAGAGATATCTGATGTTGAGTCCACTATTATTAAAAAATAATTGGCTCGCTTTATATCAGTAATGATGATTTTTTTCACTTTATCAGCAAGTAAATTGATCACTTCTTCACATATGGTTGCAGAGAGGTAGGATGTTTGTCTTGAGCCCGGGTTGCCATATAGTTTGATGTGTTCTGCCAGAAATGGGTCAAACTCAGCTATCACCTCTAGACACTTCATGTACTCTGCATTGTGCAGAGAATAAAATTTTCCGTCTTGACCGCAAAAGGGGCATCCTCAGCTTGCTAACTTTTGCAAAAAACTCTGGTAAGAATGTCTCTTCAGTAGTTTGTTCCAAAAAGCTTACACGAAATACAAAAAATGGATCCCGTGCTTCTAGAATAAACTAAATAGTCCCTTGATGCTGACTCACCATTTGCCAGTTGTCTGTAAAAAAAAAAAAACACTAGCTCTTAAACTACTTGTTTTATCACCAATTTTCCTTTTTGAATTAGAAAAATCACTGTTTTGTTTTGTTCCACATCGTAAAAGAATATCAATTGTTGCATCTTTAACAGTCCATTCAACAGGATCATCACTAACATTAAAATACTCACTCTTACAACAAGCAACATTTTAACTATCCAATTGTTTACTTGTTTTACAGTAATTTGTTTTGACATCAGCGCTTACAGAATTTCCATTGTTAGTACCTGAACCAGAGGCTCCAGTTGTATTATCAACCTCAATTGTGAAGTTTTCATTGCTAGACATACAAGCTATGTTAACACTCTCATTGCAGATTCCATTCTCGTGACATTGGTTTTCATTTGGACTAATGTCTTTAACAAATTTGTCTTTCCTCTCATAAAACTATCAACTTTTTGACAGTTTTTAAAAGATTACTCTCTCTCTTTCACGTTATTCGTTAGAAAGTTTGCGGAAAGCTAAAGCTGCTCCACTCAAACTTTTTTCGTTTGTCACTCATAATTGTTAAATTCAACACGTGTTTTTTTTTCTTACGGTACAGTCGGTACTAAAGAGGTTCCAGGAAAATATATGTACCTGTTTGCAGCTTATGAAGTAAATTTATTACTCTTGCAGATCAGCACATTATTTTGAAACACTTGTCTAGAATAACACAACAGTACATGCACTATAAAAGAACTGTGTAAATAGTGAGCGAGCCGCGGGCGCTAGTCTCTAGAGGTCTCACCACAAACAAACAATACACAATGGCTGCCAACCCACCGTAATGGATATCCCTCAGTCACAGAACGTATTCATCCCTCTTACTAAATTAATAGCCTTAAAATCAGACGTACGTATGTAACTCTTATTGCCAGTGTTTATATTTCACTGTAAAATAATGTTATAAACTAATGTAAAGTAATGTTTGTTTAAAATGTTTGTTGGCAGCATTAAAACAAACACTTTTTCTTCCCCCAGAATTAAATTTGTATGGAACTTCTTTAATGTACGATTGGTTTCTCAAATGTGCCGCCCCCCAAAAGTTGCCACCTCTAGACCCGTGCCTAGTGGGCCTAGTTACAAAGCAGTCCCTCCTAACTAGCCAAATTAGAATTATATGGTGTCAGAGGAATAGCAGCATCATGGTTTTCATCATACCTTACACATTGATATCAAGAAGTTGCAATCACAGATTGTGATGGCACAAATGTAAGTTTTTCTAACAAACAGTTAATAAGATGGCATTCACCAGGGATCTACCTTGGTTATCTTTCTTATTTTTGATGTACATTAATTACTTGACTGCGTTTGTAAATAGTAAATCCAGTATCATTCTATTTGCAGATTATACTACTGTGATATGTAAAGAAGATATTCCTTTAGCCCTCAAGTTAACACTAAATGTAGTTACTGATCAATCAAATAACTGGTGTATGGTTACCATTCTTACATTAAATTTGGATAAAACAGTTTTGATAAAATTTCTGACTAAAAATCAACAAGATTATGTTCTCTCAGTCAATTACAGAGATCATAATTTGAAACATAGTGGGTCAACAAAATATTTAGGCTTACAAATTGATAATTTGAGCGGTAACACTCATATTTATAAAATAATTCCAAAATGATCAGCTGCATTATATTGTTTATCATTCTGCTCTGAAGAAAATATACTTATCATACTTTCATGCAGTGATGACATATGGAATCATACAATGGGCACCCTCTTCTCAAAACCTACAAATATTTTGGCTCCAAAAAAGAGAAATCAGAAATATTAATAAGACAAAAAAAAAGTTTAATGTCTTCCTTTGTTGAAAAATTTAGGCATATTTACATTTACAGATGATTATATCTTTTCACTAGTTAGGTTTATCGTTAAGAATAGCAGCAATTTGTTAAAAATTATATGATACGCTCACTCATATTATACCAGAAGAATAGACAATGTTTGTATGTATGTTTATATGTGTGATCACGTCGTAAGGGCTCGACGGATTTGAATGAAATTTGGTACAGGGTTAGATTATATTCTGGATTAGCACATAGGGTACTTTTCATCCTAGAAAAACACAGTTTCCTAAGGAATATATAAAATATGCCACCAACAATTAGCGTAGGCGTGGTTGATGGTCCGTTTTTTAATATTCCTTTGCACAGGGGTGAAGCCATGGGTAACAGCTACTTTACTAATATAAATTAGTTATCTTATTTTATTTGACGATTGTTGTTAATTTCCAGATGTGATCAATGTATATATGATGTAATCTAATGTATGTATTAAATTCTATTATATTGGCGAATTCTAGCCCTCTGCATATACTCTTTGAGCAATCAATGGAGTGGTAAATAAAATTAAGTGAAACTCTATTAAGACGTTTCAGAAAAATTCTGAAAAATGTGTTCTTATTAAGCTGGAAAACTTCTTAAAAGGGTGCAAACTTTTTAAAGCTTACTAAGCAGGTAACTACTTAACGGAAAACTTCTTAAGAGAGTTTTACTGTAAATCAGTAGAATCAAAGTGCCATTGCAACTACACTTGTATTGTTACACAATTGATTCACATTTGAAGTAACTGCAACTATACATTGGCTTTATCGTCCAGTGCTGTGGCCATTTGCGTGTTACTTACGCTGTAGTAAATAAAAGTATGACATGATTTTATACTTTGTTGTTAACAGAAGAATTTACATTTGACTACGCTGATTCCTTACCATGTACAGCCAAAAAAATATACTTATGGTACTAGTGCATTATTATTTACGGTACAATAAGCTCGCATTCAGAAGTTTTCAGGGCCGAAACTTTCTTTTAAGTAACTAAAGGCTAATGCAATATAAGGAAAAAAATAATTTTTTGCCATCCAAAAGTCTGATGCGTGTTTTTCCAATACGGTTTATTTTGTGTTAAACGTGAAATAGATTATGTACACAAGCACTAATCTGCAAATAGATCAGAAGAAAAGAAACCAATCCATAACAAATGGCAAAAATATCATAATTGGTCAATCATCATGATCTGTAATAGGCATTGGTCCAGCTTTAATTTGGATATAGTGAAATAATGCATCTAGTATTCTTGGAGTATCTCCATAGTGTATTCAGTTGCACACCTGTTTCGATTTGATCTGCTACTACTGCTATAAGCATATAATATTTTTAATAGAATTTTTATAAAACAATATCCTTTGAGATTGCATAATTGATTTTATTTCGTTCAACATTTGCGTGATGAAGATGAAAAGTGTAGTGAGGGTTGTTAAAATTTCATATAGTTAGATTACCAGACCCATTTAACATAGTTGATCTGCATTTTCCATAGCACTTTATGAAGCAGTAGGTTTTTGAAGGAAATGCTTGCTAGTGTTCTAATTTTAGCATGGAACAGCATGAAGAGACATGTTTCAAAACATCGTGAACATATTATTTTATCTATGAAATAAGTATAGGATACAGTCACTAATTTGCATCATTTTCATTAGTGTTGGCAGAACAGAAAGCATAAATTAACGTTGATTGTGATGCCTCTGGGGGAAGAGGGAGGTACATCACAGCATCTAATGCTCTTGGTGGGTGCTAGGACAGACGCATCTGGGAGGTGAAGTTTAGGACTCTAGTTCTTACATGCCACTAGAGCGCATCCAATATATAAGATGGGCCAGGTAGCTCTGCGGCAAGGCACAAATTCTGGTATGGTGAGGACTACCTTTCGTTTCGATGGGACAACTCTTGTGGAGCGATGCATAACTTGTGGAGCTTGTCAGACCTGTGGTGGCTTAGATGTGTTTGCGCTGGGGCATTGGCTTGCACTGGTATTGTAGGCAGGCAGGTGCTCGCGAGTGGAAGTTGTTGCTGGGGTGGGTTCGGCAGTCTGGATTCCCCAAAAGTGTGGATTAGCAATCCTTTGGGATTGGTCCTGACCACTCGGATACGCAGCAAACATGGAGTGTGTCTCTGGGTAGCTTGATGATGGGTGGCGTGAAGAGTTCCGGTGCTGCTTCTGGTATATTGGGCATTTGCAGGTGGCGGATAGCTTGTTCCATCTCTCGCAATTCTAGATCCGTGAGTGTGGCATGGAAGAGGCTAAGCTCTGGCTGGTGCTGAGAGGTTATGTTTTCCTGTAAAATCCACTCTTGGATACCACTTCGTCGGTAGTAGGGGGCATGAGGACAGAATCACTAGTATCAAAACCCGTGGAAGTGGAACAGGCGATGTGTGGTCCTCTACAGATGTACAACCACATACTGTGTGTACCAATTGAGTATGGTATCCATATCGCAGTATTCGGCACAAGAAGTTCTATGAATACTGAGCCATGTCTCACTGGCGGACAGTCCCAGTACGGGGGTGAGTGCCTCCGGAGGCTGTCTTTCCTCAGACCTGGACAAGTTCTCCTTCTGGCACAAGCAGCATGGTGGGAAGTGTGTGTCCAAGCTGACAAGCTAACCCCCAAGAGCCAGAGTATCTAGTGTTGGGGCTCTACAGTTCTGTACACTGGTGTACAAAAAAGGTGGCCGTACGGAATGCTTGTGGGTACTCTACTAGTGTGTGGCAGTACGAGCAAATCTCCCAGTCACCTGCTGTCCCTCTGATGGACCTTATGTCTACAGGCAAGGTACTAAGTCCACGGGAAAGATACCCTTGAGTTGATAAAAAATTGTTTTTTCTTCTTTGGGAAATAAACATGATGATGTCGCACTACTTCCTAACATCAATGGGAGCTTAAAGGAAGCTGCTGTGTTTTGATAGGTGAATGTGACCTGTTCCTAGGCTAACTGTGTAGTTATACGAAGTGCTATTAAAATAACTTAAACTTGGCTACGCTACTATGTTTGCCCTGAAGGGGTCGGAAGTGTCTATATGTTAAATGACGTAGAGATGGCAGGAGTCTTCTGTGCCAGGAGTGTGGTGAAGACAATGTAGTTAGGAGATGATATTTGGCACCGGGGTGCGGTGAAGACCAGGGAGCCGAAGGTTCCTTCAGCAGGATCGTGCGGTGGAGGAACAGAACAGACTGGCATATAAGGGATGGGCTCCGGTATTTATACTCCCTTGGTAGGTTGTGGAGGGGATGGCAGCTGTGAAGTGGCTCTTAATTCTCTGGGCACGACGTCCCTGGCCGGCGCTGGATCCAAGTTGCATGCGGCAATCGTATTGGGGGTGTTGTCTGGCAGTGCGCTTTAGTACTTGGAGGGTCTTGATGCATAGTTTCGGTGGCTCGGCTGTTGAACTGTATATAAGTCTGGCGTGGAGAATATGTTCTTTGCCTTGGTCAGACAGTACAATCTTGGCATTTTGTAGAATGCAGGATCTAAGTGGACTTCATGAAAACGTGTTGCTGAGTAATGCGCTCTGATGAATAGAAGTTGATTTAATAATTATAAAAAGACATCATGATCTGTTGTTTGTTAGAACTGTGGCATTTATAGGAGGATACATATTATTTGGAACCAGTGAATCCAAAAGTAAAATATAAATAAAATTAATTGCTGGAAACTAATGAATATATTGGTTCTTTGTGTTATATAACTCTTGTTTTAATTTATAGTGAAAACTATGACGTAATTTAATGAATAGTAAGAAAAAGTTCTTAATTTAGATGTTTTGAAATTTTGTTTATTTTGTATACTGTGAGGCGTGACATACTGTGAACTTGTACTCAAATGGGTCAATGACTACAAGGGGCAGCCCCGAATTTTGACGAAGAGATAGCTAGACTCTCTTCTTAAGTAGGTTCAGTTCTGCTGGGGTGCAGGAACTTTGCCGGTTTATAGAACTGGCCTTGTGGCTACTCTGCAGGGCATGAAATCTTGACTTATCAGAGCAAGTTTACGTTTGGCAGGAATGGCAGATGTAAGGCTACCTGGGTGATGTTTCAAGGCAGAAGTGTTCAGAGGTACAGGTGTAGGTGAAGCTGATGGTATGGGTTGAGTTTCCTGATGTCTGTAGATAAATGGTGGAAGAAGTGTACTTGGTGTTAGGTGAGCAATCGCAGGAGTAAGTGGCAAGTCCGGCTTTCTTAAATACTCGACGATGCACTCTGGGTATGCTGCAGGTCCGGAGCATGTAGGCGGTTGGAACATATGCTGTGGCACAGGAACTTCTCGTGGCTCTTACAAGTGCCTGAAAGTTTGCACCTGTTCTTTAGGGGGTAGGCTAGCAATCTGTTTAACTAGAGAGGGTGGAAATTTGTGTGCTCGACCTGATGCAACAAGTGCTTCCCTTCAGTCTCCTCCTTGTGGCAAAATGCATCAGGATGTTGGGAATTACCCCACCATGCTGTATTGTACCCACAGCTTGTATGAAAGTTATGTTTGTCACTGTTAGGGCGCATGGCCTGATAGCCGTCTTACCACTTTAGGGGTTACAGGTCCCCAGTGGATTTCCGCTCCGGGGAGAAGTAATTGCTAAACTAGTACTACGGTTTCACAGACAGTGTACCAGTGAGAGCACTTCCGTTCCCACAAAGCAAGATTGGTGGAAGGAAGGGAAGGCTAGTGATAGTGAGTGAACTGTGCTCCAAATAAGTGTAAGGTTAGTTTGCTTAAGACCCCGTGAACACCTGCAAGTACGTGACGAGAGTAACTACAAAGTACTAAGACTACACGGAAGGTACTCAAGTTTAAGATTGCGCACATTTTATTTTTGAGAAAATAAACACGTGGTGATGTCACTCTATTTTGGGTCACCTATGCGGGATCAAACCACGAAAGTTATCCTCAGGGTGGTCTGCAGAGATGTCAGACTCAAAAAGGGTGTGTCGAGAATTACTGTAACAGATTTCGATTGTTTGACATGTACATGTTGTAGGAAACGACATAGCGATATCGCTGGCACTGGCTTGGAAAACTAAGCATAAATGTGACAGGATAATAGTCTTGATAAAGACTAGGATAGGAACTACTGCGATCACAAGTGATGACTGAGGGGTGCAGGGTTGTGGGGTACGTAGAGGAATATCTCCTAACAGACGTAGACCTATCCTACCGCAAGCCAGCTGATGTCTGCCATTGGTAAGAGAGGGTGTTCCAAGCAGCCCGTGCTGGAATGATGGCAACAATACAATATTTGACGTGTCGACTGGCGTGGGCCTGAGCAACAGGGTGCTAGGCGCAATGGCGATTAAGCTAAGTTTAAGATAGGGTATCAGATCCCGAGTGGCGGCCTGCTGGGTTTGAAGGCTGTCAATTTAATTGGATCAGAGCAATGCATGCTGGAAACAAAAAACTACTTTTGATTTGATCGCTTCTCGAGCGATGCATGCTGAGAAGGAAGACTGGTGTTAAGCTAAGCTTAGATGCAGGCTGGTCAGTTCCAAGCAATGAGTGTTGGAAAAGACTGGTCTAGAGAGGCGACCATCTCAGCTTGTATACTAGTTGTGGGCCGCTGCTCATCACTTGCTGGCTAGTGCTACTAGGGTGAGGGGGTGGTTGCTGAGCGGGGGAATGCAATTCATGACTTGCCTCTGTGGCTTCACCAGCCGGCTGGAGGGGGATGCAAAACAAAAGACAAGCAATATTACTATTAGTGGGATCTAGCGGTGAGTAAATAAACTCGCTTTTCCTCCTAATATAATATGGTATACTGGTGAATAATAAAAGCTGCAAGGCAGATAGTACGATATAACTTTTTAACGTAATAATTTTAAGTTTCAAACTCCATATGAAATACCTGAGGGATGGAGCTGAAGTCATTAAAAACTATATCTCAAAGTGTAATGGGTCAACTGTTTGAGAGCTATATGGTGGTTATTAATGAATTTGTACTTTTATCTTGATATGCAAATACATATGCTTATTGCCTGCATTTTTTACACAACTGGTCTATTTTAGGCCATAATAATTTTGTGTAAATTCATGAAAGTTGCTCACTGTAAAGTGAGCACTTTTGAAACAAACCTTTCAAAAAATTGTTTTTGGCCATAACTGTGTACAGTAAAACCCCTCTACAAATTTCAAGGCTGCAGAATCAGGTTAGCACGTGCTAAATTTATTAATTTTAACTAGGTTAAATATTAAATGTCTTTAGCATCAGGTGTAAACTTGAATATATGCTTCGTGCACTGCATGTTCAAAATACTATTTGGTAGGGCCCCAATTTTACGGCCAATAAAATAAGCTATAAATTGTATAGGAACTAAATGCATGCATTATTTTTAGAACATTAAATTTTTTTGTAACAATTTCATTTACACTAAATGGAATTGGTTATTAGTGCTTTTAATCAGTTCATATTTAAGTGGGAAACATTCAGAAATATGTAACGATATGCAGCTGACTACATTCACCACCCTCGCTCAATAGTTGCAAAAGCAGTATTTTCTAATTGTCAAGAACCTTACCACAAAGAACAGATAAGTAAAGTTGGCAGTGTTTAAAAATACTGCGCGAATGTTTAGTGCGTAATTTTTACGTTTGACAAAAAAAAAAAAAAAAATTCATCTGTAGTATACATACCTACTATTTACTTTAATCATATCATTTTTGGTTAGAGATGCACATTCATAAACAAAATATATGTAGGCGTGATGCGGCCAGTGAACAAGCGCCATAGTGATTCGGCTATACATAGAGTACATTGAATTGTATAAGAAGCTATAATCTTTCGACCTTGCCACCAATTTAATGAATTGTTCTCATGATGTAAAATTTAGTTTTAATTTTATAAACAACTTGACCTCCACGTTAATAGTAGTAAATCAAAGCTATTGCTGTGTAACAAATGGGTAATTGTAAAACTTAATGTTTGTTAGAGTTTCCATAGTAAAAGAAGCTTGCGCGATGTTTTTAGGTACACATAAACAAGCAATTTTGTAGTTTCGAGAATACATGAATGTAAAGAATTTTGTAAATAAACCTAATTTCTCACTATTTCACATTATTTTGCAGTTCGCAAAAATTTCTACACCTTACTGATTGGTAGTATAATTATGGTTACAAAATATTAATTTCTCTAACAGTTTTCCTTCTGTCAAAGTTCTATCAGAGCCCTAACTTCTATCTGCAGTTTTCCAGAGTAACGGACTCTACAACAGTTTTCTTCGCGCACATAACATTAAGTGTGTTCAGGTTTCAGCAGCTCTTGAATTCTGAAAGCCATCATAGTTTCGAACATAATAAATTTCCATATGTGGAATTGAAAAATATATAGTTCTTATTGGTGTTTGGCAGGACCAGAATAATTTGTTGTATGGAATATTTAATTAAAAGGAATATTCATTAATGGAGGTTTTACTGTAAATGTTACAGTACACAGTGTCATGTAGGATCATAAGTTGGCAAGGAATTAATTAAAGTAGTTCTTTCAAAAGTGCTCAATTGACAGCAACATGCATATAAAAGCGAACTGCTATGGAACTATTTTTACTTAAAATGTGTGTATTCACAATGTACCCTATTGCTGTGTGTATAGGTCACACAGTCTTACAAAGAAAATTACTACAAAAAGTGGGATGCATCTTATTTACGAAATATTGCCATTAAAAAAAATATTAATCTCAAAACGTGTTTCGAAATTTGTCAACATACAATACATTTTAATGTTTTAACTTAGTTTCTAAGGAAGCAAAAGAAAAATTTCAAATGAATAGCCTTTCACTCGTGCAATAATTTATTCACTCGCATTCATAAACAAAATAACCTTCAAACCGCACGTGTAAAATGTAAAGATGCCATAAATGAGAGAATAATTTTGCTGCTGTACAAGAGAAAGGTATCTTATGTAGTTCGCACAGCCACCGCACCACCACAAAGGCATATTAAAAGATGTCATTTTATGTTAACATGTTGTCGTGGTTCAACTTTCTCAAGTCACATTACTATCTGTGGAATAGTAATCTTACTGCATATATTTGTAAACATTGCAACATGTTACAAATTTTCTGTTTAAAATGTTTTGTAGGGAATTATGACTTAACAATATTTACAGGAATACAAAAACTTAGTGCAGCCTATACTTGATATATTAATTATCCTTAACTTTTATCAAAATCTTCTAGTGCAGCCTATACACGCCAAAATATGGTATTAATTTTATTTTCTTATTTACAACATTTTCTCTGCATACTTCATACCCATTACTTCCTGTCTCTCTGCCCCTGTGGCAGTCAGCATTCCATAGTCATGTCATGCAAGCATAGCCTATCTCCCATTTATCCAGCAGACCATGTTTATATCTGCTAATATTTTTCTTTGTATTTTTTCTTTCTTCCTTGCATTATCAGTACTCCAAAATTTTTATGTATCCTTTTTATAACTCTGGTTTTTGTTGGACTACATTTCCTAATATCTGTGATGGCTGTAATGTGTACATATGTCCTACAGGTCAGTACACCATCAAAGATGTAAAGCCAACGGCAGAAGGGGAGAGCCAGAAGGTGAAGGTAAAGGTCAGAGTGAACATTAACGGAACATTCACGGTGAGCAGTGCATCACTGGTGGAGAAGCGAGAAGCAGGGGACCAGGATGGACAAGAGGAAGGCTGTGCTGCAGATTCTATGGACACGGACCATGCTCAGCAGAATGCAGACTCTGGCCAACAGAATCACGTCGGCGGCTCAGAGGTGAGCAACCCAAGGAAAAGCAGTTGGGGCTTCCGCAATGGGAACTTGTTTCACTTCAAGCTCAGCAGCTCTGAAAACGGGTTTGCTTGTGCACGTTAGGGCTTGGACTATCGCAGCAAGCTGCTCGCGTGGTTCTATTCAGTAGGTGTTTATTGCCTGGAGGTTGCGTCTGCAAGAGGGGAGTTCAGGAGAATGTATGGACGAGCTGACATTTGTGGTTATCCTGGAGGATAACTTGGCATGATGTGCACTTTTGCTCATTGCTGTTGTGTGCAAAAAATTGTATGCCATTTCCATCCAGTTCTGCAGAAATTACCAATTTTTTGTAGTATGCAGTATTTGCTCTGTTTGGGAAGTGGTCCTCTAATATTAATTAGCTATATTTTCGATCTGTGCGTTTTCTAGCTCCTCAGTGCTATTGATGTAGTACGTCGTAGTTTGTGATAGGTTTTATAGTGTGGTCTCTGGTGTTCATTATTTTGTTGTAATTTGTGGGTGGTGGATTATTAGTGAGTACGTTTCTAAGTAGTCTTGATTCAGTAAATGTCATATGCAAAGTTTTATGCATGCTGTGTTCCCTTGGACATGTATCATATCATTTGTGTAATGGTATTGTGAATATTGTAGGAGTTGTTTCACTTATATTACAGTTGACTTTTGCTTTCTTATAGAGTGCAATTATTTGGAAAACTTGTTCTTTCATTGATTTTTCCCAAAGTTGTTAATCATGTTTCCTTCTGTTGCATCAAACTTATCATTGGCTCCAGTTCAAATATATCTTGTCTGTGGACCAAGTCATGTAGTCACATTTTAGAAGTGTCATCATTGTAAACTGTGTTTAGCGAGTCAGATTTGTGCCCCCTTCGCTTCTTTAATGGTGTAAATATCCTTTGGAATGCTGTAGAGTGAAGCCATGACTTTAGTAATTGTGTTTTCCTTGTGTGCTATGTAGTGAAGCCAGCTTTGACATTTGTAGTACTGGTACTATTCAAACAACTTCATGGAAAGGGTTAACAGTTCTAAGGCAATATTACACAGTACCATTTTCTGTAAAAGCTTGTGCAAGGTCTGCTGTAGCGATCATTATACTAGCTAGTTTGGCACCCATCATTGCATTTGTCGCCTTGTATGGTCATATTTCATACCATGTAATGGGACATGTCTTATTTTTCATGACAGGTTCCATACAAGCTGTTGTATCTGGTCAATCACATTGCATTTTCAGAGTGCAGGGTGCTCTTGTGTGGCTACTACTTGGATTTGATGAAGGAACTAAAAAGGATAGTTCCATCTTGAATACGTCAATGAGTTTGAAACTCGTGAATTTAAAATTCAACAAAAATGAATACTATTGATGACAACTTTTAATTACTTTCAAAACCATACTAAATATTTAAAAGATTACATACACAATGAAAATTTAATAACGTATTGCATGCATAGACTCAGCTTATTTAAATACATAAAGATGTGTGTAGACAAGTAGCACATTAGAAAAGTAGTGTTTTTCAGGTTGAAGCAGTACTTTTGTACACTAGTTCAGAACTCTGGTGGACACTTTTCTAAAATGTTGAATGCCGATAATAATTTGGTATGTCAAGAAGAAAACAACTGCATTTTGGAAAAGTTAAAAACTTTTTTCAAAATAATTAGTAGTACCCTTGTGACTTTACATTACTAATTAAAAAAAAAAAAAAACTAGGGTTGGATAGATACTGATTACGATACCGATACAGTGGCCAATAAACCCAAAGTTGGTATTTGTTACAATCGGCCATGGTCCAACCAAATCATTTCATCAACCCAAATGATTTAATCTTCATGGAAATTACCGCCCTTGGGTATCTTGCAGAACATGTTTTCACAAATAAAGAATTATATTTTTTATGCAGCTGGAAACCTGTTTTCTTAATTTTATTTTTATCTTTTAGACAGTTGATTTGAAATTAAACAGAAGCTGATATGGCTGGCTTTGGTGTTGATACATATTTAACTCTATATAAGCCATACCTGGTGAAATTTGTAAAATAAAATGTAATTAAACTTATAATATGTACTTGTATCTGCTTTTAGCGTAGTTGAAATTCATCTGTAAAAAAAGAATGTTTTACTGCTATAATATTCACTGTCGTACATTTTCTAAATATCACATAAACGTCAAATTTATATCGATAATTTGTTCACAGCGTGACACGGTTCATTAATCAATTAGTAGGAAGGTTGAATGTTTATCGTTTCATGTATGAATCTGATTTAATATATATTGAGCCGAATCATTATGATGGTGGCTCATTCTGGTGCAGAATCATAACTATGTGTATTATATTTATAAACTAACATCTCTAACCAAAAATGTGGGTAATATGAGAAAAGTAAATAGTATGTATACGTGTACTGTATAAAGCTGATGAATGTAATTTATGCACTGAACATACGCGCAGTAATAATAAACACTTACGTATTTACTCATCTTATGTGTTTTGTGGTTAGGTTCAACTATTGGGCGAGGTTGGTGATTGTAGCCTGCTACTTATGTTGCAAAATCGTTCAAGAATGGTAAAAATAGTTATTGCATTAAATCATGCCCCAGAGTTTGACAGTGAAGTTTTTTTCTTATTAACTGACCAATGTGCTAAACTGTGATGTAAACAGTGAGTGGACAGGAAAAGATATATGCTTAAATATTGCTGTCGTATGCTCAGTGATTTGTTTTGTATATATTGTATAAGGAATTGTATTTAACTTTTTTTGTATTTATTGACATGTTTTTCCACATCCTGGAGACTTTGTGCTCATATATCAGGATTCATGGAAAACTATAAATTGAATGAATGAATGAATGAATGTAAGAATGGGGTGAAATACATGCTCACAAATAGTTTGACTCCATCTTAATCACGTCTGTTTCCCAAAAATCCCATTGTTTTCTACTCTGTGGAGGGTTGGTACTGCTGCAGGATGTTCCGAAGTGAAAGTAGTTTGTCTAAATAACTTTTATTACGTATCTAGTTACCTCAATGATCCAATTTATGATGAATACCCAATAAACGAGATTTAAATTCGTTAGTTTTTTTTTTTTTTTTTTAACTGGGGATTACTCGAACTAAACATATAATTTTATTTAAAAGAATAAATAAATCTCTTAGGCATGTCATTACATACACATCATTCTTGTTTACGTGGTCGTTCATCATGTTGGTTAGGCGTATGAATGTTTATAACAAATACATTTGAAATAATGCATTGCAGTAAAAATACTGGGTGAAAAATGTGCCATTTATTGTTGTGTTGGACCTGATGGCCAAATATGAAAAAATGAGCCTGTAATTTTGCATACATATGAAACATGACGTTTTTCTACATATAATTAAATTGACTTCTATTCATCAGTGGAAATGAACTTGAGCACTTTCAACGTAGTTTGACTTGCCGCCACCGACGACGAGTCACCAAGAAACTGTTTTATCTATCTAAGGCAAAGGATGGACGCTCCAACCGAGATATAATTATTTGCAGACCAAGCCAGGCGAGCAAGGGGCATGCCACAGAGGAGTATAAATAGAGTGCTGTACCAAGGCTCCTGACCAGTCTTCAAGTAATTGTCTGTCTTGTTCCTTCACCACACCTCTGTTGCAGCAGGAACCATCAGTTCGCCTATGTTGGTAGTATAGAAGCAGGTCACATTCACCTGTGTTCATGTAGGGTGTTTAACTTCCGTAAATTTGTGTGGATAGGAGGTAGTATTTCACCATCACTCTTTATTTCCGTTAAAAGTATAAAATACTCTTTTACCAACGTACGAATATCACTTCCGTAGTCATAGTACTTTCCTTGTAAACATCAGGCACGTACGAGAGAGAGAGCAGGTGACTGAGATTTTACTCTCCGTTCAAACACTTAACACCAGACAACAGTACAATCTTGGAAGGCCACCCATTCACTGCACTTGAGAAGTGAACGGTAGAGCCACGACATTAGGATACAGCTTCCTTAGGGATTGGACTGCCAGTCTGAGATGTGCTCTTCTCATTGCGCACTAGTACTTCCTTGGTTCTGAGGGGACCAGTTCCTCTGTGACACTCACCACACCAAAGTTGGAAGGCCACCCGTTCTCTGCACCTAGTATAGTGAACGGTAGAGCCACGACACTAGGTACACATTCCTCTTAGGTTCGGCTTGTCAACTTGGAGGTTGCTCTTCTCATCACACACTAGCGGTGCCTAGAGGAGTATTTCTCCGGGTATGAGAAGACCAACTCTATCAGGACCTCACCCCCATGTTGGTGTGGTCACCCCACACCTGTGGTACTGGAGTAGGAGGGAGAGATACGGCATTGGCTGGCTGCCACATTAAGCACACTCAATACAAGCCTCCACGTCAACTGCTCCACTTCTACGAAGTCCAATAGTAGGATTCTCTTTCCTCATGCCCTTTAACCGTACTGGTGGTGTTCATAAGAGGGTGAAACAAGTAACGTTGCCTCTTAATTATCCACTGGATCTTTACTGCATCTCAGCCGGGTTCACATATCTCGTTCCACGAGAACAGACAGCTGAACTTTGCAAGCTCTCAGTACCAGTTCTGCCTGCCTACGAACCAGCTACATTTGAACCACCAACCAGAATTACAGAGGGTTACCACTCAATTGTGCAGACCTACCTCAGTAGCTAGGACATCAACCTAGGTCTTGTCCCCCCACCAGACACCGGGGACACCACAAGAACCAAAAACCTCATCTGCTACCACCAGGCCAACCAGCACACCCATCTCAGGGGCATCCCCAGGTGTGTCACCAGTCAAGCTTCAGTCGGCACACCCACAACTCCATATTGTATGTTGTCCAGGTTTGCACGAACATGTTGTCCAGCTGAGGCGGAAAGTAATGCTCGCAGAGCCCGACTTGGTTCCTTGCCAGAAACAGACTCGTCTAGTATTGTACACTGGCCGAGCTCCTAGTCTGCACAGACACTAGGAACAACTGTTGTTAGGGTGCGTGTAGTCTAGCACCCACTAAAGTCAATTTGGCCCAGTGATGTGACCACTTCAGGAGTTTGTAACATTCACATATTTGTATACTAATTTTTCTGAGACTGAAGGAAACACACAGAGTTAAGTTTGGGGGTATTTTTAAAGTTAATCAGATACAAAATAAAAATTACAAATGAAATGATTTGTATCTGCAGGATCGGCCACAAAGTATTGTTATTGGTAATGTCTGCAAAATGGGCTATGGATCCACCTCTAATAACTATACTTCATCAGTAAGCATTCAATAAATGGAACGGCTAGCGGTAATTAAGCAATATTAAGATGTGCTAGTTAGTTTTTTAAATAGGCCTACACACATTACTGACTAGTAGCAATTCTAAGAGTGGTTTCATACTTACTGTTCAGATCTCACGAAAAAGCTAGGCTCTGGAATGCAGACTGGGTGATGGTAACAAGCAACCTGCAAGGTTGCTACTCTCACTTATATCTCGTACTATGCCTACAAAAAATGATCTATTCGTAAAAGGATTTTAATTAATTATTACCCACTCAATCACTGTCAATGTCATTATTAGAGATACACCTCTCTTATTAATATTGTTTAGTTTTAAAAAAATAGCCATTAAATTTTAGATTTACGAGAAGTTAAGTTTGATTTCTTCTTAGTATCTGCCATGATCAGTTGATAAAAATGTAGTCAGATGATCTATACACTAATATTTCTTGAATTTTGTAGCATGAAACACTCAACTTTTATCAAATTATACAACCTTGGTTAAATCATAGTTACTGTAATGTCTTTATCAACATCTTGTGTGAGAATCCATTAATTTACAAAGTAACTTTTTGGAACACTGTAGTGCATACAAAAGGGTTTAAATATTTCAATTGCACATTTTTTTCCAGTTTGATTTAAGTTCGTTAAATTGAAAAACAGAATGCAAAGTAATCGAATTGAAAAAAAAAATGTAAAAAAAGTATTGATTTTTTAAAATTAGAGATGGGATATTTGATACTTTGATGCTATAATACTTCCCGATACTGGGCCGTATGGAAAATGTGAGTATTGCTATGTACATATCAAAACTTATATTTTATGCGTGAAATGTAATAGTATCAATATGTGTATGGCTTGGTGTGCCGTTTTTCCCTATTAAGTATTGATGCATGTGCTACGGGGTAGCTACTGGGTGTAACACCTTAGATGCTAGTGTGGTGACGTTGACTAGCCTATCAATCCTAGCTTGGCCTACCACGGCGAATACTACCTATTCTATTAGGCCAGTGCAGCGCAGGGGGATTAGGTGGAATATTAGGCTGCTTGGGGGTAGGTTTTTCTACGGTGTGTAGGGGAGTTACACACCAGGGTGAGGCAAATGGACGTGGCTGCCCGTCCAGGGAGCTCCATCCTCCTCACTATCAGGATCACCAATTTACAGGATGCCAGCGATCCCAAATGGGTGAAATGAAATGAAGGTTAATTTGAAATGGTGATGGGAGTGCATGGTCTGGCGGACGAGACCTTAACAGGTCAAGTGGGTCGGCATGATGGGACAAAGTCTGCAGCTGGGGATGTTGCACGGGGCCGGTTGTCTGGCTGGGCCAGGATTCGAATCTTAGAGATGGGTCGAAGTTCAAAAACTCAAGCCGAGATTAAGCGTTTACTATTTGACTCTTGAAACTAAGCCAACGTTACTGTCTAGTCGAACCTTGGCTCGATAATCAAGCCACTTTTAATGCAGCTGCTCACCACTTGGAATTAAAGACACTTCGCCTTTGTTTACATGTTGAAACAAATATAAATACAGTGAAACCTTGTTGAGATCCTGTTTACATCAATTTCCAATATCAGTCTTTGTTTTTGGTCGATCCCGGCAAATATCCTATATAAACAATGTTTTTAAAAAACCTGTATGCTTTGACCCTTAAATCATTAATTTTCCAGCATCCATCAATCAATCAGATATTCTGTCCAAAACCGAAATATATTCTGAACAATTGTGTATCTATGAAATACAGTAGATTTTTGATAATTCATTCCAGTTATTACATTTTACATATTTCTGTTCAGTACATTCGCCAAAGATTTTCCACATAATTAGGTTTGGAGGTTATTTAAATGCAAAACAACGTGGAAAATTGGTAACTGGTGCTTTCTATAGTATTGTTTACATTCCGTAACAGTTTTTTCTTCTCCTACATCTTTACTGCATTCATAGGTTGGTGACTATGAGAAACCATCTCAAAATCTTATTCGTCTTACGTATTTACTGTACTCAGATTGGCGGCAATGATATCATATTTCACATTCTCCGACACTGTATCCAACGTTCTTTGGCCGTGTTTGTTATTGTAAACTGGATTTGGAATGAGGTTAGAGCTGTGGCAGTACGTAATTTAATGAGTGTGATTATTATCAGAAACACTCAGCTGCATGTTTGGTTAAAGTTGTAAAGGTTTCAAAAAGACTTGGAAAGTAATGATTGGCAAAAATTGTTGCAAATAGTTGTGGTAATTTTTACCAAGGGATATGTAATATTCTTATACAAATGTGTTATAATTTAGTTTTCGATGCATTTTAGTTCTGAATTATTTGTTTCTTTATGCGACACACATTTAAATTGAGCATCCGTAAGCTTATTTCTTTTAATTATATTTGACAAAATTTAAATAAACATATAATTTAGGATTTCTTTTTACTGAATTAAAAAATTATTCAAACTTAATTTGGCCTAATATGTAGGTGCCATAAAGCTTAGGCTCGACTAGGCTTTAATTAAAAAAAAAAATTGGCTCGGCTTGACATTATTCTTCTAAAGCTTGGCTTGAGGCTCTGAAATTGAGGCTCGCCCATCTCTAACATACATACCACATTGGTGACTAGTAATACTCATTTTACAAATAATTTTTATATTAAATTATCACAGAATGTTTTATAATATTTTGTTGTATTTTAGCGGCACTTTAAACATAGTACAACACGTTTGCAAGTTTTACATTGATGTCGGGTTTTATTTGTTGTGATGGTTTGCTAGATAATCTGCACTGGAATGGCTGTTAGAACATATAATAATCCTGCAGCAATTGATTATTGCTAGAGTTGGTTGTTTACCTGTTCTGTTATTTTGAACATCAAAGTATTTCATTCACTACTGCACCAGGCTTAAATGCTTGTAAATGAAGAGTTCAAATTTTAACTTTTTTTAGTTAAATAAAGTTAAATGAAAAATTGGCGAAACCGATTCTTTGCGATTGTGTTTGTAGCTACAATCAGTTGAACGCCATTTTGAAACAGGGAACAGCTGTCTGCAAATATTGATGCTAGTTAATCTGCAAGATGCCCATTGTGTAGGCATGTGCATTTGATTTATACTGTATTATTAGATTGTTTAATATTTAGATAGTGTAAACGTAATATAACAACTTAAGCATGAAATAATAGTGAGAATAAAGTAAAATAGATTTAAAACTGGAAAAGACAGGATATATTATACTGTAGTCGCTATATCCTATATAGTTGGTAAATAAAGGTGTAAATGAAAAAAGTAAGTTAACATGTGTCAGTGGGGCATGAAAATTTGTGCAGTGAACTTTACATTTTTGGGACAGTTGGTAGCAAAAAAGAAAATTCTATTTATCTCTCAGTGTGTTCTTGTTCAAAACTTCAAAATTGAGCAATGGCTGGCTTTAATTTTTTATGGATTATAGCTGTGTGGGAAACTGCCAGTATTTGATAATCGTAAGGGGCCATTATGGGTTATTTTTTAAATTCAGTTTGTTACTTTAGCGAATGAGGCTTCTATTACAGCATTATTCAAGAACTGCATAGGATTTAATAGGTGGGGGTGGGAAAATGAAAGGAAAGCAGATAGTGATTCTCACATAATTTAAAGGAACCAGAAACAAGCAGTGGCAGAACAAGACTGGCATCCCACTGCAAAACATTAGTCATTCTCTATTGAGATGATAATATTTTCATGTCTCTGTCTTCTCCATTATTGAAATAGTTATTGTTGGTTTTTGCTAAATGTAATATTAGTTTGGCAAACCTAGTTTAACTTTGTAAACTGGAAGTCCACAAGTTCATAATTTGTCAATATTATTTAATGATTATTTATTTGTATTTGGTAGACTAATTCAAGTTTGTTAAAGCAAATCAAGAAAGTGTTGTTTGAAGTCTGTTATCACAATTATCGTTTATGGAGGGGGGGGGGGGGGGGGCAGATGTGCTGTTTTAGTTGTGGAACGTGCTGCTGCACAAGGATTTAACACACTTCTAGAAGAAGAGGAAACAACTTTGACAAGTAAAATTATTATTAGAGTCCAAGTTGCTGTAATAAATAACATTGAAAGTGCAATTTTTAGTTACTATAAGTACTTAAGTTTTAGCTGTAAATGGATGAACAAATATAGTTCACATTCTCGTTGAAAATGCCTTGTTTTCAAAGTACAGTATAACCTTGTAATAACATACCCACACATAACATTTTCCTGCATATAACACCATTAGTTCATGGCCTCACCATTTCTCCATAAGGCTTAATGGTTTCATTTCCTGCTTATAACATCAATGTTTCTTCAATTCCTTGCACCATCTCAGAATGTAATTTTTCTCTTAATAAGTAAAAATTCAGACATACAGTGAAACCTTGTTAAGATGTTTAAAAAATATACTGAAAAATGTGTGCTTATTAAGTAGGAAAACTTATTAAAAGTGAAAAATTGTGCAAAGTGCAATCTTTCTAAACTTTAGTAACCAGGAAAACTTCTTAAAGAGGGTTCTACTATATTAACAATGCAGTAGCCTGCAAACAGATACAAAAAACAGTTTATACTTGAAATATTAAGGATTTTAAAGGTTATGGTCCTGACAATTACTAAGATAACCAAGAATAGATGAGTGAGCAAGCCTACAGAATGCATGTCATGACTAGCTATTTATATACAAAGTTATTACATTAGAAGTTTTGCAGCTTGATGTTTCCCTGTAGGTGTAATATTATTTTCTGCTTATAACATTTTCCTTCATATGACACTTTATTTCACTGACCCCATTCCAGTAGAACAAGGTTCTGCTTTATTCTGTATAAGCAAGAGATGAATTGCAATGTGGAATGTGTTAATATAGGTTTTGAATTTGTGAAAATAATGCTTACTGATATTTACAAAAGACTACACTCTAGGACTATTTCTCTATAGACACTCTGGTGCTGTACTAACTAGTATCTGGTATAGAATGTATTGAAGGTCTTTCTGTTACACCTCTTACTATGGTACTATCTGTTCACAAAAACTTACTTTCTATCTTTCTTAAATTTTTTTTTTTTGTTCACTAGCACTCACAACTTTTCCTAATGATATTTAGTGTAGTTCAAGTCAAGACATGGCAGGTTATTTGACTTCATCCGATCTCTTTGTCCTCAGACCTTTCGAATAAAGTCTTTGCTTTATGGAATGGATGACTGTCATGCCAGTAAATCAGATTGGTCAATTTCACATTGCTGCCACGGTACTTCAAGTGCTGAATTGTCCAAAATAGTTTTGTATGTTATGATGGTCATAAATCCAAGTGGACCACGACCATGCATCCACCCCTTTCCTCGAAAGTGTTTGGCTGGAACAGTTGATAGATTACTGTAAAGCTGCACTATCCCCACATCACTTAGCATGATTTGTCATGCCATTGGATGGGCCTCCCTTACCATTGTTTATGACGACATCCTTTGCACCACTGAAAATAATGGTGGTATTTGTTGTAGTAATCTTAGGCATACAGATTGCAGCTCTGTCTGGAATCAAAGTGCAACCATCTCATGATGGATGGTATGTTCACCCAGAGCTCTACCAGATGCTTGTGGGATTTTTCAATATCTTTGGCTATTGTTGGCATGGGACATTATCATTAAACTTAACAACGTTACTGAGAATTTTATCCCATTACTAATAGATAATTATCAGTTACCTCCTCTTCCACCTCCTTCCTCCCTCCACCTCCTCGTATTTGGCTGGGTCAGCATAGTGAAATGAAATGTCTCAGCTCCTATATGTCTACCGTTTATTCCTCCTTGATTGTACTTCAATTATCTCCCCTGTTCTGTACTGCTGTCATTATCTGTTTCTCCCACTTTTTACCTGTAATGTTCTTGAACATGTTTTCATAATTTGTTTGGGTAGCCTGATTCCTCTCATTCTTATCTGATTACCACTAGTGCTATTACTTCATTGTAGCTTTTTCGATAGTAGCATTCAAATCTTGTACTCTTGCACATGCTTAGCCTTATCTCCTCGTAAACTTCATGCCACCACATTCCACCTCTCTTATCCATTGTCAATGTTTCCGCTGTAATTGTGACACTCAGCACATAGCATGATCTGTACACCACATGTTTTTCATACCATATTTTTTTTCCATACCAAATTTCTTGCACATCCGTTGAAGGCACCCTGTTGTCGTCTCCTAACTGTTTTGTCCTGGTTTGTTCCTCCTGCATATTTTAATGTTGACATCTCTTTTAGTAATGTAATTTTTTAGTTGCAACATCATCTCATTCTTAGAACTAAGTTTATGTGCAGCTTACATGCAAGTATGTCTGGTGATAATGGCCAAGTAGTGTTTGTTAATCTTGGTTGCTTTTTCACGTATTCATACTCTACTATTTTTCTATAAAGCTTCCATTATATTGTTTCTTTCATGTATATCTGGGTTTATAATATTTTCAATGTGTTTTTGCAATTTCTAGGATGATGACAAATCACCAATGCCTAATGACAAAAAGGATGGTGAAGGCAAGAAGAAAAAGCAATTGGTGAAGACAGTGGAGCTGCCAATAGATGTCTGCACACATGGATATTCTCAGACAGATCTGAACTCCTTTGCAGAACTGGAGGTATGAAAATGCTTTTTTATTCATTTGCAGAAAATTTAATATTAAATATTCTAGACCAAACAGCAGGTGGGGTGAGGGTGTCAAAAGTAATGTTTCAATGTTAGTAATTCTTTGCACATCTTATGTCATTCTCACATTTATAGTGCACATTAATGTTACTAAAAATTAATTCCTAATGTTTGGGGCTTGTCGATTTTGTAAATGGTAGGTAGTGTATTAGGTGATATGTGTGTGGTTGACACTTATATTCTGAAGAGAACTGTAGTACGGTGTACAAGTATATGAGGCTAGACATTCGTTCCTGCTTTGAACTTGACATGCCATGGACGTCATATGCACTAGCCTTGCGACAGGCTCTCCGCCCCCCCCCCCCCCCAATTCAAGGTGTAAGCCACACATGAGTAGAATGATAAAGGGAAGTCTGTGACAAGGACAGAAGAGAGGTCCCAGGAGCTGACTGACCACCATGTTCTGATGTCACCTTATTGATATATTGGATCTACAGGACCTTGAAAAATGACCCCACATCCTGGACTCCATACCCATGTCCTTCAAATGACCTTAAATACAAAAAATATCAAAATTCTCCAAAAATACAAAAAAAAATTGTTAAAAACTTAAAAAAAAATTGATTAAAAAAATATAAACAAAAATTTTAATAGATTTAAAATTTTGAATTTTCTAGCATAATTTGTTTGCAGGACAGGCACCAGGCGATGATCACTGCCCGCCATGTTACAATGTCATCCAACAGCCACAATGAATCTGGGTGATCTTCACCTTGACCTCATGCCTGTGACCTTGGCTCTGTGCCCATAATCTTGGAATCTCAAAATATTCCAAACAAAAATTTCTTAATATTTATGAAAAAATTCTAAAAATTAAACAAAATTATTTAATGTCTTACATGCAGGAGGTCCAGGGTTTGATGGCAGGTGGACTGCTAAGAATCGGGCACAAATACAGTATCAATCATAATACATTTTTATTGGCTGTTTAGTCAGCTCCCTTTCAAACACCTTCCTCACCAAACTACATCTAATGTTCATTTATTTTTAGTAAAGTTCACTATGTTGCACTGGTAACTCATGTTTTGGGCACTAGGTGTCAGATAAGTACTATCAGCAAGAATGCTATTGACCTGTATTGAATGGCAACAAAAGTCCTTAGTAAGATTGACACATTTAATTTTGTTTTATTTTCAACATATTTTTTTTTCAATTTGACTTTTATTTACTATAAAAGCTGGCATTTTTTTATTACTATTGTCTTGACAGAGAAATAAAACTACATATTAAAAAAAACTAATTTTTTTCAGTAGTGTACAACATGAGAAAATGCAATTGAAAAATGCATATACACAGGTATATTAATTACAAACTTCACTGTTCACCACTTGACATACGATGACATAATACTTAAGATCGAACCATAGCCCTCCTTATGTGCACATCCCCGGCCGGGTCACCGAATTTTCGCAGGTGGTAATCTTGCCGGACGATGCCGTAGGTCAGCAGGTTTTCTCAGGTATCCCTATTTCCTCGCCCCTTTATTCCAGCACTGCCCCATATTCCCTTCAGTCACTCTCATCGCTTAACAAAACCTCACTGCTAATAGCCACCCAAATCTCTTAACTCACTCTCTTGTGCACATGCTCGTTTAAAATTTAAAAAAAAAAACTGGCTCGCAATTATTGTATACACCATTGAATTAGTCTTTCTGTGAAATAGATGGACTGTATAAGAAATTTAACATACATTACTATGTACATGTAAATTAAATTTATTTACTTATATACATTGTAGGTTTCTAATTATTTGGTTACAGAACAAAAGGCAGAGTTGTTTCAGGAATTATGGGTGCAACAGAACGGTTTACAGGGATTTATGAGAGAAGAAAAAAACTAATTTCAGCAGTTAGCAGGAAAATTCACAGATTTCAGGGAAAAATTCGACAGGCAATCAACTGAAATTAACAATTTGAAATTGGCAGTAAAACAAGGTGCAGGATTAGGTAATACTAATTAAATTATTGCAGAATTGAAGAGTGACCTAAATGTGAAATTGATAGAGGTTAGGGAGGAATATGCAACCAAGGTAAATCAAAGTGATAACAGGGTTGTAGAATTGTCAAATAATGTTTCTATGAGTAATAGTGAAATTGCAAAATGTCAAGAGTAGAGTAGTAACTGTAACACAAAATTGCTATGGTTTGAAACTAATGTAAACAAAATTCAGACCACAGCAGAAGGTTTCGGGGTTGAACCACAAAAAACTCTTGATGAATTAAAGCTGTGATTATGTTCAGCTGTTGTTTTGCAACAACCAAGGTTAACTCTGAACATCTGTATTTATTGTGATACTGCTGAAGGCACTACGACGTGTACAAAGTTATTGTGAAAATGGTGGGTTCCCCAAAATGGAGAATTGTTGACTAGAAAAGCTGTAAGGCTGAAAAAAAAACACAAGGTTGACACATGTCTGATAGTTAAGGCTGGATCACGGTCGTGTGGTTTTGGTTGCACTTAGGTCGGTTGTGCGTGTAGGTTTTATTTAGGCTTAATTACAGCTGGATATAGTAGTCGGGGGGTGTACGTAGTTTTCCCAAGTATGTATTTCAATAATTTGAATACAACAGTACATAATATTCTGTTACTATTTACTAACTCGTTGCAACTTGTCCTCAGCAACTATATCCTCATGATATAATTGATTGAAAATAGAGAACATAGGTGAAGATGTGGCACGAGGTTCGGTGACACTTGGTTTTCATAGAATACGTAACATTATAAATTAATGCAAACAACTTAATGTCTTAATTTGTTTATTTCAGACCAAAAAAGACCAATAAAGTCTATGTTGACAGTTTTGATCGACAAGTCATTAAAGACGCTATAGCAAAATTCTATTTGGTGAAGAAAATTGTACAGACAGTAGCCAAACTTACGCCAATTCTTCGCAAAGGTATTGGATGGAAGTGGAGCCAATCGTCACTACGAAGACTCCTGAAAGACATGGGTTTTTTTTGTGGAAGTGGTACCAAAAGAATCGCAAGTTTTTGGTTGAACAAGCTGATGTAGTTTGGCGTTCTAAGTTAACAATGCTGAAACAGCTTAGGGGAGAAGGCCGAGAAATATTTTACCTAGATGAAACGTGAATAGATACTAACAAAAGTGCTGGCTGAAAGAAGGCGAGGTTGAAGGTGTGTTAAGAAGTGGAAATGCTGTGAACAGACTGGTTGTTGTCCACATAGGATCCAGTGAAGGTTTTCTCCCCGGAGGCCTTTTAATTTATAAGGCAATTGCCACCACTGGTGACTACCATGGGCAAATGAATGCTTTAAACTTCGGGAAGTGATTACGCAGAAAGTATTGCCAAACGACGAAAGTTGTGGAATATGTGATGAAGGAAGACTGGGTTTGGATTTTGCACCAATGTCAAGAATATTGAAGATGAATACTGGGAAGAAGACCACCTCATGGAGACAGCTGTTGACGAGCTGCTAATTAAATTAGGCGATGACAGTGACACTGATAATACAAGAGATTCCTATTCCGATTAAGACAAATACAGTGACCATGAAATGTGCAATAACAGCGATGACTCAAGTTAGGCTCAACCGCTGTAACATGTATTTTCATTTGACGTCAGGAGTAAGGTGATTGCAACAAGTTCTTTAAAATTTTTGTTTCACCTCATTTTCCTGAATATTTTTACATAAACATTAAATAAAGATTTTAAAATACATATATTGCAGTAACATTTACGTTCATTTCAAAGATTCTTGTTATAAACTTTTGTACAGTATTGTGTTTGCAGAAAACAATCATCACTAAAGTTTTTGTAATTAGTTTTCTCTCTTGTGTTTGGTAAAAAGTGAAATGTGTTATTTTTCTTAGTTCCCTGCTTTTTACTATCATAGCAACTTTGAACAAAAAATATATTTTGAGATGTTTATGTATTATTTACAATTTAAATGGTATGTATTGATTATAAGTTTGAAGTTTTCCTCTACTTGTATGGACTATGCTAATGTGAAAAAATACGCTGTCTTTCCTACATATCTAGTTTGTAAAACTTTACATTTTTGGTTTTATTAATAACAGCAATATGATAATTTTTATCACCACTAATGAATGTTGGCTAACTTGTGGTAAAAGAGGCTAGCAGAGTTTTTATTTGAAGTCAGTAAGTAACTCGTGCCATATGTGTGCTTCAGAATACATCATAGTAGTCCGATGTTTGCGGAACTTAAAGGGCTTAGGGATGCACGCCGTGTAAAACGTGAGTATATTTTTAAAATCGAAATGCGGTGACGTGCAATTATTTTTCAGTTCCAAGCTGGTATTCCAATTTTTGCGGAACGGGCAGTAAGTTCCAGCACAGGTATGTTTTGAGGGAGTGGGGAAACCCGAAGGCTGGCCTGAGAGGCACGCATCAGAGGAGAGAGGACAAGCTAGGACTAGGGAGTCCACCCTTCAAGACGTTTGACACTGACAATAGGTACCCTAACGTGGACAAATCCTATACCCACCAGGCGTACCCATTAGAATCCTTGTCACCGCAGAAGGGAAAATTAGGCATACCCCAGAGGGAATCAGCACTCGTATCCACCGAGCTCAGTCCAACCCTCTGATTAGGCCCGGACGTAGGTAGGGTCTCACACACTCTCCTCCTCCCCCTGACACGAGTGGGTAACAGGTTCCAGCCGGGGTGTGTCCCTATAGATTAAGAATGAAAGAAGAAGAAGGAACACAGAATTATCTATGCTTTGCATAATTTAATCTAATAAGTGTTATTTCATATGTAATTATCAGGAAATATTATTTTCATATAATTTTATAGAAAAAAAATATTTTTGTGAGTAAATTTTGTCAGCACAAAGTAATATGCTCTAGTAATTTTGTTGCACTATAGTTTTGTTAAGGCTAGTTGGAAGCTATTATGGTATATTGAAAGAAACTGGGAATAGTTTTTATCAATGTAATGTATTTGTCATGACTTTTTGTCATCATGATATGCAATTGATGTAACATTATACATAGAATATAAAAAATTGAGTGAATTATTATTATTGGTAGGTAATAGTGATAAAACAATGTTATAAAGTACCGTGTATATAAATTTTTTCTAGTATGAGGAAGAGTGCAAATGAACTAAATGTAATTTATATTAATCAGACTAATACTATGGCAATTAAAGTACAAGAATATTTTCATAAATTGTTAATGGATCATGAACGAGTGGTAAATGTTGATGCTTGACATCTTTGTAACAATGGGTAAAACAGACCAACTCATTAGCGGGCAAGATTTGCACCCAATTTCATCTGAGTTTTATTGTTGACATTTGAGACATTATGAACTCTTACTGTCTACCAAGGTATGAATGGATGTTCCAGCCAAAGATTTTATTATTCACTGGTCCACCAAGACTATGCAACAAGGCACAGAGTTCCACTGCACGTCGCTAGATGGCTACACCAATATGCTCTGCCACCTCATCTCCAAGCCGGCTGGTGATGTTAAAGCAGTTATGCTATCGCTCCCTTCTCTCCAGCGACCACCCCTAGCCAAATGACTGAAGGGGAAGGACCCAAAACAGTATAAGTAGGAGCCAGAAGTTGGCTCATGGCCAGTTTTCATTGGGCTCTCACGGTCCGCATGACCAGCCTGTGACTTAAGTTCTCATTTAGACCAGTCGTCATTTCTCCACCGCACACTCTGCTGGAGGACTGACCAGCCTGCTTGCTTCAGCCCTCACTGTCTGCTATTAAGCTAACTTAGCACACTTCGTTCCTAGTGGCTACTTTCCCTTCCCTCACTGCACTTTTAGTGCCGAAGGGAATACCTATCCTTGGTCTCCATCATGCCTTGTCACCGGAAACATCCATCTCAAACCTGCTTAGTCTCACCAAAGATTTCATGCCAAACGTCCTCTACGCACTGGCCACTGCAGTCTCTTCTGGGTAAACATATGCATAGGGAGTTTAGTACTAGTTTAAGTGGTTTTCACAGCGCTCGTCTACCCCACAACATTGTTAGCTCAGGACCAGGTCACCTCTACCTGGATAACGTAGGTTTAAATATTTCGTAAGCTTTTGCCAACGTAGGAGAGGTAGTGCAAGACCACTTGTTTATTTCCCGTAACAAGTAATAAACAATATATAACTGACTCCGTGTTACCCCTTTCCTGTAGAGTTTTCACATTTCCTAGTTTACCTCACACTGCTGAGGGGAACGCAGGTGAACCGGGAAACTTACTCATTCAAGCCAGTAAACTATTAGTTTTCCCACACGCATTAGCAAGGCCAACCTTTCTGCATACCCCGTTAGGCAGAATGGTAGCGCCCACACACAGGTACTCTGTCAAGTTCAGCTTATGGACTCTGTTCTCGCCCTCTCCACCGCATTTTGGTGCCGGAGGGCTCGATCTCTGAGTTGGGAAGACTTGGGCTTCCGAGCGTTCACCCATGTGCTGGGACTGTTTGACGATGAGGCCTGAAACTCAGTGCTCACCGCGTTTTGGCGATAAGCACTGCAAAAGGGTGTCCGTTATGTCGGCAGGTGTTCCACGTGGCCTACACCAAGTAGGGGTACACGTAACCTGCAAACCATCGCTGGTGTAAGGGTATGTTCTGTTTCCAAATTCATTTCTCCTGCTGGAGTGGTCTCAGCGAGAAAGTTAAATTGGTGCTAACTGCCTCTGGGCGCTTGCAGGAATTTATCTCCTCCCTTGTCGCCACACTCAGCCAGCTCTCGCCTAAGGACTAAGTCCAGGCACTGCGCCAGTTACTGATTCCTGTTACACCAGAGATCCTGTAGGACTTCTTCGAGGCACCAACATGTCTGAGTGAGGAGATTCACCCCTGGATTGCAGAGTACTCCAGTCAGCCAGATCAGCCTCCTGTCATTCCTTCTGCATCTTCAGACTCAAACCAGCAGCACCGCTCCTGACAACACACACAAGCGTCGAACACCAGATCGCTCGGCCACCTGTGGGCACGCCTATCATTCGATCCAAGTCATACCTCCTACTAAGGTTACGCATCGCCCAGAGGTTCGGAAAATCTAGCCCCTAAAGCAAAAGGTTTCATTGCCCGAACCTGATTTTGTGCCCTGCTGCAAAACTAAAAACTACCAGGCCCGTTTTTTACACTGGGCATGCACCAGTACCCCGTAGAGATTAAACGAGAAACCCGTACAAACCACCCGCGCCCCACAAACCTAACTCCTCTTTGACATAGTGAACAGCCAGTCTGCTGAGGCATCACCCATCAGTGTTTCAGAATTAACTGAGCATATGCATTAAACATATTGAAAATTTTTGTGGATGATAAACTTAATGTAATGATGCTGTGTTTTATTATATTATTATGATTTAAAGCGACTGTGTACGATAATTGGTTTTTGTGTCATAATTGAAGCACATTATGTTTTGTATATATTGAGTTAAATTTTGCAGAGGGACACCTTGTAATATTATTCTGAATCCATTCTTGTATAATGTGAAGAAAAATTTTTTTGTTTTAATATATGTATAATTGCAATTCTTTTAGAGCGGCAGATTTAGATTGTTTACATGAGTTTAATAGATGACAAAAAGGTATTAATTTTGATGGGACAGGTATGAGTCACCTTATACGAGATTTAGCACTAACCTAAAGTGAAAGGTAGTAGCTGTGTTGTATTTTGGACAGACCTTGGGTCTCCTTTTTATATGTTGATTGTTGATCCCAGTGAAGAACCAGATTGAGCTGGTTACATACATCAAAGTCATCCTAGGCCCTACTGCAACTAGACAACACATACTGAATGTGAATGAAGCATTGCAAGTGCTTGGAAGGAGACCTGTGATATGTACTATTTTATTGTAATATGTTCTGATTAATTTACTTTGTGTAAGAATGTAATGTGGTTTACTTTACTGTGACGCATGACGTCTTCTCTATCATAATAAACTACTGCTACTCATCAGTCAACTACACCCCTGACAGCTCGTCCAAGAGTCATGTCGCTGCCGCTGACATCTGCAAGACTGTATTACCTACCGGGCAGGGACAGGCATCCCATTGATAATTATTATTTCGCCCAATAAGCCACCGAGAATATGCAAGGGGTCCGTGGCAAGTACTGCAGTGCACCACTAGATGCCGCCACAGACAGACTTAGATCCTGGCGCTCTTCACTACGCCGCCCGCTCAGAGCACCCAGATGCCGGGCTCATACCTGCTGTGCCCCCTCCCCAAACGCACTATGCCAGCAGAAGAAGGGATGGCTGAGAAGTATAAAAGGGCTGGCAGTCAAGCCTCCCGATAGGAGTTCTTCTCAGTACTCAATCGCTTCCTGAGCTCTCACCGCTCCAGTTACTGGTGCCGAGGCTCCAACCTCTCCTAAGCTTCATCGCTCTCTTTGTAGGGCCGAAGTTCCTCTCCAGCAGAATCCTAAGGAAGACCCAGCGGACGTCAAGAAGTTACACTTAGACATGTTCGGTCCCTTACGGACAGTCACCTGAGAGTAGAGCTTGCCTCGAGAAAACATGCATTAAGTAACTGCCTAATCCACCCAGTTGTGCACAGGGTGCCTTCCCCTGTATAACAATAGGTTGTTTAATCTTCCGTATACTCCGTGGGGGAATTAGGAGTTAGCACCTCTACCATCAGTGTTTATTTCACTTTGGTAAATAAACACCGTTGTTACCAGTCATCTCAGCTTTCACTCCAAACTCCTTCCTATGTCATATCGGTGCTGCAGGACTTGGCAGGAGACCGGATTTTGATACTGCTGAACGCACACTGCACAACAGAACACGTACATCCTTGGAATGCCACCTGTTCCTTGTACGTCATAGGAGGAAAGGTAGAGCCACAACATTAGGATACCGTCCTGTGAAAATTGGCTTGTCAGCTCGAAGTCACCCCTTCCCCATTGCTCCCTCTGTGGTGCCGAGTAGGGGTTCGTTCTTCTTTGAGTTCGGGGAGACCAGTGACTCCGGGACTCTCACCACACCATCATTGGAAGGCTACCCATTCCTTGCACCACGTGGAAGGAACGGTAGTGCCAAGAGGGCTGCAGTCTGGTGTAGGGAAGTCTTCTCCCATGGGACACCCGCACACTGTTAAACACTGACACGTCAACTTCCCAACTCCTGCTGTTCTGATCTATACCTCAGGCCATACACCCACAGGATTGGAGTTGAGAGACAGGCCAGAAAGGCGAGGGCAATTGCTAAGCTTTCCCAGGGAGTATGTATCCTTCCTAGTGGGTCCGGGTTACTCAGTCCACTGGAACAAGTTGCACTTCAACGACTCCTCAGCATACCAGTTCCAGACATTATTCCCATCGGACTGTTCAAGCCACCCACCAGGGTCGCGGAGGTACACCATCCGGTAGTGTGGGAGGCACTCTTTGGCATCAGACAGCCAGATGAATCCGAACCGCAGCCAGAAGCACCTGTACCGGAGCAGATCAACACCCCAGTCAAGCGAAACACCAGTCAGTGCTAATACACGGGTACCCGCCAACCCCACACTACCTCACCGAACTGCTGTGCCACTACCCAAGCCGGTACCTCGTAGGGGGGTCAAGGTCGTGGGGCCTGACTTTGTGCCCAGCCGTTGACCCACGAGGCCCGTACTATACACTGGGCGAGACCTGCACCCCGGACCAAATAAAGTAGATTAGACACAATTCGCCTAGTGTCGGCTATGATTTCTAGGGGCAGGGGTAGTCTGACAGCCGGGACTGTCATGCGTGAACTGTTGCACATCTTTATATATCAATGTATAACCATGTAAACAAATATTTTTTCTTGCACGAGATGGAATCGCAGTACAGCCATCATACAGTCACCATTCAGGTAGGTTTCAATTTGGGACTGGTTTCTTCTAAATATTTCCTAAACTGAGGGGGTAATGTAATGTTGCTCTATAGAGCAATTGATATGTTTGAGAAATATTTATTTTTCTTTATTTCTTTTTAGGTGTAAGGAAAGTATACTAACATAACTACATGCACACAATGTAATGTAAACATTGATTTTGACAGATGCTACATTGCAGTGATATGGCACTGTTTGTTTATGTTTGGCGGAAGGATACGAAACGGGCCTGCAAGTAGATATTTAGCAGGGCCCTGAGAAAGTTGCTTACAATGGGGAATGGACTATAAGCAGTATCGTGACAGGATTTAGCCTTGAAAAAGTCTTGAGCAATGTGTCCTCTACAGATATGTATGTAACTGCAGGAGGTCACAGGGTTTGCAGGGTATGTAACAGATATCTCCTAACACACCCTACCCTATCACAAGCCCAGCTTAAGCGAAGTATAGGGGGCCAGATCTGAGCGACTAGCGCTAAAAACAAAGATTGATTACAATAAGCGAAGGCTTAAAGGTGTAGGCTGGTAAGTGTCTGAGCAACTGGTGCTGGCACGGGCCGTCTCAACTTATATACTAATCGCGGGCCGCTGCCTGTTACTGAAATGTTGGTGCCACTAGGGCGAGGGGTATTTGCAGAGCAAGGGGTGGAATGCATGGTTGCCAGCCTCTGTGATGTCACCGGCCGGCTGGAAGGGGGATGTGAAACAGAAGAATTTGCAGTCTTTTAAGCTTTGCCAAGGTGAACAGGTTAATAAAACAATCTGCAAGGCAGACAGTACAATCTCGCACGTTAATGAAATTAATTTTCAAACTAGGTGGCAAATGACCTAGGGATGGAGTTGGTCATTAAAGTTCAAGGTCTGTAAAAGGGGAGGTTGGCTCAATCACCTGCTGCGTGCTGAGTGGCTGCCTGCTTGTGACGTAGCGTGCAGCCCTGAACCGAGTGCGCGGCGTGCAAGCCGAATATAAAGAAAAAACAAACTCGTCATTACAACCAAACCATTAAAGATAATTGCACAAAACTTTGTGTTAGGTGTCCGGTAATGTTTCTTCCTATCTGAGGTCTTGTTTAATTTTATCTGATGCACTCCTCTCGTAATAAAATAAATTATCGCGCTGTTTTGTGTGCTCGTGTTATTGTAGTTAAAATGTTTTTCAGTTATAAGTTGGTTTTGTAAGCATATGAAATGCAACTAAATATTAAAATTGAAGATCCTTGCTTAGTTAACAGACGTAGATGTAACAGATTTGTAAAAACGAGCTAACTTCTTTGTTTCAAAATAGTGTGAACATTCCGCAACATTTTATTAGCTAGCGTAAAAATATTGATACCGAAACTACTATGGCCACACATTTACAAGGGTGTTATTTTTAATATGTTCATATACAGTAACAGAATGCGAAGAGGTAATTTCAGTTGAAATCGAACATCCTTCCATGGAAATATTAACATGTTTTAAGAATATAGTGTATTTAAAATGTAGCTTTTTCAAGCAGAGAGACTTACACACTCAAGGAATGTATGTCATAATTAAATAAAATCATAATTAAACACAATTGAGCTAACTCATTAACATTTATTTAAAGTTACTTTCGAAATGGATTAACAATAGTGTAACAACAGCTTCATGAAATATTCTTGTGGTCTGCATTTGTAATTCAAGAGCAGTTACTATATTTACCGCAACTTTGCTGAAAATCTGTATCTACAGAACGGCACTGTTAAAAATTTCCGTCATGTAATGGAGTTTTTATACAAATTTACCATTTATGTACGCAAATCAGATCCGTTATGATGGAAGACGGCACCAATTTCCATACTTAACAAAATACGAAGCTATCTGTGATTGTCATAGCTTCGTGTGTCAGGAACAAACATTGCCAAGATACACAAAGCCTTCTTAACCACCATAAAATGAAAAAGTTTGTTCTTGTGCCTTTTAAAATATTTGCGTATCAAATACTGTAATTTAAAACACCACAAGATAGCACAAAAACTTTGTAACAGGCAGTATCGCTTCAAACATTTCAACCATTCGAAAGATTGAAGATGTCTATTGTTGTAAATATTAACAACACTATTGAAGTATCCGCATAGGAGTACGGTGGATGAGCAGGGCACTAGGTTATGAACGTTTTAATTAGTGTTAAAATTCCGCTTTAGGGCAAAATGGACATAAAATATTTAATCAATTTCTGTTGCACAGTGCAACATCCTTGTTTAGGCTATTCACAGTAAAGTGGGCACTTTTGAAAGCCCTCTCATTTGGAATAAGTTTCAATAAATGTGTGTTATTTTAGCCCTAAACGTTAACTTCAGTGGAATACGGTGGAATAAATACTCTGATTTATTACTTACATGGCAATATTTATATGAAAAGTTGGTTAAAGGATAAAAAATTGCCGAAAGAAAAAAGTAACCAAGGCCTCAAAAGTGCTCACTTTACAGTGACTACAGTAATGCAATTTTTATAAAATCACGTCGCATGTCACTGTAAAATAATTTTTAATGTACACGGAAAGTTCTGTAAATTCAAGGAATGTCCGTCACCGAGAAAAAATGTGTGTCCGTAATACTACTGAAAACTTTCAATGTGGTAGTATTACTTCATTGTTCAATTCGAAAGAAAATGGTTACCTGTCAGTTCGGAATCAAAAACCAGAAGCAGAAAACAACAGCAAGAAACGTTATTATAAGCCAGGAGCTCATGATAACAATTATAATGCTGCTGAAAGTTATTTTACTGTCTATTATAGCTGTCCAAGTGATTTGAGAATAGTTAGATATTGATACCCGATATATTTGTCCTCCAAAATTTCTCTTTGAAGTGTTGAGAGAAAGTTTAAGATGTATCTGGGATGAATTTGTCTTCTCTTCTACATTTAAAGGTCCATTCCGTTTTCCACGCATCCTTTGGAAATCGGAAATCTGTGATAGGAAATTAAATTGCTGTGTAATTTAGTTTTATCTAAACTATAATTACAGCAGACTACAACAGCACACCTTGTACCTGGCATCATACAGTCTACTCAGACAACAGAAAACACGTGTCCATCGTCAAAACAACAAATAGATTGCTCGCACTGGAACACTGGAACTCTGGAACTAATGCAGCGTGGAATGCAGGCTGGGTTGCCTGAGAGGGCCGCAGGGTAAGTCGTGCCTCTGCCCCTTGCCCCTCAAACCTCTCTTCTACATGGCTCTTCTTGGGTCAGTTTTATCACGATTTTCGGAGCCAATATCACTGTTTCATTAATAGTAGAAATGTGTAAATTCATTATTTGTTTTTTAAAATACAATTCGCTTACTGTTTTCTCCAGTTCCATTTAACATGTTTTATCCGAGTTTACTGTATTACCCACATCTCACTGTGGAATTGTAAATGATAATGAATGTAATTGGAAGAATTTATTTTGAGTAAACAGTTGGGTTAGCTATGAGAATAAGAGTTGTTTTACATCAAATGTATTGTTTTTTAATTTTTTTTTGTAATTAGTGGAATTTAGTTCTTGTTTTTAAAGTAGAGTATCGAACAGGAGTAATGCATATTAAAAAGTTTTTTTTTCTGCATATGTGAAACAAATTTAAATTTTGATTAAAAACAAATTAATTTTTAAAGTTTGATGGGGGTTTTGAAAATTATGAGGGATGTTGATAAAAGTTTTAATAAATCTAGCAATACTGAATAATACAGAATGTAATTCATTTTTAAAAGAAATATCAGTTTGAAAAACTTAAGTTTAAATGCTGATGTATTCTGTGGCTTTATTAAGTTATAAAATTTAATGCCAATACAATTGTCCTCTTCAGACTAAACGTAAAAAAATTTGATGAAAACTGTTTTCAGGTAGTACATAGGAATACTGCGATTTGATGGTAATCATGTTACTTTTGGGTAAGTTTGTCTTTTTTGTGTGATGTTGTAAATGAAAGTCGATAAACTTGGGTATTGTTTTTCTTGTAATGTTGTATAGATGTGTAATATTTTGTATTTTTTGTGAGTGTTGCGAGCTGAAGCTTCTATGTATAATTATTATTGGATATATCTTGGAGGTTCGCAATATGGCAGTCATTATTATTGATTGATTATTAATGGGTTTTACTACATTAATTTGTTGTAACAATTTTACCACAGAAGTTGTTTAAAAGATTTTGGAGGTTGGTTAACAGACTTGATAGTGTGTGCAAAATGTTTAATATCTGTATTGTTTTTATTTCTTTCGCTTCACAGTAAACATAAAAGGTATTGTTAATTGAAGAAACTTTAATTAATTGTGGAACTTCTTGGGGAAATATTTGTCCAAAGATGTTGAGTGGTTTAGTTGGGAAAGCTCTTGTCTTGATTTAAATTTTGCACTGACCTAATATGGAGGGCAGTAGCTTTTTTATAGTTCTGGGTAGACTTGGGTGCCCTTTATAAGTGTTGTGTGCTAATCCCAGTGAGGAACCAGAGTAGTAATAAGCAGTCTACCTACATTGTGGGTACAACCTCAATCTTAAGTGAAAAATAATTGTACTTGTAATGTGAACAAGTGATATGCATCATTTTCTTGCAGCATCCCAGTAGATATCTTGAGTGCTCTTCAACATGTGAAGTGCATATTTTTTATTATGTTAATGAGTTTGGTTATTGAGTTGTAAATTGAAGTTGTTCATAAAAAAACTGTCGCAGTAGTCTGCAGGGTAGACGCATACAAGGTAGGTTTCGATTCGGGAATGGTTTTTGCAAAATCTCTCTCAAACCGAGGGGGGTAATATAATGATGCACTTAATTATAATAACTAAATGATAGTGCGACTTCGTTTGCATGATATTTTCGTAAAGTTATTAAAATTAAGCCTAGTTTCATTAGGTTTTGTATTTAAAATACTAATATTTCTTCTTTCAGGTTTAATCGAGTTATTAAATTACACCCTGCCATCGCTTTGCAGGTGTTTTATTTTAGCATGATATTTAGGACTTTGAATTTAGCTAGAGCCAATTAATTTTATTGGGTTCTCTACCCACTGAGCTACTATGGCTCTACTATTGGGTACTCTAGCCCCTGACCAGCTGCAGCCTCACTATTGGGTTCGCAGCCCCTGACCAGCTGCTGCCCCACTATTGTCTCTAGGCACTCATTTTCTGCTGTACCCTTACTGTGTTCTCTAGCCACTGAGCTTCTGCGGCCCTCTTATTTGGTGTTCTAGTCACTGAGCTACTGTGGCCCCACTTGATATATATCTATCCACTGGGTCGCTGTGACTCCACTTGATACATATCTATCCACTGGGTCACTGCGACCCCATGTTGAATAACTCTAGCCACTGGGCCACTACAGATTTTTGGAAGACAAAAGAAAGAAATGGCGGAAATTTTTTTTTTAACAATTTTTTTATGCAGTAATCCTAAGAAAAGCTTAATCCAGTACCTATTAACGTACCTGATCATCATTTTTTCCGGAACCGTTTTAATATATTGATGAAACAAAGACTATGTTGGTCTTGGTGTTATTATTTATATACTGTGAAATTTGATGTCAATACTTTAGGTGGTTTTTGAGTTAAATCAGTGTGGACAGACAGACACGAAAAAAATTAACATTTGATATGGCTTAGTTATCAATTATACTATACGAAAAAATAATTAAAAGTGAAAATTAAAAAAATCACAGATATTTCTATTTTATTTAGTAGTGTAGATTAAATAGGTCATTTGGTAAATTTTTTTGCAAGGAGTGTAATGTTTTATCAGAATTTAAAGTTTTGGCTGTGTTAGTTTTTATATGTCATGTGCTGGCTTTTTCTGAAGTCGCAGTTGAGGTTGCGTCAGCATGCGGAGACAAAAGCTTTTTTCTAGGGGTGTGCGGGAATGGATATTTTGTATTCAGGAATTTTCGGGAGGGAAAAGTTTTTTCCCTCGGGAAACGGGACGGGATCGGGAAAAATATCACGTGTGTCAAAATGATAACTATGTATATTGACAATTCATTTTAAAAAAATATTTTTTTAATGCAGGATGTTGCTTCGTCTCAGCAGCCCAGAGGTGCTCCCATGCTCACATTTTAACACCTTCCTGCAAGATACACATCTAGCCAATGATGTGCTCTCTGGCAGACGTTCGTAGAATTTTCCAAATGCCTAATTTTTTACTGTTTTATCGACTTATCTGAGTTTTCCATTTGCAACTGAACTATTACAATAACAATGTAAAGAAAATAAGTTCAAGTAAACAATGTGCAAGAAAAAAAATGTAAATAAATATCTCGCCATAGATAAGTTAATCAAGTACGCTTCACTTGGAGACGAGTGAAAAAAGTTTGTGCCTCGAAGAGTAAGGATTTCTTTAATTTGTTTTATGATTTTTATGAATAACCATAGTTGAAAACGTACATCATGGGATGCAACACTCAGTATGTCTAACATCTTTGACTAACCAAAACGTAAATATTACATTAATGGCATTTATTTTAAGGTTATATATAATTTTGACAAGACAAAACTAATTTATTTATCATTGTATTTAATAAATGTGTGTGTAATTGATTTGATAAGTGGAGAATTCCTTAGTGTTTCTATCACATCATATGATCATTCATCAGTGTTAAATTATCAATCATAATACTGACTTTTGGTTAGTGCGATCTTGCATAGCATGCGTGTGAACAATAAAAAGTTTGCGTAAAGTTTATAAAAATATATCAACCGATAGACGGAAAACAAATAGTGTACGTTAATGGTGTTTACATAAATGTGCAAATGATTTAGAATAAAGATTTTTCAGAAAAAATGTAAATCTGCAATTAGGTAAATAATGAGTTTATAAGATGATAATGCAACGGAAAATACTAATTAAAGTTTCGGAGAATACACACATGAATTAGTTTAAGCTTGACAGGAAGAGAAATATTGTTTTTTCTGCTCATAGGAAACATCATTAGGAATGTGCTTTAAACACCATTTTCCCGAAAGTTTTGGGAGTCAGTTAATTCTTGCCAGACATTTCGGGAAAGCCATTTTCCCGACTTTTTTCGAGAAGGTTCAGAATGCCGCACATCCCTACTTTGTATACAGTTTTTCTTTCGAGAATGTTCTAGAAGTTTGATAAGTTGTTCTGCGACGCACTTCAAAATGAAGATGGTAAGGGATTTCGGCCTACGATATGCCCTTATTTGGTCATGTTTTTGGGACAAAGGTGCGAGATTGAGGATAGGTGTGTGGCACTGTTTTGAGTGCCTAAGGCCCGTCAACAGATGCTACAAGCCAGTGAAGAAGTATTGAGTGTGATAATTTAGCCCATGCCAGCAGTACCCGCGAATTCAACTTTGACGCATGCCACTTTCCAGTATTATTACTAAACAACTACGACTCATCAACCGTCACGTATTTTACGTAACCAGAGGAAGGGTCAAACCCAGAGTAATTCACGAGCGCCTTCGGATTGCTCCCAGCCTAGTGAGTGGAGTGATAAGACACGTGAATAAAACCAAGTAATGCCATTCATGAGTGCCGTTTAGGTCGCCAGTATCTTGGAAGACGATTCTAGTAGACACGTGAATGAGATATTGCGAAAGTTGTCAAGGCGCGCCCCCGCGCACAGAGAGCCACCAAGTCGCCACCTGCCACGAAGCATTCCGATCGTGGTCAAAGCTTCCCGAAGCGGAGTGCCTGACAGAGGGCAACTACCTCCACCCTGGCCTCACACTAGAGGGATGTCACAAGGCGACGTCACGCCTCCCACCCTGGTCCTGGTGAGGACATCCTAACGCACTATAAAGGACTGTGCACGGCCAAGGACAGGAGTGATCTTCTCCAGTAGCTCGCCTTAACACTAAGTGTGTTGGGGCTTTCTACTGACTGCCAGCTCTTTAGATTTTCAGCAGCCACCATCAGTTGGCAGAGACTTCTGCAGCCTCTATCACTAGTTACCAGAAGCTCCATTGACTTTAAACCACCATCTGCATCTACCAGACGCTCTACATCAGCAAGCCTGCAGACACAATTACACCTTACGTAGGAGTTACTCCTGTTTCAACAGCCGCCTCTACTTGCTGGTAGAGACAACTACACCCACTGCCCTTAAAAGTAGTGGCCCCCTTTTTGTTGAGTCTCTTCTAGATGTCACTTGGTTGGAGTAGCTACGACTGAGTTGTTTTCATAGCCATCAAAGTAATTCGCCATCTTGATTAGTCTAGGAGCAGGTCACTTACACCTGTTTACCGTAGATTACTTCCGTATCATACTCTGCTTGGTTAGGAGAGAGTTTGCGCCACCGTATTTATTATTCCTAATTAATATGTCTTGTTCCTATCCTGAGTGTGTTTCTGTTCCAGAGGTAATACCTACAATCACTATAAACTATATCTTCGTACGTCAACCGAGACCAGGTTAAAGTGTATGAACCATAGAGTAGGACTGCAGGTTCATTTCAGGAATCTGTACGTCAGAACACACACCAACTTTCGACGGCCACCCATTCTATACACTCCATTGGATAGAAGGGTTGAGCCACAACCACTAGGTACTCATGCAAGAGGGGCAAGACAGTCAGTTCAGGTTTAATACTACTGAAACATTTATGGTGTTGGAAGGAGTATTTGCCTGGGTCTAAAGGCCTAACCCCTGCTGCAACCACACACAGTAGTGGTAGGAAGACTGCCCACAGGGTTCATCGCTCAAGGTTTGTGCGCCAGAGGTGCAGGGCTGATTGGAGCACCGGACTTGCGCCATCAAGCACTATGGGAAGTACAGCTAGTTAGGTGTTCTATCTAGAGCTCATGCCGATTGAAAGTATACTTAAGTGTCAAAGAGACCTCTATGCCTTTTGGGAAAAGGCGCAGATCTCAAAGAAAGGAGCAAGAGGCGGTGTATATCACTGCCAAGCGATTGTGCATAACTGATCCATCTGCACTTAGCATAGAAGGTGACTAGCCAGCATCAGAACAAATACTATAGTGTTTATTATTATTATCAATTATCATATATTTGTTTGGTTGAAAATGGGAAATTTTGGATTTAGCGTCCACTTGGTAGTTCGTATTATATTATTTCTACATAAAAGTAAAATGTACCCAGAACTGTTGACTTAAGTATTTTCTTTTTTAAGTTTGTCAAGTGTGTGATTATAACATTTATTCCTTCACTTAGCAGTTTACGCAGCCATCTTATTTTAGATGTGTGAATAAGAGAAAAATTTGAAAGTTTGTTTATAATAAACAATTCCGAGAAAAATTGTAGCACAGCACACACAGGTATAAATAATATGAGCAGTCCTTTTCAAATGTCTTTGCACCACATATAAGTATACATTACATTAAAAATGAAAATATTGATCAGTAAAATGGCATAAGAGAACAGAGACTTTTCTGTTTCTTATGGTACAGTATATACCAAACAATCAGGTATAGAACTTTTTAACTGTGCAGGTCAATGTAAAAATTAATAAGTGGCAAGAAAGTACACGTTCAATGGACTACCATATACATCTGTTGATCTCCACTCTTGCTATAATTTTAGCAAATAAATTTTGACCACAATGGAAAGGAAATACATTAACAAATAAATATTTATTGATGATTGTGAATTGATAAAGAACACTTAGCATACCTATATATAAAAAATGTGAACTACAAAAACTTAAGTGTAAAACAATATATTTGTAGCAAATAAATTAGCTCAGTTTTCAGATTAAAAATATACGTCATATTGCAGAACAGTAAAATTTAAAATATGGCTTCACACCGCTAACTACAGAATCTGAATAAAATACATGTCATGGCCACGGCCAAGCTTACCCTTCAATCACATGTAAACAAAAAGATAACGTACAGTTCACAAACATTAGGAAAGTTTATAGGACTGCATTTTTTCTAATATGTGCTTTTGATTGGTCAGGAGCAGTTTCATTATAATAGTAGAAAGCATTTTTCGTACTTTACATGAACGTTATCGTTATTTTCTTATGAAGGTGTTAGGTGATTTTAGCATTGCCTTTATGCATGTGATTTTTTGAAAGGAATTATACTCAAATAGTTTTAACACTTCTCATCTTCGCAGAAATTCTTGAAAATAATAACTTCAGAGAAAATCACAGCAGAAATTCTGAAAATGGTAAACTTTTGAACCTACAAATGATGCTGCATAATAAGCACAAACTATTGCTACAATATCTGCATCATTTTTCTATGTTTTGCACAGAGATCACTGTTTTCAAGAACTGTTCGTTGATACAATCTCTTTGAAATGAGAGTTTGTAGGCCTAAATTAGAACTTACATTTTTTTTTTGGAATGGATTTTGTTGTTTCCTGCTCACTAAGTCACATTCACTGTTTTGTCGCCAGAAAAAACGAATATAATTCACTTGGTTACTAATTTTGTAACCATTATTTCCACCACATCTGCAGACTGAAATAGTTTGGTCCTTCTGAACTTATCATACTATTACCACACAGCTTTGTATCAAAATGGCCACAGAACACTGACCTAAAAGCAAATATGGTCTCGCATATGGATAGGAGATGCTCCGCCTATAAATATCTGAATTCATCTTTAGTTAATCAAAGATCTCCGAAAGTACGTTTCCTACAACTATCGCAGTCGATCAATAAAAACAGACAGTGCACATTTTTGTAATTTTACAACTGTGCTAAACCAGGCTTAGTTCCGCCATTTCAGTGTATAGAAACTTTGTAAAAGATGTTTTGTTCCACGCCTTGTAATTCACAAGTTTCTAAACAAGGTATACATATCACAGAATTCCCTGACATTTAACTAATTTATCCAAAATTACCTGATATTTCTCCGATTTCCGTGACAATTCCCGGTTTTTCAGACGGGCGACAACTCTGTATACAACTAATAGTACCTCACAAGTTTTAATTTCGTTTTTAAAAATATGTTTCTAATAATGTGCTATAATATTTGATGATACATTAAACATTTTTTAAGATTTTAATTTTTTTTGTTTAACTTTAATTAAAGTTACTTATAAAATTAATTTGCATTTTTGTTTCCGTTTCATGAAATTCAGTAACTGTGTTTTTAATTTTTATTTTGTTAAACAAAAATTATATTTGCACAACCCTACTTATATTGCTAGTTTCGATTGTTGGTGGTTTGTGACCTGTCTGCTCTAGTAAAGATTTTCACTGTGTATTGATGTGTTGGAAGCAATGCAGTTTAGGGTTGTGATGAAAGTTGTTGTTTGCAGGGAAAGATGATTGCCAATGACAAGCAGGAGAAGGAGCGTGTGGATGCCCGCAATGCACTTGAGGAGTATGTGTATGAGTTGCGTGGGAAACTGTCTACAGAGGAAGAGCTTGCCAACTTTGTGCCTGAGGCAGAACGAGAGCAGTTATGCCAGCATCTTGGGAACATGGAGAACTGGTTATATGAGGAGGGAGAAGATTGCAACAGACAGACATATGTCGACAAGCTTACATCTCTCAAGGTCGGTACACTTTTTGATTCAGTTTAACGTCTATACGCAGGGCTGTATGCAGAGAAGTATCTAGTCATCACTGCCACTATAATCGTAGGGAAATCAGCAATACATGGATAATTTTATATGCTCTGTCACGTTAAATGTTAGTCCACCTTATTTTTTAAGTGTATAAAGCTAGTCGCCCATTGATCTCCCTAAATTGGTAACTAGTTGAATTTTCTGTTTCATGACGATAGATTTAGTTTTATTTTGTGTGTGGTTGAAAATTCACACATACTTGAAAAAAGAATGTATTTAGGGAACTGAAATCATGCCGATTAAATTCATTTTAAATTTTTCATACACTTGCATTTTGTGGAACGTTGTTTCTATGCAGCACCACTATACATGGCACAGAACTTCTTGACAGCTCAGTGCCAGCCTATCAACGAGCATTACCAAGCCCTATTGCCACATCTGTCAAGCGTTCGTCGTATCGTAGTATATGTGTCGTGAAATATGAATTTAGTTGTATAAATTAAAATTCTGTGCATAAAGAAACATTTGAAAAAAAGTAATTATATATATAATCACCTTAGGATAGGGAGACCTATGGGGTATGTGGTATCAGGGGTTACCCAATAAGTAAGATTTCCTATGTAAAACATATGTATTATAACAACCATTAATACTTGAATTATAACAATGCATATAACAAGAACAGAACAATAAACGTTAGTACTTTATTTCAGTAAAACAGTGTCAAATACGACAATTACTATGATGTGAAGTTAAGCCGTAGTCTTGCCAGAATATTATTCTGTTGCTAGAGTGTTAACGGGCCTCGAGATCTAGGACGACACCTAACTTCCAAGCCGATATAATGATCACCATAAACTGTAGAAAGGTAAATTGCTGTGGGGCCTAGAGCTCCTCCAAGCCCTGAAGTTGAGATGCCTTTGTTGTCATGCCGCTCCTGCAACTACGCATCTTGTCAATCACTCTCACAGGTCTGCGGGAGGGAGGGGGGTGGGTTTGGCACGATGCGCCTACCTTTTATAGTCCGGTGACAGTGGGTCAATTGGCGTGTGCTATGACAAGAGAGGGCTCGCAAGAAATGTATAGTGCATGCTATCTTGGCTTGTCGTGTGCGGCCCCCTAGCATCGAAATAGCAGTCCGTCCCAGCTGCTGCATGGCAGATCGTTAGTGGAAGTCATTCTAGAAAGGCAGGGTTGGTAACGGTGGAACTGAGGAGTTCTGGAACAAACGTTGACTCGTAGGCGATTGGTGGCGTGCGCAGTTATACATAATGGCAGTCGCGTAGGTGGAATACTAAATTCGAGGCACCCTTCTACAAAGAGTAAGGACTCAAGTGGAAAATTGTTTATGAGTGGCAAGGTAAAAAAATGTATTAATCGTACACTGAATATAAAAAAACAATGTGATATAAAAGTTCGAACATATGTACAATACCTTTGCGCATTGTGTAGCGTGACCACGAGATAGAGGGAGGTACATCAATCCCCACATTTAACATTGAGAAACCCCAAAGACTAGGCGGTGGATGTGGGTGAGTGAAATCAAAATTGGTGTGCACTCCGTGGTACTAGTTCACTCTACAATGTATCAGGGAGTTACTAACGTCTATAAATAATTTTTTGTTTTGTGTGTGTGCTGCTGGCTTTAATTTATTTTGAAACTTTGCAATTGGTATCAATGGAAATGCAGAACTCAATTTCAAAAGGTAATCTTTAACTGAAGGGGAAACTTAGATTCTAGATAATTTTCTATAGGAAAGGTAGTTAGCTTGCCGAAGTTGGCTGTGCTGCATGGTCGAGCCGTGTTTTATCAATTATGGTACAACGATATTACCACTGGGCTGGCAGTTTGCCAACTTGTGGTGCGTTACTGTGTTACAACTTCAATATTACTTACGAGTGGCTATTCAAAACCTTATACATATATGTACAGAGAACACATACGTTAAAAACCTTTTCGTTACAATAGACACATTTCAATTACATATGAAGTTGATGCTGGTTACACACACATGGGAAGCAATAACCTCACTAGAAGACAATTTTAAGAACAATAGATAATTTACACGGAGGGAAACTTAACATCAAATGTGATTCGTTATTTACAATTTTAACACTTATACATTGTAACAGTGATGGTATAATCAATCTACAGAGTAAAATTTTTGCTCCGTGGCTTGTATATATTTTGTGTGTGTCGACTGTGTTTGCACTGTTTGTCACACCAGGTATTTTTATAAGTTTGTTGCACTGTAACTGAAGCACAATTTTGAGTTCATGAAGAATGTCTTTCAGTGGATTGTATTACACAGTTTGTAGTTGTGTGGAATTTAGACATATGTTGCCTTGTTTGGCACTTATTGCACAGATAGTGTGTCTGCAAAGAATTCCACATCTATTATTCCATTTATAAAAGAACAAAGTAATAAAACATTACTAACAAATGCTTGAAGGCAATGAAATTATTCTATATAATTATATACAAGATTCACTGAAGATAAAAATAATTACAAGAAAATATTCTATTTATATTTAATAATACAATCTTAGTTTAATGAGAGCTCTCTTAAGTCTACAATTTGATAAGGGTTTTATTTCTTTCATAATGTACATACAGTTGAGAGAGAGAAAATAGAGGTCCTAAGTGCCTCTTAATAATTATTTGTGGTATTGGATTACCAAGTACCTAATCATAAAACTTTAAAGATTGAATAAAGACATGAGTAAATATAGGAATATTAGGGATTGAAGTACTGGTCACACTATTAAAAATAAAATAAAAACTCTTTATATTCAATATCTACACACATAAGGAAAACATCAAATGGATATCAGATAGCAATTCTGAGTTGCTTTAATGCAAATGCCTCAATCTGGCATGTACTTATTTATGACTGTCATGTACCAACCACTTAGTTAACTTGCAAGTATGGTAAGACACATATTAAAATTTGTGCTGATACACATACTTCACTTAGAAGGACCCAACCGTCTTATTATATAAGAATTATTATTATATTATTATATAATTATTATATTATTATATAAGAATTATAATATCCATTATTTCTGTACTCAGTCATAGGAGTATGATGCAGTGCTCTGTACTTATACAGGCAGGGCTATTTGCTGGGCATCCGAAAGCAATTTGCTTGCTTAAGTTGTAGGTTATAGGCATGTCAACATAATTGAGAACTTGAGGAGCTTAACGTATAAGGCGACTACAAAGAATAACAATAGGCCTATGATGCCTAATGAAATGTAGTTGTAGTGGACAGGGTCTAAGACAGAAAACTATTTGTTTTCTCTGAACTTACCATATCTGTATTCTGAATGAAATTCTGGCAGGACTGGCAACTGGGTGTGATTAATTTGCCAGTTAGTGTCGAGTGCAGAAGTTGTAAAAACGGATGACATCTGTGAGAGCTAATTGTTTGAGGTGAAATAATTGCTGGTGGAGCCAGTGCACTGGTATCACAGTTTGCTGTAGAGGGACTATGGGTGCACGTACATTGCATAAGTGAGTGGCCTCTAATATTATTTAGTCATGTGTGGCAACATGACAGCCACATGGTACATGTAGTTCAATAGTATCTAACATGAAATTTTGTAATTCACCATTGAGAGAACTATTTAGACATCTTAATACAGTACCTTCAGGAGGGTTGGTAAGTGCATACTGAGGGAGAAGGATGGGGTGGATTTAAAATGAGGTGTGATGTGAACAATGAAATTTTCATTTGGAGAATAAATCATTGGCATCCGATAGGATGGCTGCTTTAATACATTTTGCATTTTCACACGTGAGCGATTCCTTGGGGATGGCTATAACATCCGGGGACATGTCAGGTGTTTGTGATATAGCTTTGACAATGTCCGTATTGGGATCAATTGCCACAATGGGAGATGGGATGGGAAGTTGCATGTATGATTTTGGAAATGGTAGGGAACTGGAATATCTTTGTATATGTGCCATTTAGAGTGGGTACGAATGATGGGTATCTGCTATTTTATCACCATTTGTGTACTTGTAAAGCTACATTCTGCCAAGTTGTTGGTGTAATATTTTATTATGTCTTTAGTGCTAGTACTTAGTTAGGTTTAGCTTGTTCAATTCTACCTTCAACTTGTTTAAATCAAGAGTCAACTGTGACTTGTGTACTGCACTCAAGGGTAACGACTGATCTGGCAAGAATGTACATAAGTTTGTACCATCTCCTCAAGAATGATGCAAAACACTAGTGGATAGTAAGGTGAATTGTAATTCAATGTTATCTAAATTGCATATGGCTGACTGTTGGCTATGCAAAATTTGTGATAGACCGTTAATGGTGTTAGATAAAGAATTGACTTTGTCTGTGACCTTATGTTCTATCTGATTAATCATCTAAGGGTGACATTAAGTGCGTTGTTAGTGACGTGGATGTTGATAGTGAGCTCATGAATATGGTTATCAAGCTGGGCATCATTATCGAGCAGTACCCGCAAGTGCTTGTTTGTCAGCACATTGCAGCACCATGTGCCGACATCGCTGAAGAGTTGGATGCCTCTCTTCTGGCGGAAGCGAGTACTGACATCATGCAGGAACTTGCAGAGAACACCGTGCTCCAATGCCTGTAAATAATTATACAACACTTTGCAGTTTTGCATGAAGTTGAGGTGCAATTCGTCCACACTACATGCAAATATTGATCCAAGCTTTCAGGGGTTCGTGGAAAATTCAATGGGATAGTGTATACAAAGGGTAGGCTGTCCTTGTAAATGAAGTCGACGGCTGCCGGAGTCCAATAGACTCCAGCATGCACACAGTACGTTGCCGGTAGCGTAAGAACAGCTGACAGGAGAACACAGAGAGCTGTCATGACCTTGACAACGCATTGACTGGTATGGCCTCCCCACTCCTTTTCTCCAAGGTGGCCACTTCGCCATGGCAAGCACAGCGCCCCTGCGCAGAGCGTGCTCGTGCTGGTGCAGTGTTGCCAATGGTGACTGGCGGAGGTAGCAGCTACTTGTAGCTGCTGTGGTAGCGCCGCACGTGGTGTAAGGTTGATAGTTGCAACTCCCTTCTCCACGCTGTGGGTATGCTGCAGAAAGCTCGTGGCCGGGTGGCAGCTAGGAAGTCCGGCTGACACCTCGCGTTGCCTGCTCCCTGCTACATACACATTTGCTGAGCCCAGGCCGATGTCAGCATGCCCCAGTTGTGGCATGGATAGGCTGTGGTGATTCTGCTTTAAGCTGCACACTGAATGGCTCATGTCAGTTCAATCCTACAGAAGGATAATTATATATACTGTAACACATTTAAGAGAACATTTACACACAGATCATATACATCTTAAAACTAATTCCGTCACAAGACACTAAATTAGCGTACAAATACGGATTTTGTGTGGCGAGTGCTTACTTTATCGTATTTATGTGACCCAGTTTTATTGGTTTGAATATGTATAGTCGACTTGCCTAATACGTCAAACAACTTTGAAGGGGCCACGATAGCGATGTGGGAGTGCCTTCTGACTGCCTCTGTTTCGCACCTAGACGTAATCATTAACAGATATTGTGCTTTTCTTGTTAGATTGGTTCATTTGATTTGCCTGTCATTCTTGGGCATGCATTAAGTTCAGTTTAGCTGTTTCACTGTCTTGCATAAGTTGTTGGCACCAATTGTGCGCTCATGGCAAATGTTGACTTGCAACTACTTGTCAGAAGGACTGCTTCTACTCCGTGCAACACGTAGAAGGGGGTGAACTTAGTTGTGGTATTGATACTGATATTATAGTTGAAAGAAATGAACTCTTCGTACAAATCCCAGTTGAATTGATCAGTGTTGGCGCAAGCAGTGAGTTGTTCACCAACAATTATACAATTAGACACTTCTACAAACCTGTTACACATGGGAAGTCGTTAGTTTCTTTATTCCTAGAGATTAAAAAAAATGACTAATCAATTCATTTAGAAAGCTTGTGCCTCTGTCAGTTGGAATTTGCTCTGGGCAACCAAATTGCAGAGGAACTTGTTTAATAAAGTCAGCACAAGTGGCGGCGTCAATCGAGGAAACAGCCTTGGCAGTAACATACCGAGTGGAGCACTTCATGACGAGAATGTATTTATTTTTGCTCACGAAGGAAGGGAGGGACCCTTTCGCATCCAAAGCCCAAGTTTTTAAAAGTGGTTGGGGTGGTATAGATATCATCTGACCCATTGGCTTAGAAATAATAGCCTTTGTTTTTTGACAAGTAGGTCATGACTTTACATATTTCTTGACTTCTGCGTTCATGTTATCCCAATAATATGATTGTTTAATTTTTTCAAGAGTCGTGAGGGTGCCAAAATAGCCCCCGCCAAATATCGCGTCATGGTGGGCCTGTATAATTTCATTGATATATATTTGTGGAACAAGAGTTAACATAAAGGATCTCTGAGGTGTGTTAATTTGTAAAAATATTTCACCATTCTCTATAAGTTAATATCTACAGCTCAGTTGTCAGTTTTTAGTGTTGGCCAGTTCTGGATTAAGTAATGCTAGCTTAAGTTTTTTGATGTGGGGATCACGATCATATTCACCCACAAATGGAGACGTATTAACAGTAATGGGACATAAGTGAAAAACTTTACATATTCCTGGTCATGTGTAGAGACAGGCAAAAAATGTGAGTTATCTGCCTTATTACAATAAGTATTTCACATTTTAGTACAGGATCAATACAAGTTGTCTCTAACTGAGAGGTGCTATTGTCCTTAAATACCTGAACATTCACTTGATACAAAGTTGTGATAATTTTGCAGATAGCTTGCGTTGGAAAGATGTCTTCATCCGCTAATGCCTTGGCTATTCTATCTCTATCCTGAGATTGGTATTGTGATTTGAAATAATGTTTAATATCATCCCAGTGGCGTTTTATGTATTTAGAAACAGTGTTACGGATTTAGTTAGCTTTGTTGGTGTCTTGTAAAAGGGCTTCCGCTAACTCTGTGTAAAGTGAGGTGCAGAGCAGTAGTAATTCTGCTTAAGGCATCGGGGAGGGTGTTTAGTTTACCTTTCACAATATGTTCTTCAAAATCGTACTCACTGAGCGCTATTGCCATTGTCTGTATTCTTATATTATGTTCCGCCATGGATCGCAGGTACTTGAGTCTGGCGTGGTCAGTTTCGATCTTGAGGTGTCGACCATACAAATATTGCCTAAAATGACTGCAAAGGCATCTAATAGCACCAAGTTCTCTTTTTGTGGTATTCCAGCACAATTCTTGAACTGAGAGTTTTTTCGACGCAAAAGCAATAATATAGCGTTGTGTAGATTGCGGGTCTTCCTGTAGGAGTGCTCCACCGACAGCGTCATTACTTGCTTCGCAAGCTAATACAACCTGTTTGTTCTTATCAAACCTTTGTAGTACAGGTGTGTCTAAAATAGCTTTCTTAAGCTCAAAAATTGCTTTCTGGCAGGAATCGTCCTATTTATAAGGTACATTATGTTTGGTTGATTCTATAAGAGGCTGTGTGATAGTGCATAGTTAATTATGTATCTTCACAAATACGCCATGCCGAGAAAAGTACGAAGTTGCTTTAAATTTGTTGGGGTTGCCATTTTTCTATAGCGCAGACTTTATCACGGTCGGTAGAGATACCATTAGAGGTAATTATGTGACCTAATACTTTTACAGTTTGTTCAACAAAGGTGCATTTCTTTATGTTGACTTTCACATTGAACATGCCTAAACGCTCAAAAACCTTTACGATATTAGATAGATGTTCTTCGAAAGAGTTTCCCATAGTATAAATGTTATCAATGTAGGCTATGGCAGCTGTCCATCGCAGGGGGCCTAATAACTTGTTAATGAACATTTGAAAATATTGAGGGGAGGTGCGGAGGCCTATTGGCATTCTTTTACATTGGAATAAGCGTACACTGTCAATTGTGAATGCTAGTTTAAAACGATTTTGCTCCCTGACGTGGATGCTATAAAAACCTAAGAATAAATCCAGACTGGTTATGTAGTGGGAATTTTGAAGGGCGTTGAAAATGTCTTCTGTCCTAGGTAAAAGATTTTGTACCCTAGTTAAATACTGATTGAATTTTCTAAAATCCGTTAAAAACCTTAATCCTCCACTTTTCTTGGGAAACTACAAGACTTGGCGCAGAATAGGGCTTCCTGGATAATCCCTGTATCTACCATATCCTTAATTTGTTTTAAGAGTTCATCTCTAATCTTGGGACTAATTCTGTAAGGTCTGGCTGCAATAGGTTTCTCTGTTGTCAGGTCTAATTTTATTATTAAGTCCTGCTGAAGATTATCAACAACTAGAAATCTCTGAGGGTACGTGTATTCTGATACATCCAAATTAATATTCGTTTCAAACTTAGGCAAAGTTAAAACACTGGTAGCACCAACTAAAATTTTTTGCTCCTTTAACGGGAAAATATGTTGATTCAATATCTGTGTGCTAACTACACTGCTATGCGAGCATCCAGTATCCACTAATCAGGGTAGCCACAGGTCTGGAAAACAGGGAAATGTCACGAAATTTGAAAACTGTCAGGGAAATGTCAGGGAATTCCAAACAAGTTAGCAAAATATCAGGGAATTCTGTGATATTCAATATATATTTAGCAGTTCTTTCATCAGCCATGAACTTCTGCCAGAATCATATAAAAATTTTTTTTTATGATTTTGGACTAAATGCTGAGGCATTTTTGTTTGCAATCTCTGTAGTAAGCAATTTTTAAGATCAGAGGAAAAGGTCAGGGAAAAAGTTCTTTTTGTCTGGAAATCAGGGAATTTTCCAATGTAGAAATGGTGGCAACCCTGCTAATGCATAATACTTTGTCACCTTAATAGTAACTAGGACGTGGGGTGTCACTGTTGCGAGTCCTGCTTGCTGACAGTCCGCTTTTAGTGTAGGGTGTATGTGTTTGTTTGAACTAGTTGGAGGCGCAGGCTCGCTCAGTGTGTTTTTCAACATCATTTCATCACAGCGGGCCTGGCTTGGTGTATTATGAAAACACTCAGTAGTGGATACAGCGCGATTCCCTTGTGTGTGCTCTACGTAAACCGTGCATGGCATCAGTTCAAATTTGTTTTTGAAATGCTTAAAGCGGGCGCCAATATCTGTCACAAATTTGAGCTTTTCTTGTGGGAATAAACTGCAGTGGCGACTTTTATGGCCGACATAAAAACTCAAGACACACATGTCCTACGCAAGACTACGTGGTCCGGCGACTTTCTGCTTGTAGGCGATATCTTGTGTATGTGTTGTAACATCGCAATCTGGGTCGTGCCGAGGCGGCTGTGTGGCAATGCTGGCCGGCTGTGCGGGGGGGTGGGGGGAATGATGCACTTGCAAATCTCTCTCGTGTCCGCCCGTGCACACAGTGTGTGACGTGGCGAAACTTCGTCTTACGTAGCTGCGGTAACTGGCCTTGCCAGCGGTGTGCTCACACTTCGCTGATTCAGAATTTGCCCTGTCCTTGCTACAGCTGTCTGTTTCATCAGTAACATAAAATGTATACGCGAGATCGAGTGTTGCTCTATTTTGTTGAGGCTCATGTACATGTATTGGAATTGGGTGTGGCTTGTTTGATTCCTGCAGGTTACTATAAGAATTTAATTTTGTAATGTCTGCATAGGACCTATTAGGGATGACCTTAGTAAAGAAAGCCCAACACGTGTCCCAAACTCAAAAATGCTGTTCCTGGGCAGGGGAGATACGTTTTTCACTGTAGTGGGGGCTCAGTATCTCTACACAATGCTGTCCGTAATTTTTGTGCTGTGTCTTTAATGGGCTTGCCTGGCTGTTTGTGCTGTGATAGGTTTCTTGGTACGGTGTTGGTCTGTAATACTCCCTGTTCTGTGTCCTTGGATATAGCTTATGCCTGTCAAATCTAATCTCAATGGGTTGTACTCTTTGAGTGGGATCCTGTATGTTGTTGAATTGTAGTTCGTATGCCGTAGTTCGTTGGTTCTGGGTATGGTGTGGTTTGTGTAGTAGTTTTCAGTTTGTGTAGTTGTTTTAGAATATTTATTTCTTCCTGAAGTTTGGCTTGATGTGTGCTTTGTGATTCTTGTTCTATAATCTGTTTTGTCTGTACATCCGAAGCTCGATGTTTTTAATGTTGTGGATTAATTGTATTAGTGTAGTGTTTTCAAAAGTCACAAGTTTAGCTGCAATGGCGGGTGACAGTGAAGACCTAATTATTTTCACAAATCCTGACTCTGGTAATTGTGATTTGCACTTGTTCTTAATAATGTCAGGTTTTCGATGTGTGCTAGTGTACTCTGGTCGGGGTGTTGTTTTGTTGTTTGTAATAGCTGTCTGTAGTGGTCTTGTGTTCATAGTTTTCTGATGTCTGTAATAACTTGTCTGCAATGTGTTGCCAAGAAATTTCCTGCATACTGGTGTAATAAAGATTTTCGTAAGCCCTTTTTGCTGTACCCTGTAAATAGAACTTCAAGCACCGTCGTTTTTCAAGGCCTGACCAACCATTAACTTAACTTGCTGCGTTGAAGGTGTAAAAAAATTCTTCAATATTTTCGATACTTTCCTCTGAAAAGGAGGGGATGTATTGTGGGTGTTGTAAAATAACGTAAGTGTGCGTTGGAATGTTGGGTAAATGTGGGATTTGTAATGTGTTGTTAGTGGTGTTGATAGACTGCTGATCTGCTGTGTGATTTATGTTCGTGTACTCGTGTTCAGGAATGGCAGTGTTCGTGGTGGGAATGGAAATTAAAAACGGGTTTGTTGCTTGTAGTGTGTGGAGTGGGTGTGGTCTCAAATAATAGCAGCTTGTGCCAGGCTCGTTAATTGTTGTTAGGTGTTGGTTAAGTGTTGATTGAGATGTGTTTTCAAGTGATGTAATTTGTTCCATCGTTGAGGTGTATGAAGTGGTGTTTTCACTTGTTAATTGGTTTCTTTTTTGTTCATGTAATTCTACAGCACGTTTCATGTCGCCTAAGTCTATCAACAGGTTTTTAACTAGTTTTCTTATGTTTTGTGTGGTAAATCTATTTTCTGTGTTCATGACGGCATGTTAGCATAGGTGGTTTAGTGCAATTGGTGCCACACACGAGTGTAACTTATATGTAGAATATTAGAGAAGGTAGAAATTCTCCGAAACACACACACAATAAATGGAAAACTCTGCTTAAATGGAAACAGTGTGTCCCTCGTGCAGAAACAAGCTGCGAACAGGCATCAAAAGTAAGGAATCAGTAAAGCTGCTCTAAACTAGCAGAACGGGCGCCGTGACGTCTGTGCTGGGCTGGCAAGGTCTTCTGCGCATGTGTAATGCTGACTCGTGCACGTGGCGTACTGACCTGCCACACTTTCGCATACCGCGCATTCCTTGTTTGCAAGGTCTAACAACTGTTACGCTCTCATGCCAATATGCTGCGGTTTTGAAGTATTTCGCCAATAGAGTTGTTATCAAAGTACCACAGGAATCTACACGCGTTGGTTATTAATAATTTTAAAACTTGAATTATAACAATATATATAACAAGAACAGAACAATAAACGTTAGTACTTTACTTCAGTAAAACAATGCCAAATACAACAATGACGAAGAGATGAAGTTAAGGCCTAGCTTTGCTAGAATATTGTTCACTTACTAGAGTGTTAACGGGGCCTTGAGATCTAGGATGACACCTAACTGCCGAGCCGATATTATGCTCACCATAAACTGTAGAAAAGTAAATTGCTGTGGAGCCTAGAGCTCCCCCAAGCCCTGAAGTTGAGATGCCTTCGTCTTCGTGCCGCTATGGCAACTACGCATCTTGTCGATCACTCACACAGGCCGGGGGAAGGGGGGCACGGTGCTTCTACCCTCTATAGTCCGGCGGCAGTGGGTCAATTGGCATGTGTTATGACAAGAGGGGGCTTGCAAGAAATGTATAGTGCATACTACCTTAGCTTGTCGTATGCAGCTCCCCTAGTGTCCGTCACAACGTGTTCATATAAAATGGAACTCAAACCGTATGTGACAAGTTTCGTTTGTCTGTTCTTCATAGGCTGTAGATAATGCTTGCTAACATCGCCACATGCATGCTTCATATTAATCAAAGAGTCCAAACATCTGTTGCAGAGTATTTTTCAAATTTTTTTACATTAATTTGACACAATATATTTATTACTCAAAAGCGCATCACCGTAATGGTGATAAGCAGTGGCACGGTTAACATATTTCACGTCCAATTAGACGTTTGCATGAACAACTAGTTTAAAAACAATTGTTGCAGGAAATCTTAGGTGATGGGACTGAAGTATATTTTGATTGATGATGCATCTGATAAACGATACAAGCGGGAAATGTTATTATTTATATGGGAAATTTTCCAGGACCACTGAAAATTAACTGCGGATGCGTTTTATCTGTAGATGATTTTTCGGTACATTGAGAGTTCTCTGTACTAGATTCTCATGCGTACAATACGAATATATGACCAAATTCCCAGAGCTGTAAGTTTTCCACGAGTTCTATACATATTGTAACGTATCATATTTCCGTGTGAAATGATTCTGCTTGTTCATAAGTTGGATTGGGCTGCAATCACCAAACCTGTCAGAGGCAGCTTGCCATTTTTTTGTCCCCCCCCCCCCCCCCCCTTCCACTTCAGTAATAAAGCGAGAATAAATGTTAATTTGTTAAACCCCACGTGGTTTTGCAATGGAATAATTTTTGCTGTAAATAATAATTGTTAATGTAATACCATATTTTGGCATGTATAGGCTGTGTGTGTGTACACGCCTCACCAGAAATTTTGATGAAAAATTAGGGATAATTAATATTTCAAGTAAAGGCTGCACCAAATTTTTGTATTCCTCTAAATATTGTTAAATCATGATTGCATACAAACATAATAAATTCCGACAATTTCTACCCTACAAAACATTTGTGACAGAAAATTTGTATTTTGTAACAATTTTTATCATGTACATCGCGTGATTGCTATTCCACAGATGGTAACATGATTTGAGAAAGCAAAACCATGGCAACATGTTAAACTAAATGGCATCTATCAATCTGCACTAGCGGCAATGCAGTGGGCGTGCAAACTACGTAAGCTATTATCTTTCTCTTGCACAGCAGCGTAATTATTTTGTCATGTACGTCTTGAATATTGTGGTTGATAAAGTGCAGTGAATAGGGTTACCTTAATTTTGCGTTGCCTTTTTCTAACTTTACAGGAATATTTATTAGAGTTACATTTTTATAGATAATCCATTCTTAATTTTCATGAAGAAATATTCAAGTGAAAATTTGCGGTGTTGGCAACGTCGCATTGCAAATAAATATCTCGAAAATATGGTACCACTGCCTCTAGCTCGTTGTTATCAACATGGCTACCACCGAGAACATTGTAATATTGTTTGTTAAACATTAATAAAATTCTATAGTGCATATTTAATATACATATGTATTGTATTCTCATTTTTTTTTTTTTTTTTTTCCATGCTCTGTAAATGCACAATATGTAGCCCAAGAGGTCTATTGTTATTATTTATTTGTTTTTGCTATAAAGATAGAGTTCACGACTTAATCAACAAGAGGTTATTTCGGAAGTGGTAAATTACATAAATAGAACTAAATGCAAGGCAGTGAGCCGTAAGCATAAATATGTGTGTTGAAAATGTATTTTATTTGTGTTATCTATTAGTATTACAGCTGCATGAGTACATAATGTACTGTATTCCAACTTTGTATGCATTGGCGAGTATAGTTCATACTTATACTTTTTGTTAACAATTTGTTGTTTAATGATCGGCGCATGTAATTTTCGGCGATGCTACTGAAGTTTTTGTTTAGTTGATGCGGTAAAAATTGAATTTTGAGTTCGGCAGAAACTTACTTTTTTTTAGCATTGATTACATCAGGAATTTGTCTTGGGACCACAGAAAATGCTCTGTGGACATGGACTTTCGGTCAAACCGAGTTAGATGGTTCGTGTTTACACTGTATATGGTTAAATATCACTTAATATGGATTTTAGAAGGGGGGTGGGGGGGGGGGGGATTTTTTCGAAGGCAATATCTTGAAATTAGGCCACGCCCCATTTTTGCTGGTCATTTTTTTGTAAAAATGTGCAGCCTATACACAGAAATACAGTACTTGGTCATCTGTTTGCACTTGGTACCATGGTTAATTAACAAATAACCTATTTTCGTGTACAAACTACTGTAAACTACCTGATCTTGACTATTTGGCAAGCAGATGCCATTTTTAACTGTGAAATACTTTATTATTTTGAGTGAAAGTGTACTTCTGACAATTCTCTCAAATTCCGGATTCTTCCAAGTTTCATGTGTATTTACACTTAAAAAGTGTGTAAATATAATACCCCAACACTTTTAATAAAAAAAAAATAAAAAAGAAAACCAGTACCGAATCACTTAACTGCTGCCTGCCATAGTTACAGGAAGCACTGTGAGAACACTGCATGCCAGTTCAGCACCGTGCACGTAGGAGTGATGGTGCACTAGGTACATGTGTCAGGTGTCACCCTTATCGCTCACATGCTTTTGAGTCTCAGACGTGTTAAAAAGCTCCAAGTAGGTGGCACCTTTAACTGAACAGCAATGTGCAGTACATGATTACAAACTGCGCCATTTTTGATGTATTTCACTTCCAGTTTTTAGACGTTTGCGTAAACAAACTGCTTAAAAACTATTGTTGCGAGATATCTTAAGTCACGGAACCAAAAGTTATTTTGATTGTTGCAGCATCTGATAAACGATAAAAGTGGGTAATTTACGGTGATTACGGTTTATCAGTACATCCGTTTTCGATACATTGAGTCTACTGTAACTGTCATTTACTTACAGTTGTGTGTAGCATGGAAAAAAATAATTAAAATTTTTTTGTTATCTCATTGCTTTCAGTTACAAACTTCCTTCCATCATTCATTCAAGTTCTTTTTTTAAAGAAATTCAACGACATTACCATTGAACTTGTTTAAACTGGCACACACAGCTGCTGTAAGTTATGTTGTTGAATTTTACCCCGTATTGAAAAATTATAACACAATTGTCAGAAGATATTCTTTGGTGAAGTCTTCAGAAACCATAACTAGTTTCCTAGCATCTTTTGTGACATAAATATTGCCTTCGAAATAGATGCAATGCTGCTCTCCCCTTTCTTACATATCTATCACACTGTACACTCAGACATCACATGCCTTCGCTGTCAAACTGTTTATTTAATTTAAAATTAGTACTTTTAAAAAATTTGTATTTTAATAATTTATTTGAGAAATTAATACACACTAATGATTATAGATTAATATTGTTCGTGAACTGCTGGTGACTTTGTGCCATAATTTCAGCAAAAACTTTGCATGCAGTCAACTGAAAAATGATTAGAAATATTCAAAGCCCATCGCAGAACTAAAGCTACAGCATAACAGAGCAGGCACCAACACTGGGTGGAAGAAGCAGCTGTGCTACATATTATCTTGTGTTGATTAAGCACGAGTCACACTGTACTTAGTTATCACCGCTTCAAAGCAAGGTGGACACATTTAGTTGTACCTACGAAATATGGTTCCCTGTTACGGGAAGAACAAAGAATATACTTTATTCTGAAAAATAGTCTCGAGTTTATGCCAACTGTAATGCACATTCATTAATAATATAAAGCTCAACTGGATGAAGTTACAGACATAGGATTTTCACCTACTTATTCACAAAGTGAGCCTCTTGAAAAAGTGATGTAGTTTTAATAAAATATTTCACTATTTTTGAGCGTATGTGAGAAACCTGTTTCTAGACTTGTGGCCGCCAGAACACTGCGAACTAGGCACAGTGCACAGCTGTGATTGGCTACTGGCACCAGCTAGTGGAAGGAGCAAGTCAGATCACCAGTTCTTGAGCGGCCAAGAAGTTCTGTGCCTTTTATAGTTATGTGCAGTAACTAGATAATGCTGAACATTATAAATTTTTTAAAATAGTATTCCCTTTTAATTTTTCTCGATTGCAAGTAGACCGCAAGGCTAACAAAAATATATAGAAAGGACAGAAATTCAAGTACATCGTAGTACTTGTCGACAGGCATACGCACAGAAAGGAAGACACATTTTCCACGCGGTTGCATGATTGCGATGTTTCGCTGGCTGAGCCAGCTTCATCCTACAACTCGCAGCCTGGTGAACTCCCACCCCAAAACCTGTGCTCTGGCGACCAGTCTCTTGAAAAAATTAATATCCATACACTACAAAAAACAAAGGTAGAAAACTCTACACAGAAGAGAAGATTGAAGATTAGAAAGAGGCCAGAAATAAGGTAGATATCCAAGTAACAATGTAGGACATAACGTAGAACAGTTCAGCAACAATATATAAACACTCTGAGTGATCAGCATCTTCTTGAGATTGTAAAGTATGTAATCCATGTTAGTAGTCTCCAGGGACGGTAGGCAGGCAATTGGTAAAATCACTCAGCCCCATCAGAGCGCTCTTTTCTCTACCACATGCTGCAGTGGGATGCCAGCTGCAAGGGGGATTGTGGATACCAGTTGAACCTCTGCCGCTTCCAGCAAACAACAGTACCTTGTCTCTGTAGCATGACGTTGGCGGTGCAAGGTGGGCTCCATGCAACTCGGAAGATGGGAAACATGCAAAGTAATGATGGATTACAAATGGGAATACAAACAATCAAAATAACACAGGAAAAGGGTTAGGGAAAGAATGCGCGTGTACAAAATCAGACAAGAACAGCCAAACTGCAGGTACAAAAGTCCCTAAACAATTAACTGTGTTGCCAATAAAGTTACAGCTTAGACACATGATACATGTCTCAGCTGAATCGGTTTGAGCTGGGCGAAACAAGACTTACAGTGTTAGGACCTAGAAACTTATTTATCTTAAATGGACCAAGAAACTTTGGTATTAGCTTAGCCGTAATTGGCATTTAAAATTTTAAGAATATTTCTAAAGGTTTAAGTTTTTATTGTTTTATTTGTGTGTTCACATCTAAACAAACTTTTTTTTTTAGTGTTCATATGTAAACTGTTGACGCGCGCCCCTTTTGGGTTTTACTGGCTAAGAGGTGGTTACGCTGACTGCCCTTTCGATTATGATGGATGAGAGGGGAATGAATCAAACCCCAGAGTGAGGTGGAGTGATATGATTTCCCTCCCAGGGAGTAGCTTCACTATCCTCATGACTAAGGCTGTCAAAATGTGACACACCAGCAGTCCGAAGAATTTGAATGGCATTTAATATGTCGATTACTCGAGTGTGATGGTGGTGGTGGGTGATCTGGCTGACATGGTGGGATTTCTCCGCAGCGGCCTCGTTGGTCGTGTTGCGGGGGCAAAGTTGGTCGGGCTTTGGTGGGAGTCAAACCCGAATGGTTTTTCCAGGTGCCAACTTGATTGTGCAGAAATTTGGCAGATCCACCGTAGGCGGGTGTCGATCCCTAATTATCTTGCCAGAGGCTTGCTCGATAATGCTAAGGTGGGTTGGGTCCACCTGAACGGGAGGTACCTGGTGGTTAGGTTTAATTACTGGCGGTTGAGTCTTGGCCCAGATGGGTTTCCTCCTGATTCTCCTCTGGCGGGCACCAGCCTAACCATCAGTCGAGCGGGGACTCCTATGTGGTTGGTATGATAGTGTCATAACATAGTGGAATGAATTCCTATTCATTGGGTGGCGGCTCTACGAGATTTGAAATTACTCTATCGTTATCAATAGTAGTCTGCCGTTGTAGGGCGCATCTCTCATGGCGACTTTGGCGGCTCTTAATTCTGCCGTGCTTATTGTGCATTGAAATATTGAACTGTCTACCTTTCTGCAGACGTAACATTCCTGGTGGGGTACGACTTGACAGTTGCTTCCCTAAGGACCTGTCGTGTGATGGGCAGCCAAGGTATTGAGACGTATGATGAGTAACAGCTGAGGATGCACTGAAAACCCAGAAGCAGCAGCGTGCCCCTGCGGGCTTAAATGCCATACCCTTCAGGCCTCGTCTCCTGTGGAGTCCAGCGCACCTCATAACCGTTTGCTTGCGTATTAATTAGTGTACAGGTTCAATTTACACACACTTGATTAAAAACCACACAAAAGAATACTAACAGGAACTAAGCTACAATTATGGTAAGCAACACAAAGGAATTTCAATTCATGTAAGATTTATTACAGTGAATAAAGGAAACTTGAGTGTCCTGGCTAAATGGGTACACTTTAAAATTAGCTACAAGAATAGTACTCAGTATTGCGAGCTGGGAAAAAAAAATCAGGCAAAGGCATCCCTGATAGAATAGAAATTAATTAATGCACAATGCAAAAATTCTATGTGATGCAATTTACAATGTATGATGTTAGAAAAGGATTTCTCCAGAGGGACACTACTTACACGACGACCTGCTACCACGGGAGGTAAGGAAAGTTGTTTGTGGTAAAGGGGTAATGGGTGCAGATGGTTGGATTACCGTATGGTGAGAGTACTGATCCTGGCGGTCAGCTGGTGTGGACGAGCCTTGTGCAAGTTGAAGAGCTGAAGGACTGGAGTGCTGGCGGCCTTCACAAACTGCTGGCTGGAGAGAGTGCTGCCTTTTCCCAAGCAGCAAGCTAGAGTTCGAGCAGTGTTGCAGGCTGCTGTAGAGGAGAGAGAGTTTTTACAGACTGAGGAGAGTCTTGGCAGACTAAGGAGAGCTCGCAAACCTATTCGGCCGGCGAGCCCGGTGTCTCTGCCGCACCACGGTGCTGGACCTCTATTTATACATGAAAATCCCCATATCATCGTCGATTCTTCAGGGTGTGGGAGTTAGAGTAGTCTTCTGGCGCAGGGGTTGATTTTTCAAGGTTCTGGAGTGCTGCACATTTCTTATCTCCCTGCTTGGAGGCGATGACAATTTTACTCTCCTCTCTCGGAGGCTAGCTGGATGTGGCGTCACAAGGTCACAGGTGTGCTGCCATCTCTAGGGTTGATTGGAACCTCTTCCGTGGCTAAACTGAAGGGTAGTGGATTTCAAAATTATTTATTCAATTTGTAGGGGTGGCGCTTGCATGCGGGGTTCCGGGCGGGCGATGCATTTCATAATTAATCACGTTAGTTATTGTCACGTAGTTAGCTGTCCAATACTTGGTATCTGCTTGCACGACTTGTGAAATCATTTCTGCCACTGTTAATGACTTCCCCCGAGTGAGGGTCACTTGTAGATGGGGTGAAGTCGCCCGTAGAGAGCGCATCTGCGCTGCGTAGCATGGAGGCATGCATCACACTTAATGATAAGAATTAATCTGTAATGGAATCTTTAGGAAAAGTGTAGTTGCTGCATAAATTTTTTTTTGAAATAATTAACATGCCGATCTTAACAGATGAAAATTTCCTCATTAGAGTATATGCAGTTTTATTGTCCTTTCATTGTTTAATTTTTTTCTAGACATGACTGCCAATATATTTGTTGGAGCTGCAACATGTGGACGATAAGTGGTCACGCAATAATACAGCATGCTCTCACATGCTGGAATCAGAATCCAGCACTAAAATTCTTAGAGAAAATAACATTACTTCTGAGATGCAGAGCACCTCAATTAGCAACGTATGTCACGTTCTGCGCCCGACTTCAATGACATGAGTCGGAAATAGTATTTGTGTGCTTATGAAGCACATATTTTAGCAGCCCGGAGTTAAGAATTCTGCTAACTATGCAAAAAATCTACTCTACCATGGCACCAACCTGCAATTCCTTGAACCACGGAAGATCTTGGAGGCAGTTGAGACATCAGTTACGTACGCCTGGCGCGGATGAGAGCGGCCATGATGAACCTGTCTAGCATGCCTGCCGGCTGGCTATTGCGCACAGTGGCTGAGGGTAGCGGCTGGCACTGCACAGCTGTTACACATCACGTGGTGTTGACAGCTAATTAGCAAGCACTGTGCCATCCACTTCCAGGAAATTAGGCCTGCAATGTGGTGGTTGTCACCCGACCAACTTCCGAGAATTTCTATCTGCACTGTAACGTCATCGCCTGTGCGTGGTCACGCTCAGTCTGTTGCCATTCTGAATTGACCCCAATGATGGACTTTGATTGGGTGAATTTAAAAAGTGCGTTACTGGGTGGAAGTATTAAAATTTAAATAATAAATTATTTTCCCCTTCCCTAATAGTGGTGTAAAATGTTCTGAGCCATGTGATTAGCTCAGTGTTTCTAACTCCCTTCCAGGGATGTATTGTGTTTGGGATATATAACCCCTGGAGTTTTCTGACTCGAGAGAGAATGTGGCTCCAAGGATCAGCAGAATCACCTTGATGGAGTTCAGTAATCTTGCCAAAAACGAACTTTAAAAGAAAATAATAGTAGGCCATTCTGGCAGTCTCCAGGAAGGACTCATTATTTTCAGAATCCTTGTAGGATAACTTTGCTAGTAGTTTCCAGGATGGAAAAAGTTGCAAGATTTGAGAATAGTTTTCTCTAAGATTTTCAATATTTTTAAAATCAATTTATAAAGTAGTCATTAATGGCCTTGGTCGTGTTGAGTGACCATGAGAGCGACTTTAAAGATTTTTCATTATGAAAGTAAGTACTCAGGGCTTAATAATTTTTCAAGTTGTTGTAACTTCTCAATATGTGGCCTTTGTATATTTGAATGGCCAGGAGTTTTGTAAGTCAAGTGTCCATTGAAAAAGGACTTAATAATTTTTCAAGTTGTAGTAACTTCTCAATATGAATTTGTAATTTATTTTGGTGTTGGCCTTGGTGTTTGAGAATGGTCATTAAAAATGTGTTCTCCAAGTTAAATAATTTATGTAAGTCATATAGTCAGTTGACCTGTTGCAAATGTGTCCAATAACGTATATAATTATACTATGATATTTCAGTAAAATACTTAAGTTACATATTTTGCCTTAAATTCTATTTTAATGTGGCCAGGTCAAATTTTAAGTGTGATATTTTGGAAAACCACTCTTTTTACACAAATTCTTTGGATTGCCATTTTAATCAATGAATTCAATACGACGTCTAGTTGAGAATTTTTAAAGAAATGCTATTTGGGCATAAGGGTGTCTTAATATAATTCTTGTGGACATTTTGAAGTGTTGCCTTTTATAAAGCATACATAGTCAATTGTGATAATAGTTGTATTTTATTGTGTGAATTTGCTGTGAAAAGAAAACAGAAACAAAAGTTAATTAAAGACAAAGTGCAATCTCGTGTTGTAAATTGGGGAACGTTGGTGTTGTAAATTACTGTTCTAAATATTTTTTAATCTTTATGATGTTTATTCTTTTGGGTTATGGTTTTACTGCCCCTTTGATGCGCCCTTGAGGAGAAGGGCATATCACTTCAAATGCCGAAAAATTGCAGCTCAGCTGTCACCACTGCACGTAAGAGAACATATTTTGAGTGGAATTGCTTGCACAGCTGCACACAAAACTCCTCGCCTACCAACTCGCAAGAAATAATGTTCCATGTGCGTTGGGTTTTAGGTAGACAGCTAGTCCCAAGTCCTTGCTGTAACAAACATGCAGTCTAACAAACTTATGATTATTGTTTAAGGTTTTTCTTCATTTTGACTGAGTGAATATCTGTTTATGGTGAGAGTTAATGCAGAATAAATTGTAGAGAAATGTATTTTGAGGGTAAAGCAGATCAGTATGTGGCACAAGTAATATATGTACTATTCAAGAAAAAGCTTAATGTAATTGAAATACTACATACTTCAGACTTGACTTCAAAATAAACTTTGACGTCGTTGGGTGAGACACGAAACGAACGATTACACAAATACTTACTGGTAATTTAGGCGCCAGTGGTGGTTCTCAATCACCGCACTATTGAGACTCAGGGTTCTCAGGGATGCTGTGGGTTCTGTCTCTCCTACTCAACCGGGGCATACTTACAAACACTTTGGCAGTACTAAACTTTTTACTAAAAATCACTGGAATAAACACTGAATATAATATATCTGGCTAGGACATTGTCATTACTGAATAATAGAATTAAGTTCACTGTATACTTCTTTTTATTGTTATTATGCATACACATCAACATGCCAATGAAATTATCTCGGTCATGACTAGCCAATTCCGCTTGGGTGCTCCCCAGCCCGCAATTACTCTAGCGCACGCCTAGATGGATGATCTCACCGAGATGCGTGAAAGCACAGCCTTCACAAGGGAAGAGGGCCGACAGCCGCTAGGGTGGGCTGACTGTTTTTTCGTGAAGACAGGACACAGTGAATTTCAAATGAAAACCCTTAATGCATATTAACACATGTGATTACTCAGCATCACTAACGCAAACTCGTAGGGGCTCGCCCTCCAGCAAGTGGGTAGTGTGGTGACGGCCTATTCGCAGAGCCGGCTAGGACGGGAATAATTGCACCATACACTAATTACAAACTTACATAAACGCTTGAGTGATACATGAAACAAGGTGGGACATGAGATGAATATTCACAATAAACACACAAGCTTAGATGGCGCGGATGCCGCGGGATGAAGTTCGTAGCGGACAATGTGGTGCAGGTGAAATTGAAATATTTGTCTGCGGAAACGGCAAATTAAAGTCAGATAAAAGATTATTCTTGCTGAGAAAATTATTCTTTTTACGATTGCAGTGGTTACAGGTGTGTAACATGCCTGATGGCGGTAAAATAAAACATTACTATGACTGCGTGGTCATGTACAAAAGTATCAATTTATGTGTAAAATACATTAAACCCTGAGTAAAATTGACATAGAACCATGAAATAAATTATTGCACATACAATATTACATAAATAAGCTCTCAAACTAAATGATGGCGTATACAAAGACTTGGCGTTGGTCGGCCACGTGGTTATACGTAATCTTGCCGTAAAATGTTTAAACATGAAAACTACCCTTAAATACATACAGAAACATAAAACTCTTAAAATTGCATGTAGCAATTATGTAGAAGATACAATGAAATGCCACAAACATTGGCGGATGGCGCCTGATTTATGTTGTGTGGGTCGCATGACCTCTCCGACATACTTCTCCTTCTCCTCGATTAAGTTAAAAATGCCACAAGTGTGCAAGAAATTAACAAAGCGGAAGCATAATACTGGGGGAAATGTCGGGTAAAAACGTACGCAAGCAAAGGTTAACCGGTAAACTAAATTAACTATGGAAACCTAAATCAGTGGACAAAAGTTGTAGTGAGTACGTGACAGTGTCTTACCTCGCCAGCTCTCATCGACAGACTGTCCAGATACAAGCGTCGCACGGACCTACCATGGCCGCCTACGGGGTTCACATAAGCAGATGTGCTATGTACGCAGAGTAGAATATTTCATTATTGAAAATAAAATGCCACAAATTAAATTAAATATAGTTTTACATTTCTATAATTTTCTTTTGAATTTCAATATTATTTTAGTGTCTCTTTATGATGGCGTTCATGCCGGAATATTAAGTGTTCTTAATCTCGGTGCCGCGGGCACTTTGAATTTTATAACCAAACTATTTAAAATTAGTACAAACGTTTTAAATCCTTTTAAGACATATTTAACACTGCAAAGACAATATCACATATTTGACACTGAAAATAACATTCATACGAAAGTACAATAATATTGGCCTCTTTCCGCACGTGCGGGACACACAACACATGCGTGGTGAGCGCCATCATGGGCTCTAGCGCCGCTGGCTGTTAGCCGACATCAACTTATAAGGTGCTTGTACAAACAGTTGATTCACGATAACTTCGGCCTTTTTTGAAGCCCTGCTAAATTTCGACTTTTGGTAACTGATTACGTATCCTTCCACTACACGTAAACATAAACACTGCCATGTGACTTCTACTTTTGCTAACTGTCACATGCATTGATTACTGTTTACAGCTGTTCAAAGAATGCTGTCATATTTCCTACGAATATTCATAATTTAGGTCTATAACAATATTTAGGTCGGCTTTATAACTATTTGTCCCAAACGATATAGCACATTACACATAATACACATTAATATTTAGATACGACGGTGTTTGTTACAACTGTGGTGGCAACAACGGTAGTATTTGCCCTGTTATTAACATGCGTTTGGAATAAAAATTAAAACGAAGGGACAACCAATTCAACAAAACGACACAGTAGATTCAAGCACGCATCTCGTGTTGCTTATTTATTGTACGTAGGATCGACAAATGTAAAAGATAGTGGTGAACATGCAAACACACCAGGCCTACCGTAAAGTTTATTCGCTAATATTTACATGCATTGGTACTTACTGGTTTGTAGGTTTATTTTATTATTTATTTAAATTTATTTAGTTGTGCGTAGTATTATTTTTGGGACTGTGGCAGACATTCAAATCACAGAAACGTAAGCTCGTTACACATTTGTTTCCCAAACACCTAGCGCAAAGGTACAACATTGTGATAAACAGACGTTAATTTCAATAAGTAACTTCGTTATAACATCAGTTCTTGGTTAAAACGTATAAACTTTGCACATATTTGAAATCCACATACATCTGGCCTGTGCGCAACGATTACAACACAGCCACCATAGACGGAAATGGCGGCTACACCCTTACACATGCGGTGATCACAACATTCGTTACAGTATATTAATTATCCCTGTCCTGGAAACACATATTTATCACAACATTGTATCTTGGCAGTTTCAAAAACAGGAGTACAAACATTACGTTTCGTTCAGAAACACACCGTGTCATTGTCATGTCTCCACACAGCACTGGCAATCGTAAGGCATTATGAAAACAGCATGCCATAGTGGGACAAGCGCGTGTCTATGCCACGTCTGCCAATCTGCTGGAAATGTAAGTGTCGCGCGAGCCGTGCCAGCGCATCTAAAATATGTTGTTGCGTCTAAATACCATGTAATAAGTTTTTAAACAATAAAATCTTGTTTCAGTTGTAAGTTACAATCTCAAACATCATTATTGTTGCTGTAATATGTATGAAATCTGCTGAAATTAGAAATAACAAAATGTATATTTTCCTACACAGGTGGTACAATCTCCTCGAAAGAGAGAAGAGAGACAGAGATAACAAGAGAGAGCAACGCGCTCTGCTCCGCTTATTGAACTTTTATTCTGGACGGGAAAAAAACACCAGCCTACACATGGGAATTTGCGCAGATATTTTTAACTGCAGCAATGAAATATTTTTTTGTCAGTGCTATCTAACAATACAAATATATCAATTGGCAACGTTTACCTTACAAATGGTATACATAAAAACGAGGTTAAAAAATATTGTAACTGTGAACTATTTCTTACCGGCCATTGCCAACACGTCGCTGCTCTCGCTGTTGTTAATTCATGTTTAATATGAAACAAATATTACAAGTTATATAAGATACTAAGGTAAAGTTTAATTAATTCAATAATACAGTACTCTAAAGTTAATCACAGTGTTAAATATTGGTGGAATACAAGTTATTGGAAAAACAGGTTGACATATTACGCCTAGTATGATTTTTCAAAGCTTCAATTCCAAAAGGCAGAAGAAAGAGTGAATGCACTATAGTAAAAAATTCCACAGGGAGTGAATTGAGTAACACCATGGAATTAATTCTCAGGGAGGGTTTTCGGAAATCTTACATATGGATATGGTATACAGTTTAAACAGTCTTAGTTCATCGTATAAATAAAATTAAACATTAGTTTTTGTTTTTATCAATTTTATGAAAGAAATGCAGGCAATAAATCGTATGCCTACAAGGTTGATCTAAGCATTAAGGACACCTGCAGACACGTTGTTAATTAATTGAAATTGTACTGTTCACTCAGAAGCAAACATGCTGTCGCCACCCTCACGGTTGAAATTGTTATACCCACCGAGCCACCGACATGGCAGAGCAGAAGAAGCTAGTTGGCAGGGATGCTACAGGAGAGCGGCACCTTGCAGTCAATGTTGTCACTGCTGCCCGAGCCTCGTGGAGAGACAGTAAATATGTCGTCAGTCTCCATACAGGGAGAATAGAAATAGTGGCGGTGGCTCACTACCCTAATTTAAGCAACCCCTGTGAAGAGAGGCTAGCAACCCCTGCATCTCTTGGGCAGCCTACAGAGATTTTCTATTCTTCGGTCTGCACAAAATTCTACTCTAAAGAGGCTGTACAAGCTCTTTATCTCCATCCCCGGAACTCATGGAGAAAACCATCCAGAGATTGGAACAATTTCTCATGATGCCAGTGCAGTTTGACACTCACCACGACTCCAGCAGCCAGAGGTATACCGATGTCCCACACCTGTTCCCCTTACCATGAGTTACTCCTTCTAACTCCGCAGTAGCAGGTAGTACCGTCGTCCCTCAACGATCAAGTCAAATTACCACTTTTGAATTTTAATTAATTATTTTTTCACCTGTAAACTAATTATTTGAATTATTATTCGAGGTAAAGCGTTATACAGCCCTGTGATTTCCACAGTAGATAAATAAATGCATGTGTTAAATTGAACCCCATGTCATTTAGTTATTCTGTCCCTTATTACAACTCATTCAGATTAAATATAAATATATTGTCAATTCCTATTGTGACTGTTTCAGTAAAGTTACTGCTCATGTTTAGACGCAAGTGGACCGAATGTGCTTGGGACTCCTGGCACCTGAAGAAGGCTATAGTCTGAATAAGAAGTGGGGACAATTGGGTATTGTTCAGAACGCCGGTGCCTCCCAAAAGATCCGCTCTTGGCTATCCAAAACTTCAGAACGCTCATTACCTCTGATCGTTTGAAGAATACCAAACCTAGGAGGACTTGAGCGAATAAAGTGATATAAAGACTTATAATTATAAATATATAATGTTGTTGTCTAGGAAAGTTCAAACTTTGCGCAACATGTCTAATTTAGTGAGCTTTGCATTCAGTTTCAGTTGCTTCTCGCAAGAAAACCAGCTGATAAATCATGTTTTAATGAGCAGCTGAATTCAGAATAAATTATACCCTAGATTTATATAAATACAGCCTCTCATTATCGCAGAAAAATGTTAAAATGTGCGACCTAATTTAGGCTCGAGTGTCACTGCTTTTTAGCATGCTGTAAACATTTTTATGAATGCGGCGTACTGTAATTGGAATGCGCAAATTCATTTTAAGAGTTATTTACGATAGTTTACGTACCACGAAGACACCATTAAATATCGGAGTCAAGGGCGATGGTCAAGATATTTGTGGCCACGCCGCGCAACCAGTACTTTCCTTTTATTATTTCATATTTCTCCAGAGTCGTTAGTGTTTTACACTAGCTACTGCTCACTTTGTCTTATCAGGAGTCGTCTAAAATCTAACCCCCTAAACGTAAGCGAGTTGTCAAATCGAAGCATAAAACCAAAAGTAAAAACTAGGGCCCACAAAAAACCGTAATTCAATAAAATTGCTTACAAATATAGCCAATAATTGATACTTTCAGTTCGAAACTCAGTGCCGGAAGTCAAAATCCGAAATAAAAATCCTAAAAATCATCATTAATGTAGTAATATTACGTGGCCTATGCAAATCTGAACGTGCACGCATACATCACACACACACGCCGGACAATCATTCCACTCACACATGGGGATAAAAGGAAGTAGGAACCGCAGTCAATAGTCGGCGATGCTAGAAAATAGCCCAACTTATGGCTGTCCCTGCTTGTAATCGCTGCTAACAGGCATGCAGCATATAGCAAGCTGTGCACAGTTGGCGTGCAGATAAGCAGTATATGGCGTGCCATCTAGCAGGAGGACAGTTTTATATATAATGTGCTTATATAAATTTGATATTTTTTTGACCAAGGTATATATATGCCGTCATTACCGTTTTTCAAGGACAAATCTTTATAAATAATGTAGATTTAATTCATTGGGCATATATATTGAATTTATTGCAGTTTTTCAAGGAAAGAACTTTTATAAGTAGTAACTTATTGAATGTGTAAACTTTTTTTGTCTAGGGAGGTTATATTGCATTTATATTGTCTTTTTAATGCGAACTTGTACGCATTGCTATGTATACTGCATTGTAAAAGATGGTACACAGTACAAAACCAGTTTTTTAAGTGTCTTTGTAAAATCTGGAAAATCCTTGGGATATGGAAAAACCGTGGAATTTTATATTTTCAATAGAGTGACCACCCTGTCCATAGCGAACCCCACAAAGAACCACCCTCTATCACAGAAGACTGTAGTTCATATCTCTATCATCTACTAGGTTGGCCTTGGCCTGATCTGGAACACCTGAGTCACCTAGAAAAACGTGAAGCGAATCTCAAACCAATTCGTCCACCACAGCCCTCTACCACCCCTAGTGAATCAACCCCTACATGCACCATACGTATCGCGGCTGGGAAACTGATCGTTGTCAAAGCCCCACCAAAAACAGCCCGGCCACATAAAGTAGCGAATATTATCCTGGACTTTGTCCCCACTAGGAAACCACCTAGACCAGCCCCTTATAAACGGCCGTGAAATATCCGAGAAAGCAAGTGAGAATTGCCAAGAGAAATTTTGTCAGCTCATTTAGTTAGTTACCGCATATTCATTAGTTCAACCCCTTTATATTTAGTGACAGCTGGTGTTACACATTTTGGCAACCTTCACAGCAAGCCGGACCAAACTCCCTGGGAGGGAGATTTATGTAGTCAGATTCACCCTGGGGTTTGATTCCTCTTCTCCATTAAAAACTCCTCCGCCGAGAAAATGCAAAATGCCCCCCTAGATTTCTCGACGTGGGCAGATCCGCGACCCAGCCAGGCCTTGCCAATTCTGAGCACGACGACACTTCAGGAGGAAGTTCATCTAACCCAGTATAGAGGAGGGAATCGGCACTCAAGTTATAACACATCAGATAGAGTTTATCTCAGTTTCTTACCCCATATCTTCCCCTCCACTCTCCTCCTTAAGGAGGTATGGAGAGTGCGTGAACTGACTCCAACGAGGGGCGTAAGCATTTATATAGCCAGAGGTAGAGAGGGCAGAAGTGCGTCAATTGGCACCCAACGTGGGGCCTAAGCTCAGAGTAGTTGAGCCTTGGGGGCTTAGACCATGGCAGCCACCTCTAACCCTTTTAGTATCGAAGGAACTGTACTGACTTCGGAGAATCAATACTAAACACCCTATGGCGCTCAACATAATGTTTATACATGTCAGGCTCCGAAGGTCACATTCATGAGAACACCAAAGTATCGACACAGGCTAGGAAAGAGACATGCGATGTCCCATCGAAACCTGTGACAAAACAGGAATTAATATCGTACAGTGCTAACATTTCCGAAGGCTCTTCCACTACACATTCATAGGATGGGAGGATACTCCCAGATATATGAATGGTTTGGAGTTCATATGTCAACCATTCCAACAGAACTAGGTGGTCACATGCCATTGGCCGGAATGTGACAGACAGTGACAATACACCGTACGGTGTATAATATGCTTCGAAAAGTACCACAATAAATATACAGGTTGGCCGGACGAGCGCATTACTCATCCCGGTCAAGTGTACCAGTACGGCGTCTGTAGACTGATGCAATTTATCGCACAAACACTCAAACCCCAGACAGAGGATTAACCTTGCGATCCCCGACACTTTAACCGAGATGCAGTTCCCAGAGTTCAGCTGACTACTGTATCAAGGTCCGGTCCTCATTCTGAACAACTGCGAGCAGGAAATGAGAGAACATTGGATCTCAACCAAACAGTGGGTAGGTAGGGCACGCCATCAACTGTTATTTACAGCACGACAATGGTGGGCAAAATATGGAGAATTTATTCAGGAGTAGGAACAGCTTAGATCCAGATTCTCCGTCCACTTCACTGGCGACGAACAACCGACTTTCACTCTCAAACCCAGTGCTCTTAGGAAGAGGTCGACTTGTTGATCCACCGGAAAGAGCAGTTGCACAAGCGGATATATCCCGACCAGACCGAACAACAGAGAATAAGGGGCATGCCCACACACTTTCCTTCCTTCCTTCCTTCCTTCCCTTCCTCCTTCCTTCCCTCCTTCCCTTCCTTCCCTCCTTCCCTTCCTTCCTTCCTTCCTCCTTCCCTTCCCTCCTTCCTTCCTTCCTCCTTCCTTCCCTCCTTCCTTCCTTCCCTCCTTCCTTCCTTCCTTCCCTCCTTCCTTCTCCTTCCCTCCTTTTCTCCTTCCCTTCCTTCCCTCCTTCCTCTGTCAATAAAACTGGCAGAGAGGGCAAAGGAATCGAACAAAACAACCACGTGCAGTCTAGGATAAACACCCTGGCACGCACCGCCAAGGCTGCAGACCCAGTCCCCTTCACTAGACCACCTGCATGGCGCGACCTGACACCTCCTCCACCCGCCATCCCCTTGTCATTCTGCTAGTACTGCCCAGGCTGCCACTACAACATGGACTGCCCCACCCTCCGGACGCAAGGCAGGAATATCCCCTCTTCCCCTCCGGCCGCCAGGACGTGGCTTGCTTCCTCCCATCACCACTCACCCCTCCTGCTGGGACTGTCGAGGATTGCACTCCCACGGTGCTTGCCCCGCCCGGAAGGAAAGGTGGGAGGGAACGGCAGACACACAGGCACCAAATGCATCACTGTGGCACTGCTCCATCCAGATCACGGCCCGGCCAACAAAGCCACAGCCAGGATACAGGTATTGAACACGGAAAACCCTTCTCTGAATGAACCCCATTTACAAGTCCGTCTAAATGATAAAATTGTCATGGCAGTGTTGCACACAGTCGCTGCCAGCAATTTTATTAGGGGCGACTTGCTCGCCGTCAGAAGGCCAGCCTGACTCAGACTGTGAGAATGGCCCAAGATAACCTCCACCTTCGTCTGTCCGGGGCAATAACACTGCCTCTAAAGGTCCATGATCAGACCATCCAGGTTCCCTTCCTAGTAGCTCCCAAACTTGGAAATCAAATCATTTTAGGGCGACCCTGGTTGTAGGTGTTACAGTGTCTTATTGACTGTGGGCAACGGTGCACCATCCTGGTTAGGAACATGGTCATCGGTAACCTGATCGAGGTTACCCCTCCCCCTGCCTCAGTCTGCCTAGTATGACTCCAGGTGGACACCCCGCAGTTACCCAACACTCCCAAAGAAATCCCAAAGTCAGGCCTGACAAGCCCGTCGCCTTCGGGTGTGGCAGCACAAGACGAACCACTCGCCTCCTTTACAACCTGCCCCGAGATTTGAGCCACCCATCCCACGGGAACTCAAACCTCAGTCGGGTATTGTATCAAGGGAGCAACTCTCAACCCATGGCTGGGATAGACTCGTGCAGGATTTTCGTAGAGGCATGTCCACCCAGACACTGCCCTCGACACTTGTTCAGAAACTCATCCTAACATCAGACAAGCGTTAAAGAAAGCCGGTTGACTATGAGGTTGTGATAGGAAGCCCTCTGGATAAACAAATCCTGTCAGCGGCTCCCGCAATCCCTAGTACTGACCAAAAGGTAGAGGTAGTGTATCTGCATGCCCCCTCCTCACTACCCCAAGATCCACCTTGGATTGTCCCCCCCCCCCCCCCACAAGGACAAAACAAGGGGAAACAGCTAATCGCAGAGGCGAGGGACCTTATCTCGCAACCTAGATTGCGAGTGCGTTGGTCACCTGGCTATAACCAAGACTTCAAACAACCAGTACATTTACTGAGGTAAGCGAACCTCATGCAATATTCGCAGCTGAGGCTGGAACACAGCTTGCTTGTACAGCTAAACCCCTTCCCCTGGCTGGAAGCAGTCAGGAACCCCAAGAGACAACATCGCCGGATGGTGTTACTGTCTCCCCAGCCTTCTCTCCCTTAGCGGAAGAAGAGCTAACCCAGGAACTCAAACTTGATGAGGCTTTGTATTCACTGCCCCAGATTCCATTCCATCCATGCCGCCTCCCAAAGGCGTGAAAATTACAGATAAGGATATGCAGTTACGCAACCCCTACTTCCCTATCCACCAATCATTTGCAACGGGAGGATGAAAACAGCAACTGGAGTGAACCTACCAACAGCTGATGGAGTCCTTACCACAATGGTCAACCATATGACCGAACCTATTGAAAAGCTGTCTGCCACAGAGACTCCCAGCTTTCAAATCAGCTCCGAGGACAGAGTTATTGATACCTAGATGCTTGGAAGCATCGGTGCTGTAGAAGTAGCCCCTTCCCGACTCGAGTAGGACACTGTGAGTGTCAAACTGAGGAGTCCAATGTGGCCCACATCCAGCAGAGCCAACCAACAATGCCAATCTAAGCCGCCGCCAGAGACGTCCACCTGGCAGACAGCACCTTCAACCAGACTGCCGTCCCAAGCCTACTTCACGCCGCTGTCCCGCTGCAACGACTGACACCACTGCGTGCCAGATGTACAATCCACATCCCAGGACGCTACAGGGAAACACTTTGGCAACCACCGACAACGTTCTGCTGGCCATCAACTTCGTCCACCTTGTCCAGGAAGGAAGGACCACCTCCACAGCGCCGCAGAACGAAATTCCATCACACGAAGTAAGAACATACCTGAGTGTGTATCTCACTTCTATAACCTACTTTTCCACACTGCTAGAGATAGCCAGAAGTTCTAGTGAAAAGATAGGGAGTGATAGGAATAGGGTTCCACATGAAACGAGATGAAAGAACTCATTTTAGATAGCTTAGAATTAGGGAAAGTTAGGGATCAGAAGGCCATGGATGCCCCAATAAATAGCCTTAGCTGGGCTGACTTTCAAAAAGAGAGGAAAATATTTAGGTGACCATAAACGTTCGTTAATGAATCCCTAACAAATGGTCAGAAAATCTATGTAGTAAAAATCTCACCTTTGGTTTGCTGGAAGATATATAGTTTTGAATATCCAGGCAAAAAAAAAGTGTTCATGGGATTGTTTGTTTCAATTTTTGAGGGTAGGAATTTGAAAAACGCATTGCCAGGAACAGAGGTCCTACACTAACTAGTGTCCCGTTAACCAAGTAAAATTTCCTCCTGACAATGGGCATCCAGTAAAGTAACTCTAAATAATTATAATTTTGTAAATGTCATTTGTCCTTAACGTTACAAGAGAGCACGGGAGGAAATAAAGTAGTCAACCCCCTTTACGAGCTGAAAAGTTAATGCCTAGTTTGATTTGATCACTTTAAAAGTAAGTGTGTTAGATATTAAGAGTTTGAAAACCCTAAGAGTATAACATAGTCACAGAACAAATGAGCATGGTTAGGAAGTGTGAGATGCGCTGTGACATGGCCTAGCAGCAGGCCCATATATGCTGAATTGCATACCCTCAACTTTCCTAACAATGCATCACTGGGCAACTTTGTGTTTCATTGAAGAATGAAGAGTATGAGGTAAAATGCACTGTGAGCTTGCCATATGCGCCACCCAGGAAATTCCACGTCTTAAATAAAAGGTTGCTACATAGAGGTCAAAGAAAACTTACAAGTGTATTAGGTTTTAAGGAGAGCTGTAAATACATGTTAGTAAGCTAAGTTTGTGAAGGATTAGCTTTAATTCATACAGGGTTGTGTAATTACGAGCAATCTATAATGCTCACATTAATAGGAGTCGAGAGAGAGAGGATAGGCTATAGAAAAATGAAAGAGAGTTTAATACATGTAATTCCTAGCAGTAAAGAGTACCGAGGTAATGCGAGGTGTGGGGTACAAGAACAACCCGCGGCTCCTTTAATCCTCAAGTGACATATCTTGCAGAACTGAATGATGTAAGGGAACGACAACTAGCCAGCTATCACAACAAAGCTCAGAATTCCAAGATTATTTGTGCCACTGGTGTTGGTAGTTATTAGTGCCCTCAACTTGGCATGTGCTCCTTTGCAAAATGCCTACAAGTTGCTTGGTGAGTAGAAAAATGCCACAAATATCTGCACCCAACAAGTATACCAAAATCTTTTACTTTCAGCATATATCAAATATAAAATCTTGTCAAATCGGTATGACATTATTTCACTTGCATTATAAACATTTTGAGCCCTTGAACAAGTTTGTGGTGTTTGATATTATAATGATTGAAAGCTGTGGCAAGGACTCTCAACTCTCTTAATAATATTTTCTCTGAAAGGTTTTTGTATTGCTAAAAAAAATGTTTACAGCCTAGATTTTAATTAAGCACTAAACATTGCAACCATTTTAACTTCTTCCTGTTCTTAGGAAAGTATAAGATATACATTTTTAATTCCATACATTTGTATCACACATATAACAAACCAGTTGTTAAACAAACTGGAGGTGCAAAAAAATCCCAAGATAACATGATTATGTGCAAAGTTTGCACATTACCATGTTATCATAAATTTGGTGTGTTCCATTAAATTCAGTTTTGTATTTCTTGTACTGTATTCAAAATGATTGTCATCTTCAACGTGTCCATGGTTATTGCTGAAGCTTCACATTCTCAACAAAGCACAGGCATGTTAGTATCATATAGGTCTTTGTACTAAAGTGTTTTGGGGTCAATCACTAGAAACTTTGTTTTGTCTTGTTGGTGTATGAGCTGTAAGTCACATGAGGTTTAGTGTATTGTCTATTTCATATTAAGTGGGGTAAATTTTGACAGTTCTAGAAAAGTAGCACAGCCACAATCTATCCTTCCACCGCAGCTGTTTTATCACTGAAGGTAAAAAAAAGTTTGTAAAAAATGCTTATAGTCCAATGCACACTTGCATTTTCCTCTTTCCTCATGTTCCCTGCCATGACAGGCACTGAAAGTCTGACTGACTGTAGCCAACTTCTCTCCAGTAATTAATGTAGAATATTAAAGCTAGGTTGGCATTCCAACTTGTTTTATTTTTTAATTACACAGTTAAATTTGTTGGGGTACTGTTAATTTTATTGGGATAAAGTGAGAAAGGGGGAGTCTTTAGATGAACGTCTTTTGTGAGATGGAATATTTTGATGTTCCTATGAATGTGTGGCATTTTGAGTTGCATATTTTTTTGACGGAGCAATGGAAAATTTTGCTCGTATGGAAATAACATTTAAATTATTTAACTTCCAAAATTTTTACTTTAATGAAAAAACGAAATGTAATACATAACTTACCTCACTGTACATATTCATACAGATACAGCAATATTTTCATGCACACACTGACCAAAGTTAACCTAATCACTTGTTGAATTTACGATACAAACAAACAAATAATATTCACTCACTCCAAAAATGTGTGGGAAGTGCAGTTTTTTCAGGCCACGTGCATTTCAATAATTATATTAATGGTTTACAAATACATTTACAAAACACGCAAACTTACTGTTTGTAAAATTCGCAACCTCTTGTTTACACCAAAATCATGTTTGTTCGTCACTAGCATTAAATAATTTATTTGCAGAATCATTCAGTGAAATCACCACTGTACGTTTCCTGAAGCCAACAAACTTAAACTTACATATGTAAATTATATTTGTGTCACTTCATTGCGGACCCCGGTAAGGAAACTGGCGGAACCAGTAATTTTTATCGAAACTGTAAACACGTGTTGATCAATATTACACTTCACTCAAGAAAACGCACTACAACGGTACCTACAACAAACTACGTTTGAAAAAGCAATTAAAAAATAATTAACTACTGATTCCGACAACACTAACAAGATGTTCGTATAATAAACACTACGAGAAAAAAAGCACACGCACAACGGCCTTCGCCGGGTTGGAAACTGGAAATATAAACATGGCTAGCAACGTTTACTGTTCGTATGTGTCGACATACTCTGTCATAAATGCTAAACATGTTTTTAAAGTCCAGTCACGAATAGGCAAGAAAATTTAATATTGCTTTAAAAACATAATTTAAACCATAAATGTTTTAAGTATAATTAAGATTTTAAATTACGACTTTGGAAGAAAATAGTACTCTGAACCAAAAGTCATCATCAAAATAGCCAACTTAACAATGCGGATTCTGCATTAGTTTATCAACTGATAAAATGCTTTATGAACGAGAGCATTTACTGTTTACATAGTGTGTAGGTTGGTCACTTTGTTATATTTGACCCCACTTGTATGAAATGTACAATAGCTGTAAGTCACATGAGCTTTTGTGTGTTTTTTGCAGAGCCAGGGGGAGCCAATCAAGGCACGGCGAATGGAGTGGGAGCTTAGGCCTACAGTGCTGGATGACCTGGGGGGCTCACTGCAGCTGGCTCGCAAGGCGGTGGACCAGTGGCGGGCTGGGGACGAGCGATACAGCCACCTGGCAGTTGAAGAGATGCACAAAGTGGAGCAGGCTATTAGCAACACCCACCGCTGGCTGGAGGAGAAACGCCAGGTGCTGGCCACCATGCCCCGTACCCAGGACCCCACTATTACAGTCGCCAGCATCCGACAAGAGAAGCAGGTAAGTGTATCTCTGGTGCTTCTAGTAGACTTTGTACTCATAACATGTAGTACCACATATAAGATAAGGATTTTTGCACAAATTTGGACCACTGTAATTGTTAGATTTATATGACCCTAAGAAAAATTGGGTGTTCCTAAAGTCACTTTAAACTTGAAAATATCAAAGTATACACAACCAATATTAACCATATATTTGTCAGAATCAACAGTACTTAACATACTTATCAAACATCACTAAACACTTGCTGAACTTATATTACATTATACTTTATTCATTACTATACATATTACATCATGTTACATTTGGTTTATTTGGAATCATGCGTGACGTGAATACAAACTGTAAACAAATTACAATGTCTGCCATATTGTAAACGTTACACTCACTCTGGAAGACATGACTGCTATAACTCCCTCTTCCCCTTCCATGCTACTACCTATGGTAAAAGCATTAACTCTCCACACTACTATCTTGCTGAAAATATTTACTGCCCACATAACTACTACCCGTGCTAATATTTTTTTCACGAGTCACTTAATAAAAATCTTTTCCATATTTTAATTATGCTGAAACCATTACTTGTTTTATATGCGAACAAATACAAGATTTTTTTTTGTAAATCTTAATATTTCAGCATTGGTAGATTGGTTAGTCACATAGAATTTTCAGCTTATTTAACATGTTTATTTTGGCTAGCATGGGGATGTTCACACTTTTTATAACGCTTAAATAACAGAGTATAACATCTATAGATAATTTTAAGATGTATCAAAATAGAAATGTTGCCAGTGTTGTGCCTTCATTATATAGTATAATGTGGGGGAAATTGCCTATAAATAGAAATGTGTGATTTTTAGCACCAGGGCACCCATTGTTGGCATGGCTGTCAAATAGTGGTGTCTACTATCACAAATGAGCTGTAGTTAACAGTAGTTTATCCCAGTCTGTATCTGTTGATGTTGTATGTAGTTTCATTAAGTGGTGCTATATCTCTGAAGAGGAAACTTATTCTGTAGGTGATGAAATAAAAATAAAAATTGTGTTAAAAAAAGCAATTCTATAAGATTTATTCCTAAAAACTTATAGTGTTGATGTGTGTCGTCTTATGGAACTGTGACATGGGGTCAACGTGGTTTGTTTGCGCTAGGTCAGGCGCTCTCTGATTATAACCAAAGTTATTAATTATTGGTAAGTGTCCGGCCAGAAACTAACACCGAATGTGTATGTTGGCGGCCGGGTACACAATCAGCACGTGTGGGCACGTGTCATACTGGAACACTGGCTCGGCTTGGTATACCTGTCTTACCAGGGTGTGCTTGAGCCTTTGGTTATGATTCTGGCTGGTCAACTTCTCTGCTAAGTGCAAATGGGTCAGTTATGCACGCTCGTTTCGCAATGGTATATGACGCCTTTTTCTCCTTTCTCTGAGATCTGTGCCTTTTCCCAAATGCATAGAGGTCTCATTGATACTTTAGTATACAGTAAGTCCTGATATTCAGCACACTCGTACAGTGCACACTCGTTATTATGCACACCTCTGCACCATAACTTTTGATGTGACATGTAGTAATCTGCTAATTTCTTTTTGAAGATTCTGTACTTTAGTCTGCCAGCCTATCTGCTTTGCTTTTGCATGTGTGCACACTTTTTTTCTCTCTCTGATCTGGATGCCGCACTCATATTGCTTATCAGCCTGTGTGCTTCGGACAGTAAAACAGGCCAAACTCCGTGAAAAGTTATTTTGCTTTGCTATACACTTTAAAGCCTAATTTGTTGAATGTTTTTCAGCAGTGCACTAATGGTACCATATAGTATTTGGTGCCATTTATTGTGTCTATTTGATTCTTAAACATTTATACAGTGCTGTTGCAAATATTCATTCACATTTATTATGTAAACATTTCTGAGCACTAATGTGAATTTTCGTAAATCAACTGTTCTATTCTTGTAAGTTTTCATAATTTTATATTTTAAAATTTACGTGTGTAGTGTGTTGAATTATTTATTCTGTAATGCCTGCTAAAAAGAGTAAAAAAAACAGTCTCTCCCACAGTGAAAATGGATGCTACATCAATTAGAGTCGGGGAAAAAGTTGTTAGATGTAGCACCCAAATCTACAGTGAACACGACACTGAAAATTTTTCCAGCATTAAAGAGAGTCCTAAATCTTCTGTGACACTATTGAGTGCCTCTAGAGGCCTGCACTCTGTGTTCTACACTAGAGAACAGGGAGATGCTATTTGGTCTCTGAATAGAAGACCAGAACCAGCAGAATGCGTAGGTGAATTTAGATATCATCCAGAGTAAGGCATTGCTGTTGTACCAATCTCTGCAGGAGAAAGGTGAAAGTTTGCAGGACAAACAGTTCAATGCCAGTTATGGATGGGTTGATCGGTTTAGGAAATGTCAAAACCTATACATCATCATAATTACCGGTGAAACTGCAAGTTCCAACACTGGTGTTGCAGCAGCTTTTGTTCCTGAACTGCAGAAAATTATGAAAAGGAGGCAACTAATAATTTTTTTTTTTTTACTATTCCCTCTTGGAATTTTCCAGTGTTGTATATGTATATTTATTTTCTCATCTATAGGTTGCTTGTGTTTTTTAAGTATTTTTTTGTGTTCAGTCCTGTTTTTCCATGACCGACATCTGCATCGCAATGGCAATTGTCCAAAAATTTCCATCTTGTCATTCACCCCCATTGCACTATTCATTCAAAGATCACATATCATAGCTTCCTCAAGGTGAGACGTCACCGGCCAACTTAGAGATGAGGCTACGGCGAAGTGTACTGGTGTAACCATCTAGTGGCATGCAATGTTACTCTGTGCCTTGATGCATAGTCTCTTTGTGCCAGTGAATAACAATCTGCAGGCTGGAAAGTCTATTCTTGCCACAGTAGACAGTACAAGTTCTTAACATCTCATTGCATGTCAACAATTAAACTCAGTTGCTGTCAGACAGTTAGGCTTGTTACCAGGTGAGGCGAAGTCATTTATACCATTGTTGATAACAAGTCATGTGCCAATTCTTTAAAAAATGCAGTCAAAGATATTGTAAAATAAATAGTTGTCGTTTACATAGCAGTTTCTTTTTCTACACAAACCATCACTGTGATTAACATTTCAAACGATCATGCATGCATCAGCCATGCTGTATTTGTTGCATAATGGGATTATAATATAATTCTTCATTCATAGCGACAGAAAAACATGTGCGTTTTTTTAAATAAATGTGAATCTTTTTGTAGTAATATAATAGTGTCACGTGCCGACTGACGCACAAGGTGCGAGCTCTGGGGTGGGGGGTGACCCACCTCGACTCTTCTCCCCCCACCCCCCAGGCAGACCCGCTCGCTGGGGGAATGACTGACAGCGGCAGTGTGGCTGGCATCACTGCCCCTTCCCTTACCCCTGCGAGAGAAGTCGACACGTTTAGAGGCGGCACAAGAATATTCTGGGAACTAGTGCAATGCAGCATTTAGATAAATTTCTGGGCGATGACCTACAACTATATTAGTATTGCAGCGGACAATGTCGAGTGCAGCGAGGGACATCGGTGAAGAGGATGGACGATGATGGGAGATTGTGAGACGATGGAGGTTGAGGTGCTTGTGGTGTGAACAGACGAGAGAGCGTAAAACCCGATGAGAGAAGGCTACTGTATTTGAGGATGCTCGGAGCATTCTAGGACATCACAGTCTGGTGGGATCTGGACTGAACTGAGGTGGGACTGAATGAACATGTGATACAGACTTTATTACAAATATTGGAACTGTTAAATATGGACATATAATTATTAAAGAAATTCAGTAGATTTTGATACACTGTTTATTGCGATTGATTTTAGTTATTTAATTACATTAGTTTCTTTGAGGTAATTGTGAATTGTATTGATTTGATTAATTTATTGTAAATAGCAAGTGTTAACAGTTGATTGTGAGGTATTGAGTCGAGAGAGTTTTTGGTTATAGTTATTTAAATAAATTAGGAACCCATAATCAACTCTTTAATTTAACTAACAAACCTGGTTTAGCCCATTGATTTTTGAGAAAATTGTAACACAGATGTCAGAAGTCAAATAGAGGCATTTTATTTAAAAATAGTTATTTTAATTTAAATTTCAGTAGGATATTAATTGTTAGCAAACATTTTTTAACAATAGGTCCAGGAATAATGCTAACTAGGAAAATGTCTGCAGAGATAGGGACCCCCCCCCCCCCCCCCCCGTTCTTTGATTGAAGGATTGGGTAACAGAATTTCTAATGTTGTACACATTGTTAGTAAAAATGTGAATAGTAAAACAGTGTTATAGATATTGTTAATTAAAATGTAAATAATGTCAGTAATTGTGATAGTGTTAACAAAGTGGTGGTCAGGAAAATACAGTGTGGAGGTAGTCAACAAACTGGATAAGAAAATGGACAGTATGAACGAAAATGTGGACCGAAATAATGAGGGGTATAGCAAATTAGTGGAATAATAAAATAGACTGTGCAGACAAGAAAATTGAAAGTGTTGAGAGTAAGGTGGACCAGGATACGAGTTCCCTCAAGAAGGAATGGTAGGTAAGACGACATGCAGCAGCTGAGGAAGAGCTGAGATCAACCCCCACCGAGCAGATAACTGTGGGCTGCGAGGAGAAGGTAGTGGTCACCACCAGTGCCATCATTGCATGTGAGGCGCAGCAGTTGTGCAGTTTGAGTACGCCTCAGCCAGAGGTGGGTAAAGGTATCGGAATAAAGCCCACCCCCTACGATGGGCAGACACCTTGGCGCAAATACGGCACCAGTTTTGAGATTTTTGCTGCCCTAAATGGCTGGATTGAAGTGCAGTAGACGTACTGAGGACCCTGCGCTGAGCATACTGCAGTCACTGCCAGAATGACATAGACTGGAATACTCAACATTGGTGTCTGTTTTGGAGCTCCAGTTCGGCGACTGATACCTGCAACATGCCCACCATGTCCAACTACGAAGTTGTATCCAGAGACCAGGTAAACCACTACAGGTGCTGTGGCAGGACATCATATGACTTGTACACCTATCTATAAAGGAGTGCTCTTGAGGCAGCACTGAGATGTCATCGCATTAGAATTTTTCGTGGATGCTATTACTGATGCAGATGTGCACCGAGCTGTATGCCTAGCATTGCCACACAGCATGCAGGATGCACTGGCGTGAGCACTGGAGGTGGAATCAGCGAAGCAGGAGCAGACATTCCAGCATACAGTACAGGCAGCTACCCTGTGCAATGAAGACGATGGAAATAGCATCCTGGATGTCTTGAAGTTGGAGGACACAATGAAAGACATTGCTGCTGAGTCTTTGCTAGGAAACCCAGTTTTCGTCCACTTAAGCATCAGGCATGTTGGGAATGTGGACAGACAGGACACTTGAGAATCCAGTGCCTGCAGAGGAAATGTAGGACCTGGCAGCGAGACGTGAGTACAACTGAGGACTTGTTGAGTAAACTGGAGGCTGCAGTACGGGAATTTTTTGAAATCTGTAGAGGTAGTGCACTTATGAGCCTGGTGCCCAGGGATGCCACCCGAGACTAGTCATAGAGGAATGGGCCAAAGAACAGCTGCACCAACAATTGGAACTGACAGCCACAGTAATGCCTATCTAAATCGCACATACATCAAAACTACTGGCAACATCCTATCTGAGGGAACAAAGAAAGGTAGTTATATGGTGGTATCAAGAACAAGGATACAGTTGTTGAACTGCCTAAGAAGTCACTCCGCAGTTAACACAGGCAAGATGAGAGAAGTCCAGTTGACAGACGAACCTGCACATATGCATCTTCGGGAGAAGGAAGATTGCCAGGGGGCAGGAAATGAGCATATTCCAGTGTCTACTGGCATTAAGAGGAACACTAAAGTGATTGAAGTGTTGCAGGTGATGCATTCAGGGAAGTCGGCTAGTGTGGCTGTATGAAAGGAAACCCCTAGGAGGCAGTGCAGCTCGCTGCCAAAAATGTTGGGAAGGCACTTGCCAAATTTTGAAGTGAGTAAATTGTACCTCCGTCCAGATCTGTCGTGAGGACTCCTGGGATAAGTCTAAGGTCGTTCACATTGATCGACTGGTGGTGTACAAAGGTCCAGATGTTGGATAGTCTGTGTTTGGGACTGACAGACTTGAGAAAGGGTCAGTGTTGCGTGCCAAATGATGCACGAGGCACAAGCTCCATGTGCGGTCCGGCTCTGGGGGGTGTCTTACCTAGACCCTCCCCTCCTCCAGGCAGATCTGCTTACCGGGGGAATGATTGACAGCAGTGGCCTGGCTGGCGTCAGCTCCCCCCCCTGCTGAAGGAGCCTATGAGTTTATAGGATGCCCAAGAATATTCTGGGAACTGGGACCCTTGGTGCAATGTGGCATTTAGAGGGATTTCTGGGTGATGGCCTACGAATCTATAAATATTGCAGTGACCACAGGGTCAGGAGTATTGGTAGAAGCCTTCTGGCTGAGTGCAGTAACCGTACGAAGTCAAGTGTGGTGAGGGACGTCTGTGAAGAGGACAGACTACGACGGGAGATTGTGAGACAATGGCGGTCGAGGTGGTTGTGGTGTTAAGGCAAGAGGGCGTGAAACCAGACGAGTGAAGGCTACTGTGCAGGAGGGCGCTGGGAGAACTTAGTCGTTCCAATACCATGCTTTCCAATACCGATACCAATGCCTTTCGCACTGAATTTTGGACGAAGTATTACTGTTAATAATACATTTAAAAAAATTTTCCTAGACTCGTTTAAATAAAGAATATAACATCTTAGGAAATGCACATTTTCCCTTTCCAAAGTAAACACAACTATGGACCCGGGAATAACTATCCTCTCGAAGTTACAACCCTGTTTTGGGGAACCACAAAATTTTTGGTTGAAAAAAGGCAAAAATTTGAAGGAAATAGCCCAAAAAATAAGTTTGTTGCATTTATCTTGGTCATTAATTATATGTTAATGTGCATTAAAATATAGGCGTTCTAATTGTTGCCTTTAGGCCTAATTGCTAGGTCAAATATATAAAAAAAAAAAAAAAAGGTAAAGTTTGGTTTAAAATTGCAGCTGTGGTAGCCAGAATCCTCTCGCCCCCTGTACTATGAATAAACTCCAGTGAATGTTGTCTCAATTCCAGGGTACCTGGCCAGCGTTTGTGTCAAGCAGCCCCTCGCTAAGCTGGGTCTGGCCTCTGAAAAGGTTGCTTGCTCCATTAGCTCCATTCGTCTTCTCCCCAAACCTTCTTTAACAGTCTACCTTCCACCGTTTGATTGTCATCCCTCCCATTAGCCACGCCACGCCGCGCCCACGCTGCTTCTTTCCTCCTCCCATCCTCCAGCCATGCCCACACTGCTACACTCCTTTTCTCTGTCCATCATCAAGCCACACCCACACCACACCAAGCTTCCTTCCTCCATCCAACTGTCACAACAGGCAGTCCGGAATTTTTGTTGTCCTACTCTCCCAAACTTCATGCAGTGCGTGGCACTGTCACATCTTATCACCGCTTCAGCTGGTGGTAGAGGCGACAGAAACCAGTCAACAGACTTGAAAACTCTGGCACGATCGTATAAAATCCCATTCTTCCATTTGGGGGCAAATACACACTTTGAATTATATATGATTTTGAGTGAATCTACTTAGAATTAACTAAGTTTTACTGTATACACAATACATCGGGAAAAGGCGTAGTATATACTCTAGAACATTGTGGACGTGTGCTGAACTGAGTTGGGACTGAATGAACAAATAATACGAACTGTGTTGCAAATATTGGAATGGTCAAATATTGACATATTATGTATAAAGTAATTCAATAGGTTTTGATACTCTGTTTATTGGGACTGATTTTATTTATTTAATTACATTAGTTTCATTTAGGTGGTTGTAAATTCTATTGATTTCATTAATTAATTGTAACTAGTGATAACAATTGGTTGTGAGATATTGAGTCAAGAGAATTTTTGGTTGTAATTATTTTAAATAAATTAAGAATCTATGTTTAACTCTTTTATTTAATTAAGACCTTCATCCCTTAACAAATCTAGTTCAGAGTTTAGCCCGCTGACTTCTGGGGAAAAAAAATTGTAACAATAGAAATACAGTGGCTGGTAAGCTGTTTGAAATTGATGAATCAAACTTGGGCTGCAGAAGAAGCAGGTAATGCTATCATTTGCATCTATGAGTACAATGTCATTTTACAGGGTACAATGTCATTTTACAGGGTAAAATATATTTGTTTTGATGGAAAACCATCAAAATTAAATTTACTATTGAAGTGGTGGCTTAACCTGTGACCTCATATGTATATATATATGCCATTCATGGTTATATAACACTTTTCTGAAGCCCTGTTAAAGTTCTGCTTTTGGTTTCTGAAGCCCTGCTAAAGTTCTGCTTTTGGTTACCGATTACATATCCTTCCACTATGTGCAAACATAAACATTGCCATCTGACTTTTACATTGTAACTGTCCTGTGCTTGGTTTACTGTTTTCAGCTGGTTGAAATAATTCAGACATTTTAAAAAATCTTTACTCACGAAAGTTCACAATTTAGGCCTATGACCATATTTAAATCAGCATAATGACATTGTAACTATGTATGTATTGACATTAGTTCTTATGGTAATTATTTTTCATATTATCATACTTGTGTTGTACACAATATAGCACATTACACATAATACATGTTAATATTTTGCCACAACTTTTTTAAATCCTGATACAACTGTGGGGAAAAAACTGTAGTAAAGGACGGCCTCTGTTGAATAAATATTAAAATGGAGCAACCAGTCTAACAAATTACAGTAAATTCAAGCATGAAACTTTTGAAGATTATTTTTTGTATCTAGTAGCGACAAACTTAATAAAATAGTGGTAAACATGTACACAAATAGGCTTTAACTTTTATTCCGGTCATATTTCTTTGCTCATGTACTTCGTTTTTACTAGATTTATTTGTTTGTTAATAAATTTTTCAGTTCGGCTTAGTAATTTTTTTGGTATTGTGGCAAACATTCAGATCACAGAAATGTAAGCACATTACACAATTGTGTTTCAAACACCTCGGGCGAAGTTACATCGTAACATTGCAGTTTTCTGATAACTATTATATTATTACCTTTTGGTTGTGGTGTCTGGCATGAAAAATGGCTATTGGGCCACATCTTCTTCTTATGGTTTTGTGGCAGTTTAACAGGAAAAACTAGTCCTAGTAGACTAGGAAGTAGTCCGTTGGTGCTGGCTGATATGTAAGTCAGGGCGGGGGGCAGTCCTATTTGCTACAGAACCACTGAATTCATGCACTCCAAGGTGTTAGTAGGCAGACACTTTGCATCTTGTGGACGAGGCATCCCTTCTGGAGGCAGATACCGTATTTACTCGTGCATAGCGCATATCCCCCTCCCCCCCACAATAAAGGAAAACATTTCTGGGGTGCCTGCTATACATGTAAAAAAAACAAGAAGGCGTGGTAGCCATAAATTGTCCGGGGATGTTGAGGGAAGTGGCGGAACTGTCTGTTGGTGTCTCATCTCTTGATCATACATTACTCCTCTCCCTTCTCTCGCTCTTTATCTCTCAGCAACCCTTTAGTAATTATATGTAGGTCGGGGAACCCCACCCCCAACCCCCGCCCATTAACAACTAATGGCATCCTGCCACACCACAAAACCAGAGCTGCCACGTGTTTATGCCCCCCCCCCCATCCCTTTGAAATAACACCAAGATGTTGCCGGTCAATATTTCCGCCATCCCTTTTTGTTTCCGTTGCACAGAGGCTAGCGAGCCATGTTCGTGGGAGGGGGGGGGGGGGAAGACTTTTTTTTTTGTTAAGGGTAGTGTGACATTATAGCATGGCAAAAAATGAGTCGGTCACTGCTAAAAGGAGAACGGAGGAAAAAGAAAAACGAAGCTGGAAATGTTGAATTGTAAGAGAATGAGGTTTCCAGATTTTTTTATTTTGACATTTTGCACCTAAGTTATTTAATTAAAGTATTTTTCAAACATATCACTATCACCCCACATTAATGTAAAAAAGAATAATTGGTTCCATACTTACAAACAGGGCACCACAAGTTTTTGGTGCAATTTTATTTAAAAAAAAAATTTCCCTGGAACTTGTTGCAAAAATCATGGTGCGTGCTATACACGAGTGCACACTGTACACAAATACGGTATGTAATGCACTGTAGCCAGTTTTAGGGGAACGGGGAGGCCTCCAGCAGGGAATCTCCCCGGCCCAGTGGTGGGGTGGAACCCGATCTGTGACCTAGGCATGACCGTAAAACTGTGGAATGGATGATATCTACATCTGTAGCTATTTTTGGTGCATGTTTTTTAAAACTAGGGTTTGATTACAGTTATTAAATGAGTTTATATCTCATAAAATTAAAGTGGATAGTTTTTTGGCGTATTCTTGAGGCTGAGTAAGGGTTGAAGAATAATCAAAGTTCTAAAGTTTTTTTTTTTATTTTATGTAATTTATATTCAGGAAAATTAATTTGAACATTAAAATGGGAGACTTCATGTTAATTTGAACAGTATTAAACATGCTTTAAGATGAAAAAACTACCATCATCTTAAGTGTAAATCAATTTCTTTTAATTACAAAATTTCTACCCACGCTCTGGAAAGATTACAAAAAATATATCACGAAATAGAAATCAGTTGGGTTTATAATTTAAATGTATTTTTTATATACACAAAATACTAACTGCTATGTCTGGTTTGTTTTGGGAAGAAATAGCTCTGCACAGTTTCAGTATATAATTAATTTTTGCATATGAGATATGCTTCAAAATAATTATGTACATACAATTTAGAAAAGAGGATATGTGTTTAATTTGTGCTTGTTGGTAAGATGTAGTTTTAAGAAAATTTTATTTCCATGAGAATTCAAAAGTGTGTTATTCCACACCTAGGATGATGTAAGATGAAAAAATTTGCAGTTTTCATTCAGCATTAAAGAGTATAACTTAAAACTGCAGTTGCAGCATTATGTAGGTTATTTGTGTGATGGTCAGTTGTTAAAACTATGGAAGATCAACTGAGTGTAGTAGTTTTTTTGAAGGAATATTATGCCAGTTGCAGACATAGTGTAGTCATTTTTAAGAGGAATATTGTGACTGTTACAGACGTTCGAGAGTACTGTGGGTCCTGTAATAAACAAACCAAAGCCGAAGGTTGAACCACCACCATCTGCTCAGAACACTGAAGGAAATGAAGGAAAAACGGGAGAAGAGGGTGACCAATCACAACCCACACAAAATCACCAGCCATCGCAGCCTGGGGGGGATAGAATGGACGTAGAGTAAACAGCGATTCTGCCTCGTCTTTTCAGTTATCAAAGAAAGTGTCGCACCGCCAGCAATTGTGACTCGTCGTGAAGTGTGTATGTGTACGAGTGCTCATGTTTGTTGTGTAAATGATACAGTTTGACTGAGCAGACATTTGCTGCTTGAAGTGGTGCACAGTTGTACCTGTGCTCCTGAGACCTCATCATGACAGCTTCGTCATTCCACCATAATCTCATCGCTGCGTTCCTCTTAAAGTATTTTGTTTGCGTGTGGTTTTGTAAGGTCATTAAATTATTACGTAAATTTTGTAGTTCCATAGTTCTGTTTTGACCTGTGATTTTTGTCACAAAGTTACTAATGCCTCTTGTTAGAACAGATATAAGTATTGCCAAATAGTGTTTAAATGTGCACACTATCCAAAAAACACCTTTATGTATTCTTTGGATTAATACATATAAGATTCAAGTCAGAGATAAAAACTGCATTTAATTGTAATAATTTTTGTGTGTGTGCACAGCTTTGCGAGCGCTTGTAAATTTGGAGCTGTTGAAATATAATTATGGAAGAAAAATTTGTGATCAAATGCAAAGTTGTGATCTATTTAAGATTTTGATGTTAAGCTAGGCAAATATTATTATTAAAACATGATTAGCAAATCAGTATTTTATTTAGTTTCAGCTTCTTTTTAAAATCCTGTCATTCCAAAATAACTAACCCACAATGGTAAACCACAGGATAAAATTATAATGGTTAATGGAATCATCTGGCATTTTAATTTGCAAAAAATAAATACTGTATTTAGGAGGTGATTAGTTTCAATTGTTGGTTCCCAGTTCCCCCTGGATCTTAGCCTTGAGAACTGGAACTGGAACCAAGGACCAAAATAATAACCTCAGTTCCTTCATTTTGTATATAACACCAGCTGGCATCACTTATGCCAAATGCCCATTAAAACTATAATTTATATTGTGATGGTAATTGATGTTTGACTAATTATGTAGCCAAATTAGTTCATTGGAATTAAGTCTACAACTAAATAATTATTGACTGTTATTGGAAGAAAAAAAAATAGTGTTAAGAGTGACATGCTTTAGCAGCAATTGCAGTGGTTCTAGCTCTTTTGAAGCAATAAATTTATCTCTCTGGAATGCTGGTGACGAAATTTGTCAACAGAAGTAAATCCACCAATTGAGATGCTCAGTATTAATACAGTGGTCCGATCACGCTTAAACAGTTTGTCCTCATGCTGTACAGAATGTTTAACTTGTAGCGCAGTAACAGTTACATGTGTGCGCCTAAATCATGGTGACTTAGTACCCAAAAAAAGATTTGGTGTTTAAGTTTGGACAAGCACTTCACTAAGAATGAAATAAAACGTCTTTAAGATATTAGTAAACCTACATAATTCTGGAAACTTCCAAACAATAAATGGTCGCGGATAAAATACAGGCACTGCGGCTATGAGGATGTCACTCTGCTAAGAAAAGACAATCAGAAAAAAAATCATGCACAAAAATATACGTTCTTTAAGGTTTAGGCTCTGCTGAGTGTGTTTATCGCTAACAGCATTAACAGCCTAATGCTAAAGGCGGTCTGAAAGTAGACGTTCTCGGTGATCAGTCCATGGTCAACATATATGTTCATATTACAATACCCAAAATTTATGTGTCAGAAACTCTCAAGACCTTGCTGTCAAGAGCTGTGAACCAAAAGAAACTGCCATAGCTGTCACGAAGCCTTGGTGTTTGTACTGTGCACAAGATTTTCTGCACTAGTTACACTATAGTCATTCCAGTTAACTATTAGAAACGCTGACAATGGGAAAATGGTAGAGGTCTACAAATCAGCATTTAAAAAATAAAATTGAAAAAAATATAATTTTTAGAATTTTGAAGTTTTTTTAATTAGATTGCATACAGTACGTTTATATTTATTCACATGTTTGATATTAAATACTTTATAGAGAAAAAATACATTTAATTTTTCAATGCAGAATTTTTCAATTTTATAATTATGTAATATTTTACTTTTAGAAATTATTTTTAGAATTATTTTTTTAACAGAAACAATTTTATATATATTTGAAGAAGTTTATTTAAATAAAGGCTTACAAAAATAAAGTAAATTAAAATAGTTTTATCAAACATAATTGACTGTAAGCTGACGCAGAATGCAAACCAATCCCAAAGCTTTAAATTCTCTTGAAAAGAAAATAATATGATGCACAGTGCAAGCTGAATCTTTAACGTCCTGCACTCTCGATCAGCTGAGAGCATGCGGCAGGGTTGTTGCTGAGGCAGCATGCTCTGTGTGTGTAATGAAAAGGAAAGGAAGTATCAATAACTAGTGCAGGGTCAGTGGGGTGTTGGGTGGCTTCGGCACGTTCCTGGAGGGGAGGGGGTTATGCTCCAAAGTGCAGTTGGGGGTGGGTTACACCTAATGTTAAGCTTGGAGTTGGTCCAATGACAATGTGTTTGTGCGGACCAAAGAGGCCAGACCTCCACACTAGAGTTGTTCCGATTCCATTTTTTTTCCGATACTGATACCACAAACAGATACTAATGCCCTTCACACTGAATTGTATAAAAAGTATTACTGTTAATACATTTAAAACATAATGTCTTAAAATACTGTATATAATTTATTGTAATCCGACACAAAATGCAAGCTGACCTAAAACTTGTCAAACACTCTGAAAATGCACATAATAGGACACCAAATGTGTCAAATTTTATGTCCCACGCACACTATCAGCTAAGAGCGCACTGAGAAGTTATCAATCTGGCAGTGTAATGTCTGTTGGTTTAAGCACCGGGGGGGGGGGGGGGATGAGGACCTCTCCACGCTGCTACCTATTGGCGACACATTGCCTCGCAGGGTAAATGTCTGTCTTTTAAAGTAATTAATCATATTTTACTGTAAAGAAATCTTGTAATTTTGATATGCAAATGAAGCAATTATAATTTATTTCTTCACTGTATTTAATAATAATTCAAAACCACATACTCTGATTTTCCCTGTCATGAGTGACACTGCACTCGGCTCGGTGCTTACCTACCTAATGTTAGATGGCAAAAGGTGTCAAATAGGCACTTACATATTATCAGTTTATTCAAAGACTCGTGTCTATTGAAATAAATGAATATAAATCCTCTGATTTCCCTGCAAGAAGTTACTGAAAATGGACACTTATAATTCAGGTTGCTCGATGTTCAAACAATTTTTTGCTGGCAAGTGGTAGTGTATATGCTTTTGGGCATATTATTTTATTTGCAAATAATAATTCATTAAAATGTTTTCATAACATTTTCAGGTGAAACCATTTGCTTTGAAATACAAGTGATGTTAGGTGCAACTATTTTGAGCAACGCATACTTACTCATGTATAGTGCGCACTCGTGTAGTGAGCACCTTGATTTTAGCAAGTTCCAGGGGAAACATTTTTTACAATAAAATTGCACCAAAAGTTTGTGGCGCCCTGTTAGTAAGTATAGAACAAATTATTATTTTTTGCATTAATGTATGGTGATTGTGTTATGTTTGGAAAATACTGTAATTAAATAACTTGGGTGCAAAAAGCCTACACAAAAAAACCTTTTCCTACTACTCAACATTCCATTCCAGCTTTGGTTTTCTTTTTTCTCCTTTTAGGGGTGACTGGCTCTTTTTTTTTTTTTTTTTTTTTTTTTGCTGTTCTACACTGCCACACTATCCTTATATATAAAAAAAAGTCCCCCCCCCCCCCCCCAACGAACATGGCTCACTAGCCTTTTGCCATGCAGAGGGATGGCGGAATTATCGACCAGCAACACCTAGGTGTTATTACAGGGTGGGGTGGTGGGGGGGGGGCATAAACACGGGTCAGCTGTGGTTTTGTGGCATGGCAGTATACCATTAGTTGCGACGATGGGAGTGGGGTTTCGACTACACATAACTGAAGGGTCACTGAGTGAGGGAAGGGAGAGGAGTGATGTGAGATGAGACAACAGTCAGTTTCGCCACTTCCAACATCCCCTGGACAATAATTTATGGTTAACACACACACCCCCCCCCCCCTTTTTTTTTTGTTCTTGTATTACACACACCCCAGAATTGTTTTCTTTTATTTTGGGAAAAAAGGGTGCGCTATTCACTAGTAAATATGGTATCTGTTCTTATTTTCTTTTTCTTTTAATGTGCGGCATATACAAACTCAGGGTACCACTGCCAGAAGGGTAATGGGTGTAGAAAAGGGGTGTTAACTTCTTCGGGAGGCTTCTGGTGAAAGTCTTGAAGAGCGTCTAGTAGGTAATGAAGACGGTGTTAGCAGGGAGTTTCAGAACTGGAAGTGGTGGAGCGAGCTGCTGAGAATGAACTGCTGTTCTGCGACACTGCATGGATACATTCCACCTGCCCACGGGCTCTGTGGTGCAGTGTGGTTGTATGTGCTCCTCCTCCTGTGGGCCAAACTGCATTCTGCATTTGAAAAACCTGTCCAAGGTGCTGTATCCTGTGGGGAGATCTACCACCATGGATGCATAGGTTGCCCAGAGGAAAGCATCACCAAGCAACTCTGATACCATTCCTAAACGAGATACTTGAGGACTTAATGTGCACTGCTATTGTGTTAGAATGCAACGAGCAACTGTGTCGAGATCCAAGTGTAGTACGATGGCGCTATGAACGTGACGAGAGGACACTGCGAGTCAGAATGCACAGCTTTTTATGCCCACATTTTGTAAATGAGCCGGATATAACACCAAGTAACCATGTAATCAAGTAACCATGTAATTCGACTTGCTACTCATGACCAGTGCAGTACAGCGCAAGGGTAAACCACCGTAACGGTGCCAAATGGTGTACAATTTGGACCGCTGCCCAGCGGACAGCCTATCCAACATTGTGCTAGCAGAGATAGATAACGATATTCCGCCCGAACAGCAGGCAGCATTTCAAAGTTTAATGAACGAGCGCAAAGATGTTTTTGCAAAGCACGGCGCATTACATTGCATCAGTGTAGCGGAATATGAAATTCCCCTAATGGAAGAGGGGCCAGTTTGTGCTAGTGCTAACCAGCGAGGTTATTTATTGCATCAAGCCCAAATTCAGGAAAGATTAAATGAGGAAATAATTGAACCAAGTGACAACCCGCATAATTCAGCCATTATGCTCGCACCAAAGATAGATGGAACGTGTTAGTTCTGTGTAGATTTTAGGCCCCATAACCAAATTATGCGCAGCGCATTACTGACATACATAAGCATCAAGTTTGCCCTTAGTTCACTGCGACAGGCAGAGTTTCTAACTTCACTTGATCTGAAAAGTGGCCATTGGCAAGTGCCGGTCAAACTGGAGGACAGAAAGAAGACCGCTTTCACAGCACCAGATGGGAGGTGATTTCAATTTTGTGCTGTCAAAGTGTGCACCTTCATTGGTTGCGTCACACTGGTAAATTTCAATGCCTGTCATAATTGGCCCATGTGAAGAATTTTTATTGTGGTGTGTAATTATATAATTACAGGATATTCTGTAAGAGTGCCACGTACCCCACAATAATAGACTTGCACTGGTGTACTTACACAATGTGTAGACAAGAATAGGAAAACAACAAATACACTCTTATACTGGGAAATATCTCTAGAATACCTGTGTGTCAATACCTTATTACACTTACACTCCATTTGTACACCTGTAATAGCTAGATCTCTGGAATTTGCATACACAACACTCAATTATTACTCAAAGAATAAGACTTCATTTAAATTACACCTTTTAATGTGACGCGTGACAGTCCCGGCTGTCAGACTGTCCACGCCCCTAGGTAACTTGGGCGACGCTAAGCGAGCTGTGACTAAACTGGCTTACTCTAACCTGGTGACAGGGACCCGCCCGGTGTGTAGCACGAGCCTAGAGGGTCGGTGACTGGGCACGGAGTTGGGCTCTACGACTTTGACTCGGCGAGGTGCAGGCTTTGGTGGTTGTGCAGTAGTTTTGACGAGGTGGCGGGGTGCTTGCTTGCACACTTTTGTTTATGATGGCTGGTGTGGGGTAATCGGCTCAGGTACGGAAGCCGGCTGCAGTTCTGGTGTGCTTGGCTGACGAATGCCAACTAGTGTCTCCTGCACTATAGGGTGGTATCCCGCCACGATCCTGGTGGGTGGCTCGAATGATCCTACAGGGATGACGTCTGGTTTGATAGAATGACAGATTTTAGGTTTGTTTACATTTTATAAAGTGTCATTTTTGTGTTTAACTTATGTTTTTTTTTAACATTTTAAGTTTCTGTTTTGAAACTTAAAAACACTTAATTTTGCAGCCCTGATTCTAGCATGGCTTGTTTACCTTGCACACATAATCATTATTTATGAAACTTATCAATGTTTAGATATTTTTTGTCTGGCAGTTTTATTTAATATTTGGACTCAGTAATGGTTTTTAAAACCATTTTACAAAGCACAGATTTTATTTTTAAGTTTTCTACATACAAACATTTTTGGTAATGATTTGAATTGCTGATGTGATGTAATAGGATTTCCGCTATGCGAAGTTTGAATCGGCTAGAAAGATTCCTATTTGTTCTCTCTGCTGCCATTATTCAAAGAGTGAACATTCTTTCAAAAGTAGGCGCAGTAATCCACAATTGTATGTGCCAGGTGAAAATAAGTTGATTTTTACTTAGCAGATTTTGTTTTTAGTAGGAGGACACTTTTCAGGCGAGATAAGAGGCCTGGTCCTTAATTATGGTTTGAGCAAAAACTAACTGTTGACCAACGCAGACGTTGTGTGCTGCAGGACCCGGCGGGCGAGACATCTGTTAACCTGGTAACTTCCAGCCTAGTTATTCGCCGAACCTGAATTAAATACTAATTTAAATGAATTGAGCAGTTAATTTAATTGCCAGAATCACAGTGATGTAGAGTTTTAAAAAACATTTAATCCCAGTGGTAAATGATTTAGTCTTGAATTTTTGTGCAATCCTACCCCTGAAGCATTGCCGAGAAATGTAACTGAACACTATATTGGTTTCGGACAGTGTTAAGCTGAGCCAGTATACAGCACTGCATATAAATTTGTACACTAAGTTGATGTGTTTGTAGTACCTGTCTGGTTTAGTGTTATACCTTCACAAATTACAAACCCCTGTTATCTGGACAGCGATTCATTACATAAATTGAATCTTCACAGAGAAATAATATTTTAATATATTTATTTTAATCTGAGTAAAGGGGTTTTTCTATTTTTATTTGTGCATTTTATTCTAATGAACTTCGTCTTGTATCCACACTCCCCTACTTTACATAAAACTAAGTATTCCATTGTAACATTGAGTATATTTCCTGGTAGTCGTGCTTGTACATGGATTGAGAAGTGCTTTATATATTTGAGACACAAATTTCCAAATGAAAGTGTGAAATGCTCTAAAAGGCAAACAGGGCAATGTGTTTGGATCTGTTTCAGTGAGAAATTTGCTCAAAAAGATATTTCCTACTATTCCGGTAAGCACAATGGTTGTTTAAGTGTTAACTGTATCCAATGTGTAACCAGTCTTTGGATCCCTAGGAATAGACGAGTTTTCTGAATGAATATTACATTCAAGTATTTTTTAATTTGTTCAAATGACGAGACACCTGCGCATGTGCCATTTCCCCTACCTTCCACTCCTTCAATTCATTAGGGCGGCGCCGTACGTATACAGTAATTACTTCCCCACATTCTTTAGTATCTGACTTATTTACATAAAAGTCTGGGCCCTAGATCCACAACACACATGAATTTAAGATACTTATTTCTGGTCAAAAATGACATAACTAAAGCCAAAATATTAAAAGTTGCAAAAGAAAGAAAATAATTAGTTAAAAATTAAATAAAATCTAAGGCATGAAAACTTATAAATAATTAACGTAATCAGGTTAAGTCACAAATCACTCAGAAAAAACATATACAGTACTCATACCGTACAGTAGCATTAATAAAATAACACAATTTAGGAACAGCCATTCTTTTTAAGTGCAAAATATAAAAAGCACAAGAGGGTTAAAATGAAAAGGATTCACAAATTATATGCAAAATAGTGTCATAGTGTCCAAAACGAAGTGCGTGCTTATTCACGTACTAGTCTCTGTAACATACAAATGAGTGTGAACTAATGTCACAATGTGGACAGAGAGAAGAAAAAAAAAGCAAGTTTCATTGTGGTTACCTGCAAAATGATGAGTAATCAAGTAACATTTCAGTGAGTGTTGAAATTGGGAATCAAACGAGAAACCTATGTAAACCTGTAATTTAAATTATGTCTGTTCTAAGTTTGCTTTTCAATTACACCATTAACATAAACTTTTTATCTAGCTAATGCAAATAAGTATGTCTGTATTTATTCAATTTTAAAAGTGTTGTAAAGTGCATAATGTATGAACTTGTGGGTATTCAGGTTTCTTTTAACATAACTCTTGTTTTATATAATATAAGTAAAAACCCAAGACGTTTCAGGAAAAGTACTGACAGTATGTGCTTATTAAGCAGTAAAACTTTTTTAAAGTGTAAAATTATGCATTTGTAATACACAAAGTGCAAACTTTTTAAAGCTTAAGCGGGACTGTTCCGCATCCTCCTACAGACAGAGGAGGGGCGTGTGCGACCACACAACACATGTGGCAGACAGCGGCAAACGAGACAAGTGGTGAAGAAACACAACTGTCGCTTTGAAACTGCACCTTAATCCTAAGTAGTAGGATGGTCTGGGGACGTGTTACCTAACCTTAGGCCATCTACAACCTCTCGGTCGCCCTACTGTCTGAGATATAAGTTCACTAGTATATTTGTAACCCCCCCCTTCTCCTTTTAAGAGTCATTTTGAATAGGCATGGTGATGTTAATAAAAGAAGTAACAGTACTGACTATCAGTGTTCTGTATGTTTGTTTATTTTAGGAGGCTTGTATTTTGACATGTAGTAATTTGTTTATTTTATATTTACCTTTGAGAGGGAGGCCTACCCGAGCACTGTAGCCAATGTTTCTAGGGGCTCGCAGAACCAAATTTTATTTATTTAGTAGTTTACCAACCTTCTCTATTTTCTGGCAGTAGGCACAGCTCCTACTCAACAATATCTAAACTGCTCTATGGAACTTCCACTTCACTTTTGCATTACACACACTGAATACTTTAGTGGCACGCCAGCGGTACCCTGATGTAAAATTTGAAACATTTTGAATGACCAAGTGTAATGACACCAAATCAAATACACTGAAAGGGTTGGTCACAAGGACAACACTGTATGGGCGGTAAACAAGGGTTTTTCTCATTGGCCGATTATGTAGGGTACACGCAAAATTGGAATTACCTCATTGATGTCATCTAAGGGTGCTCACCTGTCCCTCAAAAGCTCATAAGTGGGATCTTCCCTCCACTTTGGGACGTCACATGAGTGAGAATGGTGGCCTCCAAATAGTGTGATGCCAGTATCACGGGAACCATACCACTAAACCACTACTCTCGTCTGGGCAAAATGCCAGTGTACAAAATGGGACATGTTGGCACGAAGTCGGGAGACACACACACTTTAATGAGATGGCACTTTACCTGGCTGTTCACAAGGCAGCAGCCCTTTCATCTCAGACTAGTTCACTGGGGCAGCCTATTGTGGAACAGCAGCCGATTCTAGTTGCGGAGGAAGAGGGGTCTCACTGCTCGCAGGTCCTTGTGATATATGAAAAGAAATGGTAGTGTAAGGTTCTGGGAAGGGGATTGTATCCCAATACGTCTGGGTTAAGAAGAAATATTAATAAATGTTCTAATGAAATCCTGCCCCCTACTCTAGTGGGCGGTGTGAAATGACAAATGCTTTCTTGTCTCAGGAATAATTAAATTATTAATTTCACATTCAATTTTCCTTAATGATTGTTTTAAACACAATTGCTGCCCACTACTATGGGTTCGTGGCATAAGGCAGAATTAAAAGAATTGATAAATAAAAAGTCATGCAAGGCAAAGCCGGGTATGACAGTGGTCCTATCGTGTGCTCCTAAGTCGGAACTATAGATCCAGGATAGCACAGAGATAGTCGAACCTGTCGTGTGTTGAGTCCCTAGTGAAGGGCTCCTCCAAATATTGCCTCTGCAATACAATTTGCATTACCTTGGCCAAACTAGGGCTGCCGCTAGGTGGTGTGTGTTTCTGCCATTTGGACCATATATGTGTGGCCGGCGTTACCTTACATATAACACAAGTTGACTGAATGCAAATTACCTAGAAAACACAAAAAGAATCAACTAGAATGGATATTTATACATTTGCTACAGGTTGTATTAAAAGAAAGCAAAAGTTATACACCCATGAGCTGCACTCTGTAAAATAAATGATAAAATAAAATATTTTAATCTTGCAGAAGCCAATACAGAGAGCCAGGTGAAGGCAACCTGGTAAAAGACATGAATGTGTTGTAATAGAATTCAATTTAATATTAAAAATAATATAACAAAAACATTTAAATTAGCCACAATGGTAATCCTAACCTTAGTTAGATAGGGACTTCCTGAAGGGACCTAGATGTACGTTCAAGAGAGGTGTACCTCATTCAACTGGTGACGATATAGCCTGGCTAGGGCCATAACGGGAGTGATATGGACGACTGGTGGGAGCCTTTGGTGTCTGTTGGTGACCCTGGTGCTGCTGGCGGAGACGGCCAAAGAGGTTGAAGGCCTCGGGTTGATGCTGGTCCTCCAGGAGGTTGCTAGGAGCGGCCGAAAAGGTTGCAGACGTTCTGGAAGATGGCGGTCCTACGGAGCTGTAAGCCTTCCGCGATCGGGCACGGGCAAGGGACTCTGCCCCAGTGCTAACACTGTCTGCTCTCAGTGAGACGGCGCAGCGATCACTCATAAGGCCTAGGTTAAAGTGCCTTTTATAGCCATTTCTTCAGCTTCTAGGCACTCGGAGGTGAGTGCGGGAATCAGCCCCGCCTCTCGGGGGTAGAGCTTGTGATGTCACATGTATGAACCACGGATCCTTATCTGCAGTGGTGCTCGGCGCTGACACATCTTGTCCTTATGCTCTTGTGGAGGTCATGACTTTCTGGTGGACGGCTTGCATCCTCACAGTGGCATGAAATTCAAAGCGCTTGTGCTGTGCATTTAACAGGAGCAGCGAAGCAGTAGGAGCGCTGCTTTGGTGAGGAGTTTTGACATAATGACTTCTGGTAGAAGCAAGGAACACGTTAATTTGGCAAGTTGAGGTGCTGTCAACTGATGTTGGTTGGCGTGTCCTGCCTCCATTACCGTTTCTAATTGGGAGTGACTCGGCCGTTGGAAACTAGCCATCTGAGATGGGGTGTAGTCAGTTTTTATATGAGCACTTTCTCTAAGCGTGAAATGAATTGTGCATCAAATTAAACTATACTATTGCTAAGATTACATACTCCGCATGAATTGGAATCCAGTAATTCATGACAAATTTTACATTTGGTGCTGTGCTTCCATTGCTAAGCTATCACAATACCCTTTTTTTGTGCTCGATGACATAATCGTACTTTCCATTGTGCCGGTTTCTGAATTTTGGTTGTTATCAGTTTTAAGTTCCAAGCGAAAGTGTTGTGCCAAATGCCTGAAAACACTGTCTCTTCATGTGTTTATGTTGTGTACTAGAGTGCTTGTTTTTTGGTCAGAAGTGTTTTGGATATACCATATGAAATTAGTGCATACCCATTCATCATCGCAAATATCAATCCTGAAATGATTTCTGATGTCACATAACCAAAATGCATTATTCAGTGCTTGAAATACTGTGCTATTTCTTGTCTAAGATATAACATTTACTCACATATGTATGGGGATTATTTGCATAAATACAATAGAGTCCCGTTATAGCGAGATATCGTATCAGGTTCGATCCTCGCTATAAGTGTCCCCGCTGCCACAGAATTAGACCGATTTTGATCCCCAGTAGAGCCTACTACTTAAAAATCGCCCTAAAATTGCTCTTAAATTGTGTTCGAACCACCATAACGTTAAAATATCCCGTAATTTGACAAGTGATTGCATGAAAATGAGCAGAAAATCTGATCGCGCGAAGTAAATATAGCCACTCAGCCTGCAATCAGTTGCCCAGCCTACGCAGTATTTCCCATTATCGCTTACTCAGCCACCAAAGCACTGCCCTGCAATAGATAACTCGCCCGTCACAGCTCCGCACACATAATTCTCTCGCCTTTTTTTACAGTATTTTAGTGCCAAGAATTAGGGTGCGTGAATTATGCAATAAATTGCCAAGAGACATACATACATGTAAACATTAAAATGGGGTCTACTGTAAGTAATCTCTCGCCAACTGTGGGGGATACGGTTTTTAAAAACACAACACTTTATTTATTGATAATAGATACGAAGATACATATTCAAAATGAAATCACTCGTGTGCTGGGGTTGGCAGCAAAAATACTACAGTGTGTATGTAGCTCAGCGAGCGCATAGATCCTTCAAGCATGGCCAGATGAATCGGATTGCCACTGTCTGTGGTCGGTCGTGACACGATTATTCTGGCGGGCGGCCACTGCCGTCATTCCAGGTTCGGTTCATATCATAACAGCAGCTAGGTATTGGGAAAACGACATGCACGTTAAACTGAGAAAAAGGGTATTTTTGGCTTGCTTCTTTATTACCGTGCTGCTCTCCACATGCAATTACCAGAATTTTAAAAGCAGCAGTTTGACTGGTATATTTAACCATTATGTTTTCGTACTAAACAAAAATTAGTATTAATGTAAACTATTCTTTTCGCATTAAAATAAAAAACCACCCGCATACAAATAAACTCCTTGACCAGTGACGTTGAAGAGTCGGTGACCAGGCACAGTCGAACGAAGTGTGCACCGAGCTGGCCCGTTAGTATTACATGTCTTGTTGAGATAAGCATGCTGCGTGAAATATGAAAGGAACATTTTTCCCCTAATTCGGCATCATAAAATTCGGGTACATGAATTGTGCCAGCGCGAGAATTATGCCAGTAAATATGGTAGTCGCTGGAAAATTGTAAGTTTTCAACTAACAAAACCTGCATGGATTAAAATAACGTTTGTTACAGCACAGAGATTTGTCCCTATCTTTAATTGGTACGCTACAGTATGGAAAAAAAACCAGGTGAAAATCTATTAATATGCAGCTGTATTCGATTCCAGCTATCGCTTAGACTATCATGTTTACATGAAATTTGTTTTCATTTATCATTTAACAATGTTAGACCTATGTACGCCAAATTGTTTGAAACCAAACACAGTTGACAGTACAATAACTGTGAACAATAGAAAAGCGGAACTGGTTCATGAAAACGGGGTCAAGGTAGAGAGGGCGGGATTCTATTTATTGAAGAAAGCGCTTGGTTTTGTTAAAGAGGTTGGTTAGGAGGCAAGGCGGAAGAATGTGACACACGGGAGCGGCACGCAGTGGCGGGGCGAGGGAGTGGAGTTACAGCAAACAGATAATAAAAGGCTTCACAGGGTCACGAGTCCCACCACAAGCCTGCTTCACACAATCTCGTATGTTTCAACTCGTAAAATTACAATTTTTCACGGAACATATTTGCGATTTTTACAGTTCCGCAAAAAGACCTCGTTATACCAGTGTTCTCGTAGTTGACATGCTCGCTATAGCGGGATTCTACTGTATTACATTGCGAAATAGTTTGCGAGGAAATATGGCATGATACTTAACTTTTTCCATTAGTGAAATAGGTAAAGTTACTTGTTTATTCTGTATAACAATCCACACGAACTGTCCGCATCCATTCCGTTGGATCCTTCCAGAACCACGAGAACAAAATGATTTACTCCAACTAATAACCCCTGCATATTCTATCAGCAGTGTGAGGGACGGAACAAGTGAACAGGAAGAGAGAGAAGGATATTTTTACTCCAGGAAAATCCCAGATACTGACAGCACAGGAGGCTGATAGGGAATTTTTCATTCTGGAAGTTGCTGGTGCCTGATCCTTCAGTTGAATTTCTCAATGAACGCTATCAATCAGGTTAAGCAATGTGTAGAGGAAAATAACTTCCCAAGTTAACAATGTTACATGTACTTTTAAATGTTTCTGTACCTTTAAAAGGCGAACAGATAAAATTTAGAACTACAAATGTACAACAAACGTTCCCTTTGCCATATATGCAGATTTCGAATCAATTCTAAAGAAAATATCAACAGTTAAGCCAAATCCAAGGGAAATAAAAAAATTTAATTGATTCAAAAATATCTAGTTTTAACAGAGGATGATATTGTTAATGGCTTTTATAAGGAGATACTTAAAGAAAGATATAAACTTATAAATGCACAAATAAATACAATTGATTTAAAGATGAATGACAAATCATACACAATGAAATATCAGTTACACAAAACTTGTGGTTTTTGTTATTATATTTTATCTTATGGTGATTATAAGCCTCCAGTTGTATATGTAGGTCCATTTGCACATGAGCATTTTATAGAAACCAATGAAAAAATGAAGAAGAAATTGGGGAAATATATTCGCAAATTGAAGCAATTTATCAACTAACAAAAGAAGAAAAAACAACATACAAGAAATCTAGAAAATGTACTGTATGCAATTGCAATATACGGACAATAAAAATTACCCAATTTTGTTCAAATTGATTTTCATAACTTAGGTGGCTATGATACTCATTTATTAAAGAGTTAGGTTGTGATGAAAAAATATAGATTTACTTGCACACAATGAAGAAAAGTTTATTACTTTTGGGAAACAGAAAATTTATACACGTTAAAATTTATGGCAAGTAGTTTGGTTAAATTAGATGCTAATTTAGCTAAAGATCGAATGAAGCATATGCAAAAACATTTTCAAGAAGATAATATAGATTTAGTTTCTAGAAAAGGTGTTTACCTGTATGATTATATGGATAGCTTTAAAAAAGTTAACAAACTCAACTTCCACCAAAAAGCGAATTTTACAACCAATGAAATGAATATGACATATCTGACGATATTTACGAGCATGCAATTAATATATGGAACCAAATTAATATTTAAAATCTTGGTGATTATCACGACTTATATTTATTACTGTCGACAGATATACTTGAAATGTTTATAGGTATGTGGTCTAGATACTGCATGGTATTTTACAGCCCCAGGTTTATCTTGGGATGCAATGTTAAAAATAACTAAACCACCACTAGATTTATTACACAATTTTAATGGTTGAAAAAGGAATCGGAGGCAGAATATCGCAATGTTGTAAGTGATATGTTAAAGCCAATAAATATTTAGATTTTATTCGAAATCAAAAGTGTAATTATTTAGCTTATCTCGATGCTAATAATCTTTACAGTTGGGCAATGTCACAAAATTTACCATATCAAGGTTTCAAATGGTGGGAAAATATATTAAATTTGAAGAATGATTCACAACATGGATGCATATTAGAAGCTGATTTAGAATATCCACAAGAACTACATAATTTACATAAAGAGCTTCCATTTTGTCCAGAAAATAAGGCAGTTCCAGGAACAAATGAATCTAAATTAACAACTTTACAAAAAAAGTAGTACATAGTGTAGAATGTAATGCACTACCACAATTTAAACAGTGCTTAAACAACAGATTAAAGCTTACAAAAATACATAAAATATTGAAGTTTAATCAGCCTGATTGGTTAAAGAAGTATATAGATTTGAATACATTAATGAGAACAAACGCAAAAAAATATTTTTATAAATTGACGAATAATACTGTGTTTGGTAAAACTATGGAAAATATAAGAAACAGAGTAGATATAAGGCTGATTTCAAGTGAAAGATTAATGTACGATTTCCATTATTACGTAATAAAAGCCAAATATGGAGATAAAATTGAATTGTGCTTTCAAGATACCGACTCGTACTTTTAGAACATAACACAAGAATTTTTCAAAGACATGAAATCGATGTTTGATAAATTTGATACAAGTGATTATCCAAAGGACAATATTTATAACATGCCACAAATAAATAAAATAGTTTTAAGCAAAATAAAAGATGAATGTAATGGTAAAATAATTACACAATTTGTCAGCTTAAGAGCAAAAATGTATGCATAGAGAGTTGATGATAAAGAAAACAAAAGAGCAAAAGGTGTGAAAGAAAATATGTAGTTAACAATAGTATTACATATGACGATTATAAGAAGTGTATGTTTGATGAGAAAATACAATATATAACAATGAATTTAATGAGAAAAACAAAATATATGCAATCAAAGTTAACAAAATTGCATTAAGTCGTTCTGATAACAAGAGGATTATTCTAGCAAGTAAGATAGATACATTGCCATATGGATATCGAAATTTATAAATATATTTTATGGCAATTTTGATTTCATTACTAGATGATATATAGTCAGTTCACTAACAAATATTGTTTTCAGGTGTGCTTTTGTTAGATAGCACCGAGAGGGTACTGTCTAAATTCTTATAAAATATCTTGTATTTTTTTTTTACCATATGTATCAAAATTTATAATATTATTCTACATACTTCTTAAGGGGGGGTCTATAGCAAACATGCCCTTTAAATTTTCTAATAAAATCTGACCCCGTCTTGTAGACAGGGTTTAAAATTTCTAAGCTAGTTATGTCTTCTTATTTCAAACATCTTTAATTTCCAAAACAATGCCAATATCAAAACCATCAAAGTCAATCAGTTTACCACTTTCGTATCTAATTTCTACAATAACGTGACTAAACCGTTCATTATTGATTCTATAAGAAAATTGGATACGCAGGCTCATAACTAATATAACCTCTAAAGCCAAACACAGTTTTCTGATGGAAAACTAGCAATTATATCAGTTTCTAAATTATTAGATTCGTCATACTTTATGAACATTCTATATGCCAAATTACAGTGAACATTAGTTTTAAATGATTTAAAATTAAGTAACTTAGTGCCATAGACATTTTTTGTTGTCTGTTTCAATTGTCATATTTATTTCAAAACCAAGAATATCGGATAACTGATAGTCAAAATTATATTTAATCGATTGGCCTCTAGGAATAGTGATATCTTCATTCTAATCAACCACAATACTCAATGAAAACTAATCAATGCAATCGATTTATGTTTATGAAATATATCATAGTGAAGTTTCTTCTTTAGTACAGAACTGTTGTATGTAAACTTCAATAATTTCTGCCCTTTATTACAAAATTATCTAATTAAATGAAAAAAAGTTTATTTGGGTGCCAGTGTTTTAATTTCCAAACAAAATACAAAAAATAATGAATGGTGGACTTTTGCTTGACAAAATGAGAGCAATTCTTGTCAGGCCCAGTAATTGTGGCAAGACGAATTTAATGATAAATTTTAAGTTTAAATCGACCAAAATATATTTAGTTACAAAATGATTTTGATGTCATATCCAACAAGTTTAGTAAAAAAAATGGTATATTTTAAAAATAACTATGATGAAATAATTCCCTTAGACCAATGTGAAAACTAGTCTATATTTAACACTGTCCTCTTAGAAAATCAAAATGTTATCCGCAAAAATTTTACTATGGGAAGGCACAAAAAATATTGATGTATTTTATTTGGCTCAAACATATTCCAGAGTGCCCAAACAACTTGTGAGAGACGATACAAACTTTCTATGTACGTTCAGACAAGATGAAACAAATCTGAAACACATTTATTGTGGCTTTGTTGGTGGGGACATGTCGTATGAGAAATTCAAAGAGATCTGTACAAAGTGTTGGAATGAAGATAACGGTTTTATCATAATAGATATGAGTAGAAAAATTAACCATGGTAAGTATAGAAACCAGTTTTTAACTCGCATCTAGATATCACACTTTCACACATCGCCAGTTTTCCTGAACAGAGCTTTGGCAAGCTCTCACCACAACAGAAGTTTTTCCATGATTGTGCTGCTATCTACTAACCACATGAGGAAACTTCACACTGGTCGGCCACGAGAAAGAATAACTCGCCGCATAAAGCCTTTCAATCATTGCCTTGCTCGTCTTGTCGCCAAGGCTCAGCAACAAGGTGTTTGATTTCAAGTGCGAAGGTCGTGGGTTCAATCCCTGGTCTGAGCAGATAATTTAACAATGTGAATATGATGCACCCATATTTGCACTATTAGATTATCACCAAATAATTAAGAATTTGAGCCAAAAGCCTTGCTCTTGCTCATATATTCTATATATGAGTATTGCTGCATATAAATTGCATTCCTTAATCGCCAACCCAAAAATTACTCTCTATGCTATACTGTAGTGAATCAGATGTATAGAGTGGAGTGATTCATATAGTGGACGTCACCCGACTATATAAATGACTACCATATAACAAAAATAAAAAATCCCAATCACCTCTCCACTTAAAAAAAAAAAAAAAATTAGGCCGGCCAGTGGAGAGGGATTGGGTTTCTCCATTGGAATTTTTTACAGGTGCTAAATAAGGCCAGCAAAATAAAACATTACGTCACTGGCGAGGTATTAACTTACCAGTAAACCTAAAAAATAAAAAGGTCCCTGGCGCAGCATTAAGTTGCTCATAAACCTTTTGCAATTTCTTAAAATAAAAAGCTCTAAAATTTTTTTGTATATATAAATGAAGGTTTACATAATCATTCTTGCTATTACAAATAATATAAATTTTGTGCTGTCCAAAAAAAAAAATCAGAATGTGTTATCGATATTTAAAATAAATATGGATTTCTACAGTATGATGCAAATTTGCTTTCAAAAATTTATACTGAAAAGTTCGAAAATTTCAAGAATATAACTTTTTTTTTTTCAATTGATGGTAAACTCAATGAAGAAACAATTAATTTAATCAATAAGCCAAAATGTGGTGTTGACAAACTCAGTAGCTACTCAACCACCAACAACAAATGGAATTTGGCATGTGCAAACAAATCAATTACAAAGTTAGCTGAAGAGGCTTTTAACATTTGGCAAAAGCATACAAATTTGAAATTTGTTTATGATACGCTATCTACAGACACAGTTATACCATACAAACAAAGTCAACATAAATATCAGAGATTACGCAGACTTTGCCCTTATACATTATTTCCACATGATAGTGCACTATCTCGTGGTTTTTTTTCCAAATCAAATAGTCTTGGTATAATGATGGTAAAAACACTCCCGAAAATAAAGTTAATTTACTAGTAGTTTTGATCCATGAAATTGGCCATACATTAAGTCTTCAACATACAAACGATAAAAATTTTATGGACCACCCCAACAAAATAATTTTAATGAAAACAAACCAATTGATTTATGCAATGACTGACATGTAAAAACATTTTTAATTATTGATGGCGAATTGCATATTCCTTTTTAGACAAAAAGTTTGACTGGCAAGAAAATAATCAATAGGCAAATTTTGATAACAGATTGACTGAAGTTTTTACTAAGTGATTAAACAAATTTTTTTATACACCACAGGCCTTTGGGTGAGTTAGTTCTGTTTGTGGACAACATTTATATGGTTGATTACCCAAGTTATAGACTTATTGATGGTTATCCGAGAGGATTTTGTTGGTTTTGATTAAGAGATGAATTAAAAAAAAAACATGATATTATTTCATATTCAGGGAAAACTTATCTTCTTTAAAAATGTATATTATGGCGAAATAGACGAATGTAGTTTCCAGATAAGAGAGTGGCCCAATTAGCGAGAAATTTCCTCATTTACCAAATACGATGGACTAGAGTTGGTAAAAATAGCATTTCACTGTGTGGTATAAAGTGTGAATCTTATAACGAAAGATATTGTTAATGATTCAGGAAATTTAACTCCTTAAGAGCTATATAAATCAACGAATCTGGTCTATATTCTTATTATAAAAAGAATACTAGTAAAAAGACTTATTACTACTTGCCAATTTCACTTGCGCATAATTTTGCATATAAAAATGGAGTCAATTCTAGACATAATTAATAACAAACTTATTTACAATGGTAAGCAAGTTTATAGGATTATTAATGAGGAAAATAACCCTTGGTTTACAGGAAAAGATATTGATGAAATATTAGACTATTCTAACCCAAAAGATGCATTACAAAAGCAAACTTCATTAAAATATAAGAAACCTTTATCAGAAATAGTTGAGATGAAAAATTCATCCCAACTTAATTACCATAATGGTAAAGCAGTTTATATTAGTGAGCCTGGCTTATATATACTTATTTTTAGTTCACATTGTAAAATTGCCAAGGTTTATAAAACATGGATATTTGAAGAATTTAGTCTATCAATTAGAAACATGGTGAGTATAATATTCAAATAGATATAATGCATTTATAAAAAGGTCAAATAGAGCATATAAAAAAAAAGAATAAAACTGAAGTTAATAATTTAAAATTTATAAATAGAATGTAATAGCTCACAGAAATGTTGAAAACAAAAGTCAAACTTTGATAAAAGCATGAAAGTTGGATTTAATGATGATTGTTGTTATGATTACTATGTTGTTATAACTCAAAGAAAACCTGTTCAAAGAAAATTGTATAGAATTGAAGATAAGCATCCAAATTGTGAACAATTATTAAGATTTGATTATATTCCAAGTTCTAAAAATTTATATCAAAAAAAGGAAAGAAACATTGAATGGTCACATTGAGTGTTCCCGCAACTATTTAAATATTACCAGAAATAATTTTACTTAACAACAATTGATGAATCTGGTTTATATCAATTTTTCATTTCCTTAATGTATTGATCACTAATAATATTTTACCTTTTTTATATGATATTCCAGGCGCTAAATATTTAGCATCTAAATTACCACCTTAACAAGTTTGAACCATCCTGATTTGGGGTCATTGTAGGAAACGAAATATCTTCCATATTTATTAATGAATCTGGTCTATATTCTTTAATTTTTCTTATTAAAAAAGAATACTAGTAAAAAGACTCATTGCTACTCCAATTTCACTTCTGCTAATTTTGCATATAAAAAAATGTAGTCAATTCTAGACAGAAACAAACACAAACTTGTTTCCTCTGGTAAACAAGTTATTATAGTTATTGATGTGGAAAATAATCCTTAGTTTACAGCCAAAAATCTTTGTGATATTTTATAATATACTAACACAGGAAAGGCTATTGGAGATCAAGTTAGAGAAAAACACAAAATATTTATGAAAATATAGGTATGGATGATTCATTCACCCCTTCAAATAGGCAACATAATACAATATTTATCAATGAAGCTAGATTATATTTGTTAATTTTAAAATAAAAAATGAAACAACCTGAAAAATTCCATGATTGGGTAACTAAAGAAGTTCTTCCATGAATTAGAAAAAATGGTGAATATATGATTAATATCGTTAATTTTTTATATTCTCTATTTTTTAAAGTTAATAATTTAAGAGATATAAATATAATTTAAGGTAAACGTGTGGAAAAGTTAAGAGACTGTTTGATATGGCTTTCGATGTAATAAAAATAAGAAAAATTACCCCTCATGTTGTACAACAAACGTGAAATCAAAATTTAAATCCAACTTTCATTCTTTTAAAATTATTTAATGTTTGTGAACATAATTATTATGTCATTAGAACTCAAAGAAAAAGGGTTCAAAGACAATTGCGTAGAATTGAAGATAGCCATCCAAATTGTGAAATATTATTGAGATTTGAATATATTCCAAATTCTATCAATTTATAACAAATAATGAGAGAAGCATTGAATGATTGCATTGAGTGTTCCCGCAACTATTTAAAAATTGTCAGAAATAACTATACTCAACAACAACTGATTATTGATATTAATAATCTTCATCAAATTGAGTAAAAAGCTAATTTTTATTTTAAGTAAAATATAAAGCATTTTTATAAGATAGGTGGTACCCAAATTGGGTCCCACCTCGACTGTCCTAGTGGTAATGCAACTTAGATAAACCTGGTTTATATAATTAATTGATTATTCCTTATCTTACTTTGGGAAATATTTTTTTTAAATGTTCCTTTATTGGAATTGCGTACTCAGCATTTGCTTTTCTGAACTAATTGTCCATTTTTTGTATTTTCATTTTTTATATTATTTTTAGTAACATTCTTACACTTCAATCACCAAGCATTCTCCATTTAATAGTAAAAATATATATTTAGTCTATATATTTCACGAATACTCCTACTATAGTCATAAACCCATCTGCATATTCAGATATTTTATTTATTTTTGTTTTAAAAACCAATTTATCACCTCTTTCAACATCAAAAGGCTTACTGTGATCTATTTTTTTAGAATCCTTAATAACAGTTAGAGTATCATCAGATAAACTATCAGAAATTAATTTATAAACAGTGCAATTCATTAAAAAAGAAAAATAGATTATCTAAACAAAAATTATCAGTTATTTTATTTACCAGCAAAGGGGAATTAAAAACATGAGATTTTCCTTCAACTTTCAAGTTAACCAGTGTATCACAATAATTCAAAACTTAGATGTTGAATTACAAAATTTAAACCAGTAACTCTTAATTATTGTATCATGAATCTATATCCTTTTTTAATGCATCGCGTACCGAATCTAAGTCTGATGTTAAGGCATTATCAGAAACAATAGTATTGTATCTTGAATCTAAGTCTTTTTTTCTAAATCAGAAGCAATAGTTTTATATTTTGAATTTGACACTAGCGCTTTTGTTCTAAAAACAGATGCAAAAGTTTTTATTTAAAATTTTGATTAATACTGGAACTACTGTATTTATTAAATTTTTATTTTCTTCGCTTACTCGTTCTACTTTTTTGCTAATATTGCATAATTCATAAATTAATGGCAGCTATTTCTTCTTATTTCTTTCATATTCCACTTCATGGTGCTTTTTAACGTTTTTATATCTCTTGATTAGTGATTTAGTTCGAGAAATGTCCTTTGATTCTTTCATTTATATTAGTGATGAGTCCATTCCGATTCTGGAATCAAAGGATTCAGAATCCATAAATTTTGGAATCCAAATTGATCAATTCTTAAAAAAAAAAAAATCAACTAAAGAATTTTCACTGATTTAGCACTACCATATTTACTGGTATAATTCTCGCCCTGGCACAATTCATGCACCCAAATTTTATGGTGCCAAATTAGGGGAAAAAAAACTTTTCCTTTCATATTTCACGCAGCATGTTTCTCTCAACGAGGCATATAAGGCTAACGGGCCCGCGCTGCGCCAAATTCGTTCGGCCGCGCCAGGCCGCTGTCACTTCAAGGTCACTGGTCCCGTTATCGATTTCTGGCTGACACGCCCGCTCTGCAAACATGTAAACAAAATCATTCACGGAGTTTATTTGTACGTGGGTGGTGTTTAATGCAAAGGGAACAGTTTATATTTATATTAATTTTTGTTTAGTACGAATTAGGGATGGGTCGAATAACAAAAAGTTTTGGTTCCAGTTCCGAGTCTACATTTAAATATCGGTTCCAGTATTTGGATGACATTTTAATAATTTCCGGCTAAATAACATAAAAAAAAATCTCAGAGACACTAAACATTATTCACGTATCACATTCAAAAGCTCTCACAAAATATATGCACATACTCTACTCCGTTAGTTTACATTTTTTGTCTCTCATATAGTACCCTAGAATGCTGTATTTAGAAGACGTACACACAGAACAATTAGAACTATTCGAAGCTAAAAATCTGTACATAAACATCAGCCATTTTGTTTCACTCTGTACTAAGTGTAGTATCTTCTCGTTATCTATTTATCTATGACATACAACATATAAACAGTCTCATGGTAGCAATGTATCATCTAATAGAATGCATTAAACCAAACACTGTATTTGATTAAACGCTTGTCCTTAAAAACTACTTTTGCGATCATTGGTACCAAATAAATAATTATTTATTTACTTTCAACGTCGATAGTAATTTGCTGTAAGGAAATATCGCGGCCAAAACAAAAAAAGCCTGTTACAGGTAAATTAACCTATATTGTTTTGGCTGCAATGCAAATTTTTTGTTTGTTTTGGTAAGTTTCTTGTTAGTTATTTTTGTAATGACAGAGTTTTGCCGTAACTAGATGAATTCAGTCGTGACAAGAACCGGTATAAATTGGAACCGAAGAACCGAACCGACCCATCTCTAGTACGAATGCATAATAGGTAAATATACCAGTCAAACTGCTGCATTTAAACTTCACAAAATTGCATATGCAGAGAAACACTGCAATAGAGAAGCAGGTCGAAAATTCACTGTTTCTGAGTTTAATGTGCATGTCATATTTCCCCAATACTGGGCCGCTGGTACAAAGTGAACCAGACCTGTAACAACAACAGTGACGGGCGCCGCCGCCCATCAGAGTATTCTTGTATCGACCGATCGAACCGACCGACAGCTGCCCTGCCCAAGGATCTAGGGCTCAGTGGCAAGCCGCAGCGCCCGCCCGGCCATGGTACAAAGGATCTAGGCACTCGCCAGACCACGATACAGAGGATCTAAGCGCTTGCCCGATGCCCAGCTACGTACACACTGCAACTTTATAAACAAGAAAGTGAAACTAATTCCATGAAACCTGTAAGCAAAGGTAAGTCCGATATTATTCCCCACTTCTATAAACATTTTATTTCACAGTAAAATAAAATTAATTTGGTAGATTAAGAGTTAAAGATATATTTTATGTTAGTGGCCTTAGAATCGGTTTCGGAATCGAAATCGAAGTATCAAATACCAATTTTCAGAATCGATATATTTCAGGAATCAACCCAACACTAATTTATATATAATTTTTTTTCTTGTAAATGAGTTATAAAAGTATTGAGATATTGATTTGATAAACAAACTTTTCCCCCAACTGAACAAACTAGGGGAAATAATATAAATGAATTTGATATTACTATAGGAGATGGCTTTTCTTTTCCAAATGATGCTTATGTTTATGAGCAATTTTGTTTACTTAAGAGAGATAAAGAAGCAAATAGGGCAAAATATGATAAATTAGATGATATTGATGTACTAACTTTTTTCCGTGTTCAATTTTCTAGAATAGAGATATCAAAACATGGACATATTATTGAAGCTATTGATAATCCGGGAATAACATCAACAGTGATGAATACTTTAAGATCGCCAGCAGAACAAAATTATTTAGAATTATCTTGTGTTGATGATTATTATAGAGTAAAGGTTACTCATAGTGCTAAACCAAATGAAATAACTTATCCACTGAGGTATCTGTTTGGTTTTATTCGCGATAACAATGAAAATTATTGTAAAGGGTCTATGCTGATCCAGGTAAAATTGTAATTAAAAAATTAGAAATTATATGGCCTATGGCTGAATACGAATCTAACACAGCCATTGCAATTAAAGAGAAAATAAATCAAAACCCTAAAACACACATTAGTTTTGATTATTGGGAGTTTTTAGAAAAAGATCAGTTTAATAATTTACAATTTGACATGCCCAATTTTGTAATTGTAGGTTTTCGAACTAATAGAAAAAAATCTTGCTGAATAGTATGTACATGCTTATATGTTCAATCACTGTAATGTAAGAATTACTTAGGTAAAAAATGTAAGAAACAAAATTTTTCCAAAAGAAAATTGGAATTTAGGTATTGGCAATAATTTCTGTGATAAAGCGTTTCTTGCTTACAATGATTTTAGAACTTCTAAAATAAAACTAGATACTGTATATAGAAATAATGAACTTTATTATAATCCGACTCTAAACTTTAATGGTAAAACCAATTATTATTCATTTTGGGGTCGAAGACCATTATATATTATTGCTAGTGTATATAGAAAGACAAATGTAGTTAAGGAACAAAAAAATAAAAATTAGTGTTGATTTTGATAAAGCTGTTGAAACACATACAATTTCAATGTGTTGTTTTAATTAGCCATAGGAATTTAACTTATGATGATTTGAAAGAGAGAATTATTGAAGATAAATATATTTTTCAAAATTAATAAATGGACGATGTAAACGATTTTATAGAAATAACAAAATGTTTCAATGGTTTAATACAAATTTTTAGATGTATATTTCAGTTGTTTAATCAAATGAAAAAAAAATGTGTGTTACACCTGCATGACAGGTTGCATATTTAAAGGGATGCACAAATCGCTCCTCCCTATACTTTCATAAACAGTTTTGTTTTAAGAGATCAGGGTTGTACACTTTTAGAACCCTGGAATAGTGTCAATGTTATTTGCGCATTTTTTGAAAAGGAGAAAAGGTTTTCAATTTTTTTTTTTTAAACAAATTCAGTAAATGTGTGTTGTGGATACAAGCACAACGCACTAAATTAGACAAAATTCAAGAAAATTAAGGCCAAAATCTAGCAAATCTCTATCCTGTAAAACCCTTCAAATTGCAGCTAAAAATTAATTTAAGGCCAAAACCAAACAAATTTCAACATACTTCAGACTCCTTGAGCAGGGTCTTTTTCCAGTCAAATTTAAGATAAATCATTTTATCTTGATAAAATTTCAGCACCTATTCTTTTCTCTACCTCTTAATAAAATTTTCTCTTTATAAATCAAGATGGAATCTCTGCTCAACAAGTTAAACCATTTGTTTGAATTCACTAAACTACAAGATCTTGGAACAATATAAATGGTATATTGCTGCAGATTTTGAAATTTATGAATCACATTTTGGTAAAAAAAATAAATAGTAATTTAGAGTAAATTAGGTCTATTTTGACCCAAAAAGAATCCTGCTCAATGGGTCTATTTAACAAAACGTGTGCTTGATTTAAATTGCAGATTTGGATCAAATTAGCTTGATTTTGGCCTTGATTTGCTTGATTTTGAGAGTAAAATTGAAGAGAGAGATGATGTCCTTAGAAGATTTTGAAAAAGTTGCGTGAAAATGGGAAATTTATTTGATTTTTAGCCTAATTATTGCGCTGCGCTTGTATCCGCAAATAGACTTCTACTAGTGGTCAGGAAATTGTTAGGCAATTTTGACCAACTGGCATGCTGAAGTACATACAAACAAATTGACTTAAATGTTAGTTCCATGTCCAATTTAAATATTTTCAACTTTATGAACTTTACTACCTTGGGTTAATTTAGTTAGAGAATTAGTGATTGCACAAATATCGGTGTTAGGTTAAGTCAGAAAATTCTGTAGAAAAATGACAGGGTGGGTTTTAATTGCATTGTATATTGTAGCAGTGCTGTTTCGTTATTTTTTCAGACTTCATGGCCTTTAGGTGCAGCACAAACAAATACATATTCACATACAATTTTAATTCACATGAATAGTTACTATTCACTATGAACTTTAGTTGATTCACAATTGAAAATGAATATTAGTACATGCCCAGTCATAAACAAGTTCTTACAAAGTGTTGGTAAAGCCAGAACATCACTAAATTAATCACACAGTGCATTAATGATGCAAAAACTTACAAAATATTATATACATTATTCCAGAAAACTTATTTGAACAGTAAAAAAGAGATGTAATTTGAGAAAGTGATACATTTTGATGTATGTCATTGCAAAAGGCAAGTTAATTGAAGTGCTTTACAAAAATACAACAAATGCACTTTTTTACAAGTAGGCAACGATGGAGTACTTACTCGCAGCAGCAAAAAAATCCATAATAAACTGTTGTATGCAAAAAATGATCAGTACCAAGCATGGGTATTTCACAAGAGTTGATACAATCCCAGTAAAGTGTTTATCAAAAAATTACATGATTATCAAACACTGGCCACAAGAGACCGTCTCCAGATGCATTGCCGCATGAACTTCAGCAAGTTTCATTTAACATTCAACAGTTCAACTTTGCCAGGTTAAGTACTACAAAGGATTACTGGATCAACATGTTATTGCGTAAGCCTTCATTCTGAGTGCTTCATAATATTATAACACTTTTACAGAGGAGATGCTACTGAATGAGTGGCTTGATTACATAATTGAACAAGCATCGTGCTAATGATGAACTTGAAGAATGTATTGAACAATCACTACTCGTTCACTTAGCTAGGGCACTCTGTGCTTGGCTGACCCGCTCCAGTTTTTCAAAGTGCTTCTTTGCATTTCTGATGTTGATCAGCGTTGCCTCTGAAGCTATAGGAACAAGGAAATAATAAATATGTATAGTGTTAACTTAATTTGGTAAAAAAAGTTGGCAGCTCCATAAATGCTAGACATCACACTGAGTACAACAACCTATTGTCAACAATACATGAACTACCAAACTGTACAACTAGCGGCCAAAACTGGTACACTTAGTAATGTTTTCAACTTATATTACAATGAAAATTAAAAATCTCACATGAAATAACAAGAGAATGGGCACTGCCTAATAGTATTCAGCGACAGAATTATAAATATAATCAAAAATATTTTACACAATGCTTCCTTAAACAGGCTTTGTTTAAAACAAAACTTGATCACTATAATTTAACTTCAGCTGTGACTGCAAGTTGCCAATTTTGTGACATTACAGTGGAACCACACCACGGATAGTATGTGTTATAAAGACACAATCACCATAGCAATAATTTTTTTTTACGTACAATCATATTCTATATTAAACACAAAGTTAGTACATTTGTTTAAAACAAGTGCATTTTTGTGTTCTGATGATCTACTAAATAAAAGTGCTGGTACCTACAAACTGCAGATAAGATTAGTGGTCGTATCATTCTAATGGTTCAGACCGCTGTAATTTACAATATTTATTTCCAGTATTCAATACGTGCACTTACAAATAACGGGTGGAAAAAACAATGTGTTCTTAATTGTGAATGATTATCACTTATTATAATTAAAAAATCTTTACATGAACAATGATCACATGAAAAATGCAACTGTCAAATGTGCTCCATTTTTATTTTACAGTTGACATCTAAGTTTCTGTGGAAGTAACAGCATTAGAAAATACAAGACGTCCACGACGAGTATGTGTGAAATAATGTTTGCAGTAAATTTTTTATAATGATAGTTCACTATGGCAGGACCACCGTTTTAACCGATTTTACAGATTTTTAACACCCTAGAAAAATTCAAACTAAAACTTGTGTTTTCTTTTTTTTGCTTTTTGCTCTTTGCTCAGAGTGGCGAGACTAGCACCAACAAAGATTGTGTGTCAGTTTCACTGATGCATTTGTTTGAAAGATTCTTATAATGGCGGTGGATAATTAAGTGAAATATTTTGGGCATAAACAATTGCTTCAATACTATATGTCCAAAATATTTTGCTTAATTATGCAGGTTGTAGCGGGCGACCAAGTGTCTTCCTGAGCTTGGCTGGAAACCACTTAGCAATATTATTTAGCATGAACCAGCGCGAGGTGAGGAGAATGTTTTAATAACATAATTGAGCAACACCCTGCAGCGCCGGTCATATAGCATGCACGGAGGTACGAAACTAAGCCTGTCGCTGACCTACTGCCAGACAGTCACCACCCAGAGGACGCGAGGCGTTCCAGGACCACCGCTATACGAGTGTGTCATCAACAGCCTTCTGCATCATATTGAGGTATTATAAATCCATACGGATCTGCAAGAGACTGCTAGATAAATATACGTAGCTGATAACTGGAGTCAGTTAGAATATAATCATTCCCCCGTTTTAGAACAAACTTTTGTACTAAGTTGTATCCTTGAGTTGTTTGAGCATTTATACTATATAAAGAAGTGAGACCTTGCCCCTGTGTCACTTAGCTACACCTCGTCTTTATTATAAGCTCTTATTACCGTCTGACTCGTTCCCAAGAGCGAATTAAATTTAGACCTAATTTGCTACAGGGTATACAGTTATCTACATATTTCTGTTCCTCGCTGTATGATCACATTCGAAAGCCAAGGTCATTATTGAAAAGAACCTGACACATGCTTCTACACCTAATATAATATGACTCATCGCCTAGGACTACTGCTTCCATCTCTACAGATGTGAGCAACACATTGCCTACCCCTACAGGCAATGGGAAGTTCTGTGTTTTTCCTTCTCACCTGTCTGAAAGAGCAAATCTGACTCCAACTACAGATAACCTGTCACCAAGTTACTCTAAGCCAACACAAGGATCCCGATATCCAACGTCTAATACAGGAACAGTCCCAACGAGACGTCATATGGATAAGCAGCTCGCAACCCAAAACACTGTGGAAGATCTGGGTGCCACTGCAACTACGAGCGGATATATGGAGACACCATCACAACCATCCCCAAGCTGGTCACCCAGGTACGAGAGCAACCCTGTTGGACTTCAAAACCTGCTACAATTGGTACGGAATAAGCCACGATGTCCGGCAGTACGTTTGCAACTGCGTCACGTGCTGCCGTGGCATAGCATACCTGGTTCAATCTCCCTCAGCAAAACCACGGAGACCCAATATGGCCTGGACCCACATCTCTGCAGATCTGATGCGCCCATATCCTCGGAGTACTAAGGGAAACCGCTATCTCCTCATGGTAACCGACCAATTCTCCCGGTGGGTAGAGGCATTCCCTCTACCTAGCCAAGAAACCACCCCCATCGTGCAGAAAATGTAAGAGATTTTTGCACGATGGGGCTACCTGAAAGACATATTGACTGATAATGGCAGCCAGTTTACTAGCCATCAAAGGCAATCCGCCTGTCAAGAGTGGGGAGTAGAAACCTGGAAAATGCGCAAAAGGGAGCCCAGTGAGATGCATCAGCCTGAGGACATCCGGCTAGCAGTGCTAGCCCGAACCACGCATGCCCAGAGAGCTCAAAATACTTATATTTCGAAGAAATATCCCCAACCAAAGACAGGGGTACCAGAAGTCAACCTGGGGAAGCCGTCCTACGAAGTCACCCACTCAGCAAAGCCAGCAACCAATTCAGTGCTGGCCTCGCTGACAAATGGGATGAATCGTAATGTACGGACCCGTTCCGCCTGTCTATCCTGCGTAGGATAGGGTAATACTATCCTCGGCCAGGCAGCAGGGCGAGCCAGGTGTTGCTCTCTACGTCCCCTACCACTCTTTACCTAATGAGGCATAGGGTAACAGTTCTATAAATCATGCAGTACACTGAAACAGAAATACTAACAGTGTACCCCAATAGTGACTTGTCAGTCGACTCAATAAGAGTCCCCACTGTAAGCGGACTGATCAGGGACGTTGAGCCGGAGTCACGCCAAGCTTCTATTGCTTGTGCGTCCACCCAGAATACCCAGCAGCACTGCAGGTCACAGTCACCGTGCACTAATGGTGCGAAGCAACCCAAGTGTGGCGTGCCTCCTGGTGTGTATGTGTCACTAGTGGTTGAGGCATTACTGTTCTTCCCCACGAGCACTAATGGTACTGTGTGTTTGATGAGAAGAAACAGGTAGCTGTCTAATGTGTATGTCTTAGTTCAGTTTATTAACTTCCCCGGATTCCATTGGCAGTGCACAGCGTAATCTTCCTCCAACTATAAATACATATCTATATATACCCTGGAAATAAAGTAGAAGGCAGCGTGTGTTTATTGAAAGTTCAATAGACACATGACCTGTGCTACCTAGTACCAAGTTGAAGGTAACTGCATGGTTCCAGGTGTAGGTGATCTGGTTCTAAATAAAGGGGAAAAACTGATTCTAGACAAAAATAAGAGTTACAATTAAACTACTAATTAAAAGTATCTAGAGGAGACAAATTAAGTTAAAAGAAGAAAGTTCGCGTTTGTATGTCGACGGGTTGATTGGTCATCGACGGGCGTAGTTGGTTGCCGCGAAGGCATACTTGTAGGCTTCAATCTTCTCTAGTGCTCCTGAGCACTAAGAGTGCTGTGGGCGGAGCAGGAGATGCGAAAGAATGACTCCAAAGCTAGGCTGCGGCCGGATTTATATAGTGGTAGCTTGTAGGCATCAAGCCTGGGAGTGTGATGGGGGGGGGGGGGCTTCCAGATGAGAAGGAAAAAAAACAGAAGTTCCAGTTGCATGTAGGAGCAGGCAACATGTTGCTCACGTCTGTAGAGATGGAAGCAGGACGTAGAGAACGTCGTGCTTTGGAAAGAGAACTCCGAGCCCAAACCACTATCGAAATCACAAGTACGGTAGAACTTCCGACATCGGAATCAGAGAGCTTACCCCTGGATTACTTTATATTACCACCTACCCAAGAATCCTCGCTAGACTATCTATTAGGTATCTGTTGGCAGAAAAAGAAATGGAACCAACATTCCCTAATAAATCAGAGCCTCCAACCTAGGTAGCAAGTGTAACTGCTCCCTAGGTAGTCCCAGAGAAAGAACTAGCAAACTATTGTCTAATTAAGTTGACTTTGGGAAAACTCATATTGGTCCGACTTCTGCCTAAGGTCGTTCCCAAATCTCGTGCGAACCCCTCCCCTGCCAACTACATCCCCACACACCACCCAACATGGCCTCTGTGGATAACCTCCGTAGCTCCGGCCAGATCGCCCACCGCCACCATCAACCTCGCTTAAATATTTATAATTTCTTTTACCACTCATATTCCCCGAGACAGCTGGCGTCCCACCTGTTGGCAACTCTAGTTGTGAGAAAGATCGGACTCCCTGGGCGGGAAACGATCGTCACACGCCTCACACTGAGGTTTGACTTCCCTCTTTTCCGGTACACCAAGGAGGGTGGTCAGCGCCCTAACCTCTATTCCCCTACTAGCAAGGAGGAGCGCGCGTCATCACACACAATCAGAGCTCTACTTTATCTGAATTTAAGGTGACCCCTACTGTTTAAATAGTCAATTATGATAGAAAATTTGTCTTCAATTCTGTTATATACAGTAAATGCATTTGCTAAAGAAGCTGTGTGATGATGTACTATTACTAAAAGCATTCTTGATGGCACAAGTGAACATAAAAACAACAGTGCAGTTACTTCGTCATGTAAATTTAAATTAACAGAAACTGTACAGCATGTAAACAAACTTCTCAACATCTTACCTTTACTTTGCATACTTAATTATTAATGCACATTATACAAGTGATGTAGGTTTTTTTTAATTGCTTTCTATTATAACTTGGTGGCACCTTCCCCACCAGCAATTAAAGCTGTAACGTCAGCGCTAATGAAGAATATAGTTCACCATCATATTTCAATTACCGTATTTTGGCGTGTATAGGCCACACCAGAAATTTTTAATGAAAAATTAGGGAAAATTAATAAATTAAGTATAGGCCTCACTGAATATTTGTCAGAAAAGGCAGCTACAGTGCCATCAAACTAATTAGTTTGCCAATTAGTTAGCCGCCTGGTGTGGCCTTGACACACACACACACACACACATTCATGCACATGCATGACCACACGCGCACACACACACAGGCAAGTGATGCAGGTTCTAATCTGGCCAGAGAGAGAGACAGAGCATTAGAAACAAGAGAGAGGGTGAAGGAGACGTTCTAAAAATAGCCAAGCAGCTGTGTGCCAACAGGGGTAGGAAGAAGGGGAAGACACACCTAGATGGGAAAGGGAGTGGAGTAGTGGAAGGGAAAGGCAGACCTGCCAAATTGTAAAGTTTAAAATCACGAAAATTGAAGAATGCTTAAAATAGTGCATAATCAGGTCGCAGCATTTTATATAAATTATTTCTTGTTTATCAGCTGTTACTGGTATTGTTACGAAAATGCGAAATTATTGATTTATATTTTGATAATAAATCAAAATAATAATTATTTCTAGATGCAACAATACATACTTCTCAATTTCATGTACCAACTAAGTACACAATAATAATACATAGGTATAGCCTGACATATGTATTAAATTCCTTTTAAGAGAAAAATTCAGTTACTTATCAAATATTCCAACACTGTCTGCACATTACGTGAGTTACGAAATCAAGCACATGAAAATAAAAATTCTGGTAATCGTTCAAAAAAATTTCCAAACAAAAACATGCACTTTTAACGTGATTTGTAATGTGACTTTTTTCACAATGACAAATAGTTATGTCACAGTGACACACACTACAAAATGCATGCTTTTCAGCTTTCTCTGATTTTAGAATGAATGGAAACTGCTCAGAATATATAGACCTGAATACTTGGATGTATTGTTTTATGTTTTTCACACATCTTACAGCTATTATGTATGTACACCAGACTACGAAGACAAACTAAAGCCGATGTATTTCAGGTATAAAAAAGTTTCTTCACACTTCAAATACTCCTAAAAGACCCTCGTTTATCCACAACTCGCAAGCTCCACGTAGTATTATTTAACGTGTTGGCACGCAAAATTGTACACTGTTGTTTTGTTACTACATGGCTGCATGAATATAACAGTACAACTTTGTGCGAGTGTTTGCCGATATTTTTAATTTATTGTATTACCACTGCTAACAGATACCTATGACACCTAAAATACAGGAAGCGGTAATTTCACATAAAAATTAGATAATTATTTTTGCTTGACAAGCAAGCTGGTGAAACAGCAAGGCAAACAGTTTACAAATACACACTGGAGAAACATGCTGCCTGTGCCATATCTAACCTAGAAATAAGATGTGACACATTTACTTATCAAAATCCTTTTTACTTTTTTTTGTATCATTTGAATGAAAGCTCACTCCCATACTTTACTGCAGAAAAATTTAAAAATCACAATATCAACACCCATCAACTTTATAATATGTTGTATTCGCGCCAATCTGACATTGCATGAAATGCTCGACTCCCTGACCACAAAATAAATATGAGCAGTTGATGTACAAACACACCGGCAAAGTTTACATAACATTACTACTATCTATGTAAATTATAGTAGGTATTCCATTTATTTTCAACATCTAACTCTTCATGGCCAAAAACATAACACGCTTCACTTCAATGGACTTGTTATGCCATGTAATTTAAAAAAAACCCACAAACACTGCAGTATGAACTTCAAATATTTTTCACTATTAAACACAAGTAACTCCTGTGAAGAGACAACATTAATGACATTCAAACACTGAAACGTTATTGAAGTTTATAAACACAAACAACATTGGCATTTGTCTAGCTGCAGTAAGCGTGTGCCACGTTAAGTTGTTGTCATATGACTGGATGCATTCTGGGTAAGATATTGATCGATGTGAAGCACATGACAACAATAATTCTTAATGCCAATATCTCGCAAATAAGCCCCACCCTACTTTTTGAAGTAATTTTTTTGTACAGATGTGCAGCCTATACATGCCAAAATACGGTATTTGTTTTACACGCCAGTATCATTTCACTCTGAATGATATTCTAGTCTGTGCATTCACTAATAGAATTATATGTATAGTCCATTCCCCATTGGAAGCAACTTTCTCGGAGCCCTGCTAAATATCTCCTTGCAGGCCCGTTTCGTACCCTTCCGCCAAATGTAAACAAACATTGCCATGTGACATCTGTTGAAATCAATGTTTACATTCAATTGTGTGTGTGTGTACATATGTTCGTATACTTTCGCTACACCTAGAAATAAACATTGAAATGTTACTTCTACTTTTATACCTGTCAAATGTGTTGTTTACAGCTTTTCAAAGAATTCTGTCACTTATTTTACATTAACATATTGTTTTCCACAACATAGCTCAATACATGTAATGCACATTAGTATTTTGCCGCGACTGTGTTTAACACTTTACAACTGCGAGATAAAGGGTCGTACTAATTATCCTTTTGTATAGATATGTGTTGGGTCATTTCTTTAAAAGGACGGCCTCAGTTGGAATAAATATTAAAATGAAGGAACAACTTGTCAAACTAAAAAGGCACATTGAATTCAAGCACGCAACTCGTGTCTCAGTTTTGTCATACAAACTTTAAAAGATAGCAGTGAACATGCACACAAATAAGCCTACAATAACTTTTATTCCACTCACATTTCTATATATTGCTACTTACTATTTATTAGGTTTATTGAAATTTATTGGGCTGAACTTAGTATTTATCTTCTGGGATTGTGGCAAATTACGTTACATGTCTGTGTTTCAAACCCCTTAGGGCAAAGGTACAACGTTGTGATAAATAAACAGGCGTGGATGTAAATAATTAACTTAGTCATAAAAACACTTCACAGTTAAAACGTATAAATACTGCTAATGAAATACTTGAAATCACGCACACATAGGGCCAGCGTATTGACCACGATGCACAAAGGCACGCCATTTCACAGACGCAATAATTAACTAAACACACGTCACAGTATATTTATTACTGCTGTGGAAACACAGATTTATCACAACATCGTAACTTGCCTATGTAGGTTTAAAAAACACAACGTCTACAAACATGATGTGGTAATTTGAAGTATTTTTCGGAGTAAGAATAATTTATTTCGTTTGGCAAAAAGCAACACGCCATGTTATGACTCGCCACGTCTGCCAACTTCACTTGGTAACTGCCCTGCCATCATATCTAAATGTATTAAATTAAGTATTCAAACATTAAAATCTCTTTTCAGTTGTAAATTACAAATTCAAAAATCATTATTTTGCTGTAATAAGAATGAAATATGCTACAATTGAAAACATTTATAATTTCTTGCTTACTAGCGAATTGAAATTTCCCGAGTTTGAAAGAGACAAAGAAAGAAAGAGAAAGCGACAAGCCTCGTCCAACAGAGATTTTTCAGATGCTTTCTCGCTCAATAAAACATCGTACCATTACAGCCTACTCAGTATATTTTTCGCTGTTATTTTAAACTCTAAAAATGATATATGTTGCCATAAGGGATACCTAAATATTTCAATAGGCACCAGTTAATTTCCAAATAGTATCCTAAAAAACTAGGTTAAAATAATATTTTTCTGTGAACTATTTCTCACCGGTTGTTGCCAACACGCCGTTGCTCTCGCTGTTGTTAATTCATATTTAAAAATAAATAAATATTACAAGTTATAGAAGATACTAAGGTAAAGTTTAATTTATTCAATAATACAGTACTCTGAAGTTACCCACAGTGTTATATATTTGTGGAATACAGGTTATTGAAAAAAAAAAAAGTTGACATCTTATGGCTAGAGCATTTTTTCAAAGGCTGATTTTCATAAATCGCTTCCAATCGGGAATGGATTATAGCTGTGTTTCCAGTTTATTCCCACTATAGAAAAAATACTTTAAGGAAACAAATTTCTTTGGTAATGTTAACAGGGATTCAGATAACGATTTAAGAACATTTTAAAACATTTGACTATGGCTTTGGATGTGGCCAAAAATATAATTTGACCCATTCCTAATATACAGTACTGTTAGTCAGCATCAGCTTTCAATTAACACAGTTTGTCACTATCAAAATGATGAAATTTATGGATCCATATAATATTGTGATTACTACAAATTCATGTTTTTATTATGTGTGTGAAATTTATTATTAATAATCTGATCGAAAATTTTATAGATAAAACTTATAAGTGACTTACGTAACCACATGCAGCATAACACAAACCTAATAATGTGCTGGAAATGTTTGCTAATATAATCCATTTAAATGAGATTCACTAAGCCAAGACCAATTTTAAATTTTTATCTTAGCCACGAGGGAAACAACCTCATAATGCATTCAGGTAAATCCTGTATAAAATTATACTAAATTGATTATCATTAATAATTATAAATAATAACTTCAAAAATAAAATAAGTGTTCATGGAAGTTAGTCCAGCTATGTACAGATGTAAAAAAAAATTCCTACATTTCTATACGCAAATTCTCACATGTTTTATTTGGCAACAGTAGCACTTTCTTCCACAAAGAGTGGAGATACAAAGCAAGCACTGTAGCCCTGTCACAAAGTTTTTGTTTAAAACAAAGACAGTAATGTACTCACGTATAAGGGGATCAGACATGACGACCATGACGTAAGTGTTGGAAGTGAAGATGTCTATGAAGGCTGATATCACAGAGTTGCGCACCTCCATGCTCTGAAACTGAGCGGCCAGTTTGCTGCAACATGCCAGCAAGAAAATGTATGACATTTGAATGAGTTGCTGTATGAGAAGGAGATGGAGGGAAAGGAAGGCATACGGTATATGCTGTTCACTGTAAAGTGAGCAATTTTGAAAGACCTGACACGTGCCGGGCTATCTAATTATGTGCACGGTCGCAGTGGTTTTTGGTAGCGCAAGACCAAACATGCTGGTGATCTGTTACTTATACGTTTAGCTTGCGTTTCATGCCAGCCACCCTCGCTGGACACATAGGTTGGCAACTGGGAACAAAGTTGCTCACTACTGCACCGGTAACTAGGTTATAAGCAGAGACTTGGATCGGCTTTGGTACAAAGTTAATAAGTCGGCGGGTCGTTTCTGGCTTGCTTCCTTCCTTGGGCATTCTTCAGCTGAGGATGGCGTAGCTGGCTGGAACTGGCAATGTTGATACTGTGCTGGCCAACATGGTACCGTCGATTCCACGCTGCTGACTTCAGGCTCCAGAACCTGGAGTTGGCTCAGAGTTAAGGGTCCCACCTAACTGTGCAAAATTTTTTTCTTCACCATTCTACTCCCAGAGATCTTCCAGATGAGGGGCAACCTTCACCCGAGAGAGAGTCAAACCCCGCCAGCTTATTACACGGACGTCTTGGATCGCCACAACCCTGGAGCATGCCACCTTCTCCTCTCCTGTGCTGAGAGCCCACAAGCTTCAACCGCCTTGGGGAAAAACCGAGCGCGCTGATTACGCATAAAGCTAAGTGGCCGGACACAGTATAGCTACCCCCACCCCGGCCTCGCACGAGAGGGATGTCATGACGCGACGTCACACCTTCCACAGAGGGCCGGCGCTGCACCTGTCCTTCGGACTATAAAAGTCTGTGCACGACCGGGCTCGCGAGTTGTTTTTCCTAATTCAGTAGCTCGCTCCTTCACTTTGTGTGCTGGGGCCATCTACCGTTCAACAGTCTTCAGCAGTCACCAGAGGCTGCTACCTTGGTCATCACTAGAAGCTCTTCTGCAGCCTGCAGTTACCAGAGGCTTCATTGTCGACAACCACCGCAATCTATTAGAAGCTCTTCTTCTTCTATTTCCCGACACACCTTCCACTGCTGATCCTCCTGACCAGCAGCTGCCTCTACTTGCTGATAGATACAGCTATACCCACTGCTATTAGAGTAATGGTCCCCTTTTATCATATTAGTCTCTTCTAGATTTCCCTTGATACAGTTAGCTGCGACTGAGTTGTTTTCATAGCCGTCAATGCCACTAGTCATCTTGAGTAACTAGAAGCAGTCGCCTACACCTGTACAGCATAGGTTACTTCCATACTAACCTTTGCTTGGTTAGGAAATAGCATGCGTCACTGTATTTATTACATTCTTAATAGGTACAGATTTGTTCCTTCACCAAGGTATTTATTATAACAGTATATTATATTGACCATTAGGAATAATAGTTGCTGTGCACTGTCAACCGAGACCGGGTTTAACCTAGAGTAGGACTGTGGATCCCCATCAGGAATCCACACGTTTAAACACACACACACACACACCATTTGACAGCCACCCCTTCTAGACCTCTGGGGATAGAATGGTAGACACACCACCACTAGCAACTCATCCATCCAAGGAGAGACAGTACTTTTTAGTTACATCCTAACCAGAGCACCTGGGTGCTGGCGGGGGTATTTGCTCGAGAGCTATGGCCTGTCCCTTGTTGCGACCTACACCCAGTAGTGGCAGGAAGGCAGTCCATACGGCTCAACGCTTCTAGTCTGCCCACCAGTGGTGGAGGACTTTCTGGAGCACCGAGCTCGTGCCGGCAGCTACTGCTGGAAGTACACTAAGATAGGGCACTGTCTCGTGTTCACGGCGCAAAGTAACTGTCATTAAATGGTAACCCAACTTCTATGCCTTTTAAGGCACGGGCAACGGACGGAGGAGCAAAGGACACCTGTATCGACCCCAAGAGATTGCGTGTACTAGTCCCTCCGTCTCTTAGTAGGCAAGCTGACCGGGACAGCGCTACACTAACCCATCTGTTAGAGAGGCCTAACTCTCCTGTATACTCGTATATCTATGTATTTCCTACCTCATGTACGTATTCCTAGGGAATACCACCCCATTGTACAAAGGTTAATAAAGGGTAGCCAACCCTAGGTTCTGGAGCCTGGAGACAGCAGCTTGGAATCAACGGTATTGTGTTGGCCAAAACGGTATCAAAGTCCTGCCGCCTACTACCAGCATCACCAGTTTCAGCCAGCCTGCACCAGCTCCACAGTCTTTGGCAGAAGCACTCTCTCGAGTTTGACAGTTATAACCAACACATCCCGCCATCCAGTCACCCCAGTAACCATTCCAACTGTGGGAAACTTTGCACCAAAACCACCTTCACGAAAGCCAATTACAGCATTAGTAGTGGACAATTTTGTCTCCAGTCACCAACCGACATGTCCAGCGAGAGTGGCAGACACCAAATGTAACAGTTCACCTGCGTGTTTGGTCTCACGCAAAACAAAACCACGGTGACTGTGCACACCGCTAGACAAGCTGGCACGCATCAACTTTCTTTTGGTTTAGAATGTGTCTGGTTTGTTTGTGATCTCTTGAGAGATTCTACACAATTCAAAAGTATTTGGTTAGAAAAGTATACCATTATTTACAACAATAATTACAAAAGGCTTGACGTTTTCTTGATGTGAGTCTACACAAAGCAAAAAATGTTTATAGGCTGTTCACGGTAAAGTGAGCACTTTTGACGGCCTGGTTACTTTTTCCTTTCAGCCATTTTTTATCCTTTAAACATCATTTAAAATAAATATTGCTATGCAAGTAATAAACACAGTGTGTATATTCCACAGCACTCGGAAGTTGTCTAAGGCTAAAGTAAAGCATACTAATTGACTATTACTCCAAATGAGAGGGCTTTCAAAAGTGCTCACTTTAACGTGAATGGCCTTTATCAAGAATTTTAAAAGTTATTTTCAACAACAAAATTTAAAACTTGAAATAGAAAATTTATGATTTTTTTGAGAAGATTCTATAAAATACAAGATTGTTAACAGAGTCTATCAAATCTTAGAAATATATAATGCAAAATGGTTTAATGAAGAAATACTTTTAAAAAGTTCTCAGAAAATTTGACATTTCTGTCCATTTATATTCACAAGTGGATGACTTTGCGTTATGTGTTATCACTGGAGCTCTTCATTAAGAAATCATGTGGCACTGAGGGGTGTCCAAAAGTGTTCACGCAGAGTTATGAATAAATGGCTTGGCTGGCCATTGACCGCACTTGCTAGTTACGTAATTCACTGAGTAGGTTAGAAGGTTGAAACTTACAGATGTTATGGCTGTTGAGGATGAAATTGCACGATGAAATATTGCACTACGGTGAGCACCCAGAAAATACTTAATTACGTAACTGCACTGTTCTGATTATTGCATAACATACTATTAACAGGTACATCACAAACCCGCCAGCCTTGAGTCGAGGCGCATAAAATTGTCATTACCTCCAGGCAGGGCGATAGGGAAAAGAGTGTCGCTTCGCTCCAGTGCTCAGAAAAACAGACCTCTGCGCTGGAAGGCTATGCTATCCTGAGCACATCGAAGAATCGCTGATGGGATTTTTTCGTATAGACGACCAGCACCCTGCATTGGCAGATACGCTGGGCTTGCTGGCCGAGAAGGATCGCGAGCCCCTCCTCAGTCTGCAAAGACTCCCCTCCACTCATCAAGTTATTTGCATCTTCACAATAGAGCTATGTTCTGACGCCGGCTGCCGGAGACACAGACAGTGCTACCATCTGGTATCTTGCAAGGAAGCTTGCAATGAAATGCTAAAAACGAACAAAATGCAGTAAGTTTCTTGCCATTTAACTAATAAAATTGTTACTTTTCTGTGATATACACTTTTCTTTAGTAAAAGTATTATATTAAAATTCAAAACGATGTTGTAGAACATGAACGACGCTTCAGGCATCGGAAAACATACTTTTGTTTTCCTAAAGGTAGGTAAAATTGATATAAATTTGGACTCCAATTAGTATAGGCCTATCTCCAAACTGTTTATATAAGTAACAATTTTGTTCAATGAAAACACAAGTCACTTATACCTTATATATATTTAAAAAAAAGCAGTTATTTTCCGTTGTCGCCTGACGCTGACAAACGCAACGCCAAGATTTTATGCAAACATGTTCTATGCTGATAGCGGCGACAATTCGCTGTTCCATTCTGATTGGCTGAAGCTCGACATGCCATATTGCACCGCGCTATTAACTTCCTCAGACTGCAAAGCCTCTCCTCTCCTCAACCTGAAAACGGTGCAAGGTACCTAGAAGCCTGCAAAACAGTCTTATCCGCAGACTGAAGAAGACTGCAGCCACCACGCAGCTTGACCAAGGGGACAACTACTCTACATCCGAGGTAATCCTTATCCCCTACCTAGTAAACCTGCAACCAAGTCAACTTCTGTGACTCTGAGGTAGCAAACCGTCATGTTCTGGATTGCCCCACGTGGATAAATTCCAGTAATTGAATATGCTGTAAATTGTGTCAGTCACGTTTACCATAGAATATTTTGCTTGAGGAATTTGTAAATATTAATTTATCACCAGGCTCGCCTTTGCCTGTTTAACTAATTTAATTTCTGTAACAGTGTTTAGCTAGTCAGCTCTAATTTTATGTAAATTGATTAGCCAGGGACTTCTCCATTTTCCAAATCACGTAATAAAAATTACGTTCTACCCAAGTTTGTGGATCGTCATTCTAGTTAGCCACCTATTCATTGTTGTTGAGAGTCTGTGTGTTACATCATTCTCAGTGGAAGGGAAGGTAACCGTAACAGATCATATAAAACCAGATGTATAATCGCAGAGATGGGATTCAGAGTTGGCAATGGCGTAAAGAACGCTACGCCTTAGCCAGAACTCAGCACGCCGACGTAGTGGTAAGTGAACAGCAGGAGTTCGAACACAGGGCCCGGACCAGTGAAACCACCCCACGACCTATTTCACCCTTCATCCCCATCAGCCACGAATCACCACTCGACCACTACTTAGGCACCTGTTGGCCTGGTATCCTGCGGGAGAATACGTTGACCCAGTATAACAGACACCACCGGTAGCTAAAGCTATAGGCTGTTCATGGTAAAGTGAACACTTTTTAAGGCCCTTACAAAAGACATTAACCCCAAATAAATATATTTTATTGCAGTCTCAGACGTTAACTATTGAATGTGATGAAATGCATATACTGTGTTTATTAGTCATATTGCACTGTCTACATTAAAAAGTGGTGGAAAGGTATAAATTAATTGAAAGGAAAAATTTAGCAGGAATCTACCTCCATCCGTCTCACTCTGGGGTTCGACTCCCCTCGACTGTTTCCTACCAACAAACGGAAACCCACTTCGTCCATAACCTGTCAGGCCATGAACGCTAGCCATACTTGCCACGGTAGGATACGTAGAGATACAAGAGGATAGTTGGCAGCCTATTTAGACACCTGGCCAGGTAGGGCGCGCGTCAACGTAATGCCGCATGCTGTGGATACGGCCAGGTGAAGCGGGCAGTGGGCTTCCAGGGATCCTCTTGGTACCAGTCTGGCACTGAGCTGGCCTGGCAGGCATGGGACGGCTGCACTCGAGGTGGGTTGGCCGTCGTGGAAGGATCATCTGCGGCAATGGTCAAGGGCTGACCAGCAGGTACAGGGGGGCGATTGGCAGCCGCAATGTCATGATGAGCTGCTGTCTGGGTGCCTGATGAAGATGGATTTGGTGCTATCACCTCCTCGGCTGCAGGTGCCGGAGCTGGGAGCCCAGGGGTGGCCTCCAGTTTGACAGCGAACTGTAGATTTCCTTCCCTTATCCGGGAAGATGCGCTGGTGGATCGGCCCTGGCATACTATGACACCAAGACCTCGTTGACCGTCTGGGGCAGTCTTGTCGACTGACTGTCTTCTGCTGCCCCTCCGGTTGGTGATGCCGGAGACAGAGGTTGACTCAGGACCCTTGTCACATCGGGGTTGCTCCTGCCCTCATATGGGCAGCTGCACAGAAGAATCTACCCTAGCATCTAACACTGGGACCTCGGTGTGGTGGATCGGCACTCTCCTCGTGTGTGGAACTGAACTGGCGATTTGGCCTTGGCATCTAGTGACACTGGGACCTCGGTGTGGTGAGTTAGCACTTCCTCTCGTCCGGGAAGCTGCACTGGTGTGTCGGCCTCAGCATCAGGTGACACCAGAGTCACATCAGTCATGTTGGGCAGTGGATGTAGCTCTTCACCCACCCCTCTGATTGAGGGCACCTGAGATAGAGGCCTGGTGGGGATCTCAGTCTCGACAGTGCTTAAGTGTGGCCCCTCCCATCATCCAAGAAGAGCGGCTTTGGTGGCTGCCTCTGCGCTGGGTGTCGTCTTGGGCAGCTGAGTTGCAGCACTGTCCAGGTAGATTGCGGCTGATGGTACCAGCTGAACCAAGGTCTGCAGGATGGCCTTGTCGTGGCTGGCCATGGTGGTAGAGGCCTTCCTTTCGAAAGGCGGCGTCTCTGTGGCAGCTGCATTGTCGTCTGGCGTTGCAACCTCTACGCTGGTGTGGTCCGCTGGGGCAGATGCAGTGAGCGTGGACATTCGTGATAGCGGTCGCCCCGTGGTATTAATAGTGCTTCGTGCTTCACTTTTATTGGCGGTTGGGCTTGGAGGAGACCATTTGAGGTGTGATTCTTTGTCCAAGGGGCTTCGCCTAGAAAGCTTGCTTGCACTGGGCTTCACTTTCCATCTCGGGCAGCCATCTTGCTCTTGAAGTCCATGGGTGTCGAGGGCAGTGTTATCACAGACACTACCACTTGTTTCGGAAATTCCACTCTTTGATACCACTCTGACAGGAGTGGAGCACAAGGACAGAAACACTATTACTGAAACCCGCAACAGTGGAGCAGGCAATGTGTTGTCCCATACAGGTTTACAACCACGTACCGTGCCTGCCAACCAAGTGTGGTATCCCTATTGCAGTATTTGGTGCAAGAGACGCGGTGAATACTATCACTGGCGGACAGTCCCAGTACAGGGGTGAGTTCCCCTTGAGGACCAGTCTTCCTAACTAGGGGAATACTGTTTCCAGCGCAAGCAGCGTGCGGTGAACAGCAAGCATCAAGCCAACAAGCTGACTCCAAGAGGTAGAGTACCTAGTGTCGGGGCTCTACCATTCTGTACATCGTGGTGCACAGAAAGAGTGGCTGTCCAAAATATGTGTGGGTATTCTACTAGTGTGTGGCGGTTTTCAGTAACTCTCCCAGTCACCTGCTATCCCTCCAATGGGCCTGATGTCTACAGGGAGAGGTACTCAGACTACGGGAAAGAGACCCTTGAGTTGATTAAAGTTTGTTTATTCCGCTAAAGGAAATAAACAAAGTGGTGTCACACTACCTCCTGACAACGGGAGCTAAACGGAAGCTGCTACGCTTTGACAGGTGAAAGCGACCTATTCTTAGGCTAACGGGATAGGGAGACGAATTGCTACTAAAAAAACTTAAAACTTGGCTACGCTACGTGTTGCCCTGAACGGGCCAGAAGTGTCTACATGTGTTACAATGTTCAAGGACGGCATGAATATTCAGCACTGGGGTGTGGTGAAGACAGGTAAGGTGCAGGTAGGAGTCTTCGGCACCAAGATGCAGTGAAGACAAGGTAGTTAGATGACCTTTGGCACAAGGAGTGTGGTGAAGACCAGGGAGCTGATGATTCCTTCGGCACAAGCGTGCAGTGAAGGAATAGAACAGACTGGCGTTTAAGGGACATGGTCCGCTATTTATACTCATCTTGGGCTCTCCCTCGATAGGTTGTGGAGGGGGTGCAAACGAGAGAAATTGCACCACAATAAATCACCCACTTTCGTTTTATCACGCATAACAGTAGATCCCAACATTTATCACCGGGCCAAGTCACTATCATGCGATCCAGAAATTATGAGCACTTGTACTTTTTCATGGCTGAGCCACTTCTAGTGGCTCATGTGCAGGTTCAAATTTAATTACTATTGTTTTTATTCTGGAACAATGTCTACCAGAAATTTTACTGGTCTGCAGCCACCCTAATTCACCTGCAAATGTATCTCCTGCACCATTAAGAAATCTAATATTTTTAATAACGTCCACTGTTGTACAAGTTATGTATTTTGCACAACCACCATGACTGTCAAACTGTTCAACACTTGCTATCTTTACTTCAGTTGCATTTTCGAAACTTAAATTTTGTTTATTAAGCTTCAATATTTTTACTGCATAGCACAAACTATTTTAAAATACGATAAAATGAGCACTTTTGAAATCAACCTATGAAAAATGTCACCGTTCATAACTGCATAAATGTATTTTAATGGGTACAATGACCAGCATGCGCCCAGTAAAGGTGACAACAACAAAGAGAAAGTTTTTCTATGCTTTAAGATTGAATAAAGTCTTATGGAAACTAGGGATGTCAAAATATCAATTTTTCTCAATTCCGATGCTCGATTACAATCGCAAAATATCTGACACGGTTTCACCTCGATTTCGATACCATAAATTAGGATATAGGGATTATCAACATATGCCTACAGTCAATGTATCCTTTAGAAAATTTGTTACATGGGTCAATGTACGGACAGAAATATGAAGATAAATACAGGAAATACTTTCTGGTCTGCTAAATGAATTAAATTTCCTATATTTATATAAAATTCACATTTATCTAATTAGTCCTAACCAGTTGATATATTAAGAAAAAAAATTATTTTAATCAGTATTTCTGATAAATCTGTGATTTATTCTAAATGAATATTTGAGGTCAATTTATTACGCTAGAAATGCCAATATGTACACACAAATATTGTTGCTATTCAGTGATGAAACTAAAGCACATGTAACATTTCATTTAGCATTGCTAAATCCTGTAAAAAATTAAATAAAAATAAATTGATCATAAAATGACAAATATTATATAAGAGAAATAGAGAAACAAGCAATTATTGTCATTCACAAATTTTTGTGCAAGAAGACTAGCATCTTAACCCTCTCTGGGTCTAGCCTGTTCTATTTTTGGTCACAATATTAACCCTGCTGAGCTGAAAAGTCTCTCTGAAAAAACTGTTATTGACGAAGTAGGCAGATACTTCCTGGCGACTGCCCTCAGCTTCTGGAATTCAACTTTATTTTTCCAGAAGCGCAGCACATCAGTATCTGGAGGCATAACTGGTTCTTTCAGATAGCTGTCTACTTCAGCAGTAGCAGACAGTTCAGAATTTTCCACAATAGAGGCATCTTCCATTATGGTGGAGTAAAAATTCCACATACTATGCTCCTGCCCAGTCAATTGGACAGTGTTAGTACGACTAACCAGTTGACAAAAATTATTATTATTAGAGTTACCGGTACCATACATTTCGTGCAGTTATGAACAAAAACCAAATATTATTTTCTTAATTTTTAATTACCAGTTGTTTATCAGCAGTAGTTTTGGAAAAGGCATCTACACAATCCACTGCCAGTATCAGTTTCTCTCGTGCAGAATTTAGTGATGAAGGGGAAGAAAACAAATCCCTTGAATCTAGGATCCAAAAGTGTGGAACCTGCACACAATGTCTGCTGCTCCAAACCACCACAATGTAGCTGGAGAGAGGCTTTCAGATCATTCAAAATATCCTAAATACAAGATCCAAGTGATGCAGGTGTGTCTAGTTTCTTCTTGATGCTATTCACAATTGGAATGACCTCACATACGCCAACTTTGATGAACTCACAGCAAATGTTGCACGATCAAAAAATCTCAGCATGTCAACATGTTCCATGAGGTTCCAGCTGTGTACAGATAATTCACAAGGCAACTTCAGGTCCATAGCTGCTATCGATATTGCATGCTTCTGTTCAAACATCCGTGACAACATGTGCAAAGTGGAATTCCACCTTGCCACTTCATCTTGAATTAGCCTGTACTTGCCCGAGCTTTGGGTAAAACTTTGCAAGCATGTGCAGTGTGTTTGAAATGCCCAAAATTTTTTTTGGCAACTTGTAATTAATGTATTTACCTGCTTTGAACTGAAAAGTGCATCCATCAGAACAAGTTGTAATGTATGGGCCAAGCAAGGAAGATGATGATAGCCTGACATTTCTTCCATTGTCCCTCACGACTGCAACCACCTTCTCTTGCAAATTACACTAAGTAAATGTCTTTTTTATTTATTCAAAAAGATTCAAGGTTGTGACCTCGGGGAAAGGCACAACCTCGATGCAAACATGGTGAAGAAGAAAGTTTTCAGTGGCAAAATGTGCTGTAAGACCAAGACAATTATCATTTGAAGTTGATGTCCATAAATCAGTTGTAAAACTGACATGATCTGCATGTTTCAGAAGATCTTAGGTTTTCTCTCTTGTCACCCCACATAGTTCTGGAATAACCTTTCCAGCAATGGTATTTCTGGATGGTAGTATGTATCATGGTTCAAGGTGTGCCATTAAATTCCTAAATCCCCTATCCTCAGTAATACTAAAAGGACGTATCCCAACATATAATTTTCGCTATATTCTATGTAAAGGCTGTAGCTCGTGGATCACCTGGCTTAAAGGTTGTTTTCTTCTCCCAGAGACTTGTCAAGGTCAGCTGATTCAGTTCTTGTTTGAATTTATTATGCAGACCTACTGAAGATGAAGATGCTTCTTCCTGACAGTTTATGTTACAGGGAACATTGGATGACTTGCTGCTACTGCTACATGCATCTTTGCCCAAACAATCTTCTGAAACACCATTATTTACACTTTTCTTGTACTCCTCGTGTTTGCTTAAAAGTTTTCTCATATTACTTGTGCAACTGACACCACCTCGTGAAATTTTTGCAGAGCACAAACTGCAAAAAGCGTAATTTGTGTAGTTTTCATTGACTGAAAAATAATTCCACACATCACTAATAGACATTTTCTTCACGTTTAAGTAAATAAAATCCTTAGTACATCGTAAACTTTGACACTAACCATGTGCATGCTTTTAGAACACAGACGGAAACATCTTCAAGCATAGATATAGATGTTAGTTGCATATGCTAGTAGGACAAAATTAAGGGTCTAAAATATTTGGTAAAAGTAAACACGAAAAAAAAAAAAAAAAAAAAAAATGCTTCAAATATGTTCAAGCAAGACTGCTACAACTTACACCTAGCAAACAATAATTATATGTGAAAGGTATACATTTTTTATTGTCTTAAAATGAATATGCTTTTGTTTTCAAAACTGAAAATTTATCATACCTGCTTGTAACTTAACTACTTTTTGTTTGCAAGTGTTCTTGGAAACTCAAACTAAATAAGAGTTTTTAGGTAGACATTTAGGCTATTTGCATAAAAAATTGCAAGTTGCCCAAGAATACAATAAATTATTAGAACTGGTTGGCAGAAGTACGATCAGTACAATTTTAACTGCTGGCAACACTGGCGCCAAATTAATAAAGATTTAATGGCCATGTTTATTTTTATGTGCTCCTCGTTTTTCTATTTAGATAACGACACAGAACCATATATTTGTTATTCAACCACAAATAAAAAGTTAAAATAAAATAAACCATTTAAGTGCTGTTTTTTTTTCTCACGTACGTAATAAGTTTTGATTTGCTGAGACTCGTAAATATACTATGGTAAAAGTTAACTTATAATAGTCCCAATTTCCATATAACAGGGCAATTTACCGTAAATAGTAAGTACATTTCCTTACGTGGATTAGCATAAATTTGTGGTTTACCGCTACTCATAAATACAGTATGGTTAAAGCTAATTTCATGATAACTTATGAGCCTCAATTTACTATTAAGTTAACGACATGGGAACGTTTGTTATTCTAGAACAAATAGGAAGTACATTTTCTTATATAAATAAACATAGAGTTGTAGTTTGGACGCTACTTATAAGCTATGGTTTAACCTAATCTTATTTGATGATAACTTTTAAGTAGAGGCACGTTTATACTGTGAATAGAAATAAACGGGAAATAATACAGAAATTCAAGTTTATATATATAAACACACACACAGTGAAAGCCCGGTATACTGCTGATTTTATTATACCGCGGGGCAATTTATGTCCCCGGGCCTGAATAAATAAGTAAGTGGAAAGTGTGCGGTCAGGTAGGCGTGTGGTCTGTCTACGGGTGGTCATGAGTCGGGACATTGATGGATGAGGCGGAGGGAGCGGGCGCGCTTTCTCCCACCTTTCACCTCAGATATATATTTTAGTGATTCATTACAGCTTATATTGTATGTTTTTCTGTATTCAGTTTCGTTGGTGTAGTGCACAAATTGACGGAAGAATTCCTAGTGGTCCTTTATGTGATCCTATTATACCTGTTCAGCCGTTTGATAGTGAACATGCCAAAAAAAAAAAAAAAAAAAGATACCATGGCAACCTTTCCATCTTATCTGTGCGTTGGATCAGTATGGGAGGATGGCATGGCCATATTTCAAACCGTGTACATACTTGCAAGTGTCATGCTGTCACGCCTTCAGTGGCACTTACAAGTTAACATGAAATATGCGTGTTGTATAGCATAACACATTTAAGCAATTACAATTATTCTGTGCCAAAATGTTTAACTAAAGTAAGTTAAAATGCGCTGGAATACTGTCGTAAAAGGGATGCAGACTTCTGTGGCGCATTCTGTATAAAACTGGCTTGCAATGAGAGGGGCTCTGAGTTCAGATTCTGGGTAAGGTAGGGACTAAGTCATTTAGAGGCCTATTATTAATCTATGGGGTATAGCACTACGTAATAATTATAACAACACTGTAGACACTTTGATTATAATGTGCATATAGCGGATATTCTGTACGTCTTCCCATTTTCGAAAATAATAATTCAGAAATTTGAGGCGTGCCTCAAAATTCGTGCTTCTACGTAACTTACAGGCATATAGTTACTATCCTATGGGGTATAGCTCTATGCAATCATTATAATTACGATGTAGACACTTTGGTTATAATGTGTAAATAGCAGCTATTCGTTATGTCTTTCCATTTTCAAAAAAAAATATTTTCAAAATTTGAGATGCTCCTCAAAATTCGTGCTTCTAAGTCATTTACAGGTGTATAATTAATCTCCTACGGGGTATAGATCTACGCAATCATTATACTTACGATGTAGACACTTTGGTTATAATGTTTACATAGCGGGTATTAGGTATGTCTTCCCACATTCGGAAAAAAAATTCCGAGCGGACGAGCTATTGTGGACAAGACTTAATAAAGAAAAGTGGCCTTTCTTTGCATGCCACAAATAATTAATTTTTTTTTTGTTTTAGTTTTCCTTTTGAAAATATAAATCAGATGAGCAAGTGACATGTTTCACAGCACACCAGGCACTGATAGATCCCATCTGCAGTGCAAGTGTGCTTCGACCCATAATTAGTTTTATTTGGACGTGAGCTTTGTTCCTCATTCTTACGTCCTCCCAACCAGGCTCAGCAGGTGGCGGGGGATGAAACCCCTTCTCCAACCTGCATGACAAACAACTCGCAGCGAACACCACCCTTGGTGGAATAAGTACATCCTTTGCCTGGAAAATGTGGTATTTTTTTAGTTATTCTTGCTTGAATGCATGTGACCCTTCGTGCACGCATGCATGCACACACACACGCACAGATATACATATATAAAAAGTTTATAAATTTAGTTTTAAAATGTTAAAGTTGTGCTTTTTTAAAGATGAAATTGTTTTTATTTCTGCTATATTTTATTTTATTTTGTGTTACAACTCTAATTTTGGTGGTTTGTGGTGTATTAACTTGAATTTCGTTGTTTTGTTTTACATATATATATATATATATATATATATATATATATATATATATATATAGAGGTGTATTAACTTGAATTTCGTTGTTTTGTTTTATATATATATATATATATATATATATATATATATATATATATATATATATATATATATATATATATATATATATATATATATATATGTAAAACAAAACAACGAAATTCAAGTTAATACACACACATATATATATATATATATATATATATATATATATATATATATATATATATATATATATATATATTGGGTTGTTAACATGTAGGATGAGTGAATCACATGCTATGTAGCGTGGTTGAAATGAAATGATATTCTGTTAAAAAAGGCTGGCAAAATTGAAAAAGTAAAGAACTTATAGCAATAATGTGGTTTCAGTGGGGAAAGAAAAAAGAAAAAAAAAAAGAAGGAAAAAAACCTGTTAATTAATATGCAAAATAGTTTTGTGTAGTAACCAAATTTAAATCCACATTCTCTGTAAAATCCCACATCTGTGGAATTAGAAAATAAATTTAAAATGTGATATTTCTCTTTAGTTTAAGTACAGAGATGCTCACTCTTGAATACGTAGTTGTATAAATGTTAAGTATTAAAAGTGTTTACTTGAACATGTGTGTTAAGTATACACTATTGTTAACTATACTCAGAATACATACAAATAAAAGCAATTACACAGAAGTATTAAATTTATTTAATCAATCTGAGCTAAAATATTTTTCTGATAGTCACTTATGGTACTAATCCGAAGTCATCGCAACTGAATTTGGCAAGTACACATTGATGCGCACACAGTAAATATTTCATGACGATAAAGATGAGATTTACAATTTTTAATGAAGAAATGTTTATTTAAATAACACCATAAAATCTTCGCCCCACTTATAAGAATCGAAATTGAGGTAGTCAGACACTAAGATTCACACAATTCTCATAATGCAAAGGAATCTCGTGTATCGAGGACTTAAATTTGTCAGCCCTAACAAAAACATTTCTGAAAACTGAAATTATTACTTTTACTTTCTGTTTTTTTAATGCAGCCCGGAGTAAGAATTAGCAAATGTGTAAAATATTAACTTATCCCATAATTTCACAGTTTCACTTGATCAACACATGAATAAAGTGTCCAGGCCCATGATAATGTTGGTTTTTACATACAGTGGAAGAATATACAATGGGCATGCAAGTAGATCTCGAGCAGGGCTTTCAAAAGTGCTCAGTTTACTGTGAACAGTCTTTAATGCTTGGTAATTTTATTAAAAACATATTTTAATATGGCTGAAACCTGAATTGTTTAAAAATATTTTATACAGTGAATACTTCATACTGTTCAGATATGCTACAATAGCAAATTGTATATTTCATTATGTACATGATTATGAATATGACAACCTTTTATGCAGTTTATAGTTGCTGCAGGTGTAGTACAGTACTACCACATTGCAAACAAAACTATTTACTAGCTTCAAAGGCTAATCAGAGTCATTAAAAATACATAAATAGGCTCCACAAACATAGTGCGTAAACAGAATGGTCAAAACAAAATTGTTCCCAGTTTTCTGTCTGTCCTCATACCCACAGATTTGAGATTATTGTTTCCCATCCTCCCCCTTCAGTATGGTACCACCTCTTTCCTTTTTTCCTACACCATGGATGACTAGTATCATATTCCTGGATGGTGTATTACTGATAACATGGAGGGGTGGAGAAAGTATTGCTTGACAGTTGGCCCTTATAGAGGAGGTAAAGAATTATGTACATGGAACCAAGCTTACTATAGAATTATAATATAATATATAATTAGTATAATATATAATACATATGATAGAATATCATTGAGCGTTGGCAGACACTGAATGCAAGCCAATGTGATCACGGCATGCTTAATGCAGCAGGGAATAGCATAAGTGTAAACAACATGGAAAAGAGGGGTGAAATGAAAAGACTGCACAGAGGGGATGGGATTGTGTGAAAATGACACAGCACCAGGAGGGGAAGTGAAGTGTGTAACAAAAGAGAAAAAAGAAAGACTGCATTTCACACAAATTGTTCAACATCAGAAGTTACCTTCCAAATTTTCTAATAGTAAGCAATGTGTAGATTTTGAGATACACATCATGCAGCAAGGACATACCAAGAGTTAAGAGTTTTCTTACAAATGAATGGAACATTTGCAACATCAATTAAAAAGAAAATGGCTTTGAAATACACTATCTAACAAAAAGTAATTGAGCACCTGTCCATAATGTTTGCGCTGTGGTTGTCACCCTGTTAGAATTTCATAGTGCCACCTCTTGTGACTATAACAGCAGCCAACCTGTCTGGCAAGCTCTTTATGAGTGTTTGCAGGACATCCACGGGGATTCGTCACCATTCCATGAGTTGAGCAATGGATTTTGGCTGCGCCTGACGAGCCCTAACACGGCGATCCAATTTGTCCCAAAGATGTTCTATACAGTTGAGGATGGGGCTCTGGGCGGGCCAGTCCAATCTGCGAACATTGTTGTCGACGTACCACTGCATAGTAGCCCTTGAAACATGGCACCTGACATTATTTCCTGGAAGTAAGACGGGTCCATTCCATAAAAACAAAAACGCCACAATATTGGGAGCATTTCATTACCCAGAATGTCATAATAGGACTCTGTGTTCATACTACCACGGACAAACATCAGCGGTCCTACGCGAAGGCCGTAAACACAAGTCAACTGTTGTACTGAATTACCTATCTTCACGTGTGCTCAATTACTTTTTGGTAGATAGTGTACAATAACAACTTGATCAGATATACTCTGTGACTACCACAATTTTGTTAAGAGACAAAACCAGGTGCAGCACTTGACCATTGTGTGGTGCATTTGACAGGATAAATGTGCATCTTTAAGAATGAAGCTTATGTTAATAAGTTTACTATTAGGCCTGTAACTGAGCTGGTTAAAATATAATGACCACTTAATATATACTTGGTTGGAACTGTATGTAATTTCGCCAGTTCAGATTCTAGCACTGATGGTTAATTTTGGAAAATCCAAATTGGTATAAAAAAAGGGTAACTTACAATACAGTAAGCAAGCCAGAGTTACTCAAGGAGCAGCAGCAGAAAGAGAGGGTTTAAAAACTTACCAATTGGTTCCATGTTCTATTGTATTGTCACTGATAACATAAAAAAAGCAACTGATATTCTGCCTACCATGTCAGAAGTGCCTAACAACATTCAGAAAACACACTGTGCACATTAATGGAACGAGTGATATCACTGAATTAAATGATTCTGGACAGTAAATTTGTTTTCTACAGTCCATACACTCACCTACACTATATACTTTGACCTCACTCTTCCTTTAACTTATAAACAATTCCATACATTCACACCATTGAAATGTGGATACTAGTTATGACAAAACTGATTTTTGCACTCAGCCAAAAAAATATAATGGGCATAAATAAAAAACTAAACAGGACATCCAAATCTGCTCAGTTAAAAGTGAACCAGCAACAAAAAGATTTTAATGAGAGCAAAAAAAAAAAAAAGAAAAAAAAAAAAAAAATTATTATGATTCACTGCAACCTTTCAGTACCCTGTTACCTACAATCTGTACCTGACACAGACCTACAGCTGAGTTTAAACTGCTTGATGATGTTCGAGACTTTCTCAAAGCGATGCGTGTCCCGGTGCGGCCGTCGCTGGCAGTCTGATATCACCAAGAAGGTGGCACGTTCAAACAGCAGTACTTCGTCTGCATCTATGATGTTTGCAAAGTGGTTCAGGCTCTGCTCCAGCTCCTTCACATTTGGGATGAGCATGTACACTATTGCTGACCAGGCCTGCCAACATATCACATTTTTACAAGTTCAATCAATTATTGAATGAATATCTCGAATAATTCTGAAGGAACGCGCATATTTCTACTTTGTGGGAACAAAAAAAAAACAGCATAATTTTACTGACAGGAAAGCTTTAGGCATCAGTAAAATGCTGTTAGTTTGTGTATGTTGAAAGTGCATCTTACTGTATTTAATATAAATTTTTATCATGTTCAAGAATACTGGTTCAAATACAACAATGGCATGTAAAGTAATACTATGGTAGGCAATGTAAACATGACAATAAAAATTTACAAGGCACTTATTTTCAATATGGTGATCATACTGATATTTTAATTTTATTTCACGTCTACTCTGTCAATTGACCAAAATTTCTATTCTGACAGTTTCTATTACAAACATCATAAATGCCAACACACAGCCATTTTGTAAGATAGCATTACATGAAGAAATAAAGTTTTCATATAATATATTGGGAAAGAATCTACAGATTTCTATCAAATTAGGCACACAAGAAGTACTACAGTTGGCCAAATTAATTTGTACATTTTCAGAGAGCAGACACTTATTTTCGAAAGGGCTATATAAACTTTTTAGCTCATTATGCTTAATCAAGGAAACCATGACACAAATTGTAACATAACTTTATATGCTGTCAGTATCTATTACAACCATTAAATGTGTCTATATAGTGTATCTTTTCTCCACCATTTGGTAAGATAGCATCACACGAATAAATAACTATGTCATATCTCTGGAAACAACTAACTAATTCCTACCAAATTTGGCACACAAGAAGTACGATGGTAGGCCAAATAAATTATGGTTTTTAAGTGGATCATGCTTGTTTAAAAAATGGTGGCTATATAATGAGCATTTCAGCATAGTGAGTGTGCTATATTTACAAAACTGTGTAACCAATTATTACTTAACTTTGTAAACTGGCAGTATCTACGCAAGCATCGAATGAGCTTATAAATAAACTCTTTTGTCCACCATTTTAGAAGATAGTACCACATTCAAAATTAAGCTTTTATATCATATCTTGGAAGATAACTATAATATTTCCATCAAATCCATGCAACACCACAATATACTTTTGTTAGTCGTAAGGCTGTAAGCCACATATCTCCAAAATAACAACTATGCATAGGTATATTGTTTTTTTGTTGAAGGCCACATGTCCAAAACAATTTCAACCAAACTTTATATGCTGATAGTATTTACGAAAATCATTGAATGTGCTAATATATAATTCTTTGTCCATTATTTATGAATACCCTCACATGGAAATGGTGGTTTTATGCCGTATCCCCAGGCCTAACCAACCTATTACCATCAAATTGTACAAGCAAGTAGTGGTAGAGTATTGCATGTAACATTACATGTTAAATTTTGTATGCTAGCAGTATTCATCAGAAGCATCAACTGTGCGTACAGAAATCATCTTCAGGGTGTCTACAAGATCACCTGTACAAAATTCCCTCACTTTTCCCCGTTTTCCACACCAAAAGTTGTGGTTTTCCCAACTTTTCTTCTAGATATTGGATTATATTGGTTCTATACTTTAGCAAATACATATATGCATGAGCTCACGTCATGCAAAAAATAAACACCACTAGTATAAATTTTTCTCAAATAATCCATTCTATCCGCTGTTTCAAAATGTACGAGTCTTAACAATAAAAATTGCAAACAGACAAAGTTGTAATGTCAAATAAATGTTATCTAAGCTCATACATCATCAAATAAATGTAGTGATGATTAACGAAGTAAGTAATGTCCACAACTAAATTAATTTATAATTTTAGTAGACATAGTTGTATCGTGTGACCATTGGAAGAATCTGTTGATTTTAACACATGTCATTTTATGCACATTTTAATTTAAACAGTAAAAATTAGGTCTGGGCCGATACCAATTATTGCTGATTCCACCAATACAGATTCTTGTGAGCTGATACTGCAGATACTCGATACCGATACCCACATTAGAAGTAATTTTTATGTGGTAAGTACATTTGAATGCTTTCATGATTTATTTGTAAAAAATAATGTTTGCACTAAGAACACTTAAAAAAGGTTCTTACAGTCATTACAATACTATCTAAAACACAACACAGTTTTAATCACTAATCTTTAAGAAAAAATTATTTCACAAGCAAATTAAATAAAAAATTTTTTAACAGTTTTATGCTATGAAAAGTAAAAATTGTGTACATTTCCAAAAGCATATCAACACTTATTTGCAAGATTTCAAGATGTAAATATTTTTATTTAAGAAGACCAGCTGTCGTAGCTTCTCAGGGTTCAACAAACTCCTTTTATTGGAAGATATCAAACCAGCTGAACTAAAAAGTCTCTCCGATGTCACAGACCCAGCTGGTGAGGACAGATATTTCTGTACTGCTTTGTGCAACCTAGTATATGGTGATGTCTTCCAGTATTGTAAAGGGTTGGAATTTATACGAATAGGTGAGACTGCGAGATACATTTCCACTTCAGTCTCTGGACACCTGTAAGCAGATGGTATGCTTGTTTTATTAATAATATCAGAGTACGTTGAAAGCATCCCTTTCAATCTTTTGGAGTCATGTTCCTCATCTCTAGAAGTATTTGCAGGTGGTGTACATTGGTATTCTCTAATCTCTTCAATTAAGTGTTGGGTTACAGAAGCACACGCGTTAGGTTCCGCAAATACTTTAATTAAATAACTTGGGTGCAAAAGGCCAAATAAAAGAAATCCAGAAACCTCATTATCCTACTACTCAACATTTCCAGATTCGTTTTCTTTTTTCTCCCTTCTCCTTGTAGCAGAGACCGGCTCTCTCTTTTTTTGATGTACTAGAATTTTACACTACCCTTCTCTAAAAAAAAAGGCATTCTCGACCCTTCTCCCCCCCCCCCCCCCCCCCCCCAATTCACTAAACGTGGTTCGCTAGCCTCTGCAACAGAAACAAAGAAGGATGGAGGAGTTATCCAGGCAACATCTGGGTGTTATTACAAGGGGGTGGGGGAGGGGCGTAAACATGTGGCAGCTCTGGTTTTGTGGCCTGACAGGATGCCATTAGTGGGGGGGGGGGGGGGGGGGGGGGGCAGGGTTTCGACCTACACATAATTGCAAGGGTCGCTGAGAGAGAAAAAGAGAGAAGGGAGAGGAGTGATGTAAGAGCGAGATATGAGACAACAAACAGTTCTGCCACCTCCCTCAACATCCCCCAGACAATAATTTATGGCTCGTGAGTGAGTGGATACATGGGGAAATAGAAAATAAATACCATAGTATCGGCAATGATGCTACCGATACTGATATCGGTATCGGCCCAGCCCTAGTAAAAATTAAAAAACAAACTAACCTCAAACAATTTTGGAAGCTCCACAAAGAACATCGCATTCCAGCATAAACAATAGTTACACATGAACACAAAACTATCAGCCTTCATACAATAATTGTTGGTTATAAAATTACAGTGCCTTTGGGCAGGTTGTTTGTGCATTTAAAATTCACTCACCACACTTATATTAGAAATAACTTAAATATTTTACTATAAATGCTGTTTACTTTGATTTATTGCATTTTATGATGTTCTAGAATACTGGTTCCAACACAACAAATCACATCACAAATAGCCATCTTGGAAAATGTATGTGCTGCTAAAATTGCCAAATTATAAAAATAATAAAAGTTTTAAGGAAAAAATCACATGATTTAAGTAAAGAATTAGATACTGGGGAAAAAGAAATAATTCAATTTTATAATAATGTCATAATGTCAAGTGTGATTTATTTATAATGGTTTACATTGTAAATTGTATACAAAAATGAGAATATTTTTGTTTTTTAGATGTTTGTAAAATGGTATATTTCATCTAACATCTATTCTGTGAGCTCATGTTGGTTAACCATGTATGTTTAATGAAATACAAAGCAAAAAATGTAGTGGTGTACAAGGCTATTTTACTGTTGCAAAAACTCACGAGATAATAAAATACATAATTTTTGCATTTAAAAGGTAGAATATCTTGAACCACTACAAACATGCTGACATGCTTATATGGAGGAGTTGAACTCAAAAAATTGAGTTATTTTTTATTTGATACATTTATCATTGATATTGGGTGACTACAAGTAATTATACTATATTATTCAATATGTTACTGCACAAGCATTTTTTTTTCTAATTTTTTCTTGAATTACAGTGTTACATTTCATTACATAGGTTGACTATCTTGGTTGCTATGTTGTCTATGACATTTTTTCGTTAGTATTCAGTGCAGTAACAATAAAAATGTGTGTAATCAACGGTTTATATAAACAGTAAATCAGTTTTGATTGTTTATAATATGTTATATTTATTCAGCTGTGTTTTTGTTTCTAAATATGACTCCATCACAGGTAATATTCAAGAAAAGAAGAAACAAGGGAAAAAGATATTACAGAACAAATCTTATTGTACTTGTCTCCTAAAATGTTAATAATTTAAATGCGGCGCGAGAGTTTACCATGCATCACAGTCTATGTTCAACAGTTAAGACGTCTTCCAAATAAATTAGTGTCACAGAAGGGTACCCGCGACCTCCTTTGTCCCCAAACAATTAAAAAACAGTAACATTAAACGCATCATACTTTTTTGTGCTGCCCATAAGGCACTGAAGGTCACATATGTCCATGATTGATGAACCCCATGGATTGAGCCCTGTAAAAAGGAGGAGAGTGAGAAGTGTGTGGAAGGTGGGAAACAGGCTGGAAGTGAGGAAGCAAAAATGTATGTCTCTCTCATCACATGTGATGGACTGAGGGAGAGGACTAAGCCAAAAGGGGAGGAAAACTTGTCATGGTTGCACTCAATGTGTGATAAAAGCTGCTCCTGACAAAGAGTTGTATTTGTGAGTCAATTTATAAGCTTCCACGCAGTTGGTGACATCCAAAAAAATTAAGTGCAATAAGTTGCCAACAAACAGTAATCAAAAACCATAACACAAGGAAAATGAGAAGGCGAATGAGTGGTGGGCTAGGGGGAAAGGGAGTAGTACCAATTTTTATATATGTGCTACGGCCAGTATACAGCACAGTGATCAGGAAGTGAAATACAATGCACAGCTACCCAAAAAAAGTGGAACAAATTAATTTTTCGACACATTTCACTCAAATTTTTCACTTTATTTACAGAATTTTTTTTTAATTCCTTAAAAACGAGTCATAGAAAGATGATCACTTTAAATAGGGGTTGAAATAGGTTTCACCATATTTATAACATATTTTCCATGCCAATCTAGACTTTCTATATTTAACTTTGTTTTTGTTACTTAATACTAAGGGTGGGACGATACCATATTTTCGATACATGATACTCAATACAGTTTTCAGCTCCATACCCACAATACTTTTGATATTCAATACTCTGAGTAAAAAAAATTCAATAATAAAATCAAACATTTGTAAACTAGATTTTCATTGTTCTCAAACAAATGTATGATAAAAAAAGTTTAAAATCAAAGAACAATCACGTAAGATGATGGAAAGAAATTTGAAATTTATATAACTTAGCGGTAGGTCTGTCAAGTGTTAAAATATTATAAATATTTATATGATACTAAAAAAAACACATCAGACATGACGCATGCCCGATTAGACTGACTTGTCACGTTATTTGAGGATTTTGACCGCTAGACCAAAAGTGAATTAATTGGTTTAGATAGCTGGGGTGAGACGATGGGTGTTGGCTGGAACTTACTCACTCCTGCTCCTGGATGTTGTAGTCGAGGTAGGTACGGCTTTAGGCGGGACGAATTCGGTCGATGCCGGAATGGATATTCCACAGACGAGCTTCTTTAGACCAGACGATGAGATTGTACCAGCCTAGGCACACTTCAGTTCTGGTCAGGAGTCCGTTGACATCCGTGTGACACGTGGTATGGATGCGGACACATGGTAGAAAGTCAATTACTAGAACCGGAGCAGGCGCGACTGCTTGTCTCAGTTTGGCGGCACGGTCCTGTTCCACCTGCGTTTTCTACCACTCCTCTTCTCATGAGGCATAGGATAACATTTCTCTAGCTCATGTTCTCACCTAACCAAGTAGAGGATAGCTGGCGGTAACTTCGTGGTTCCAGGTGTAGGTGAGCTGGTACTAAGAGGGGAAAAAGCTGGTTCTAGACAAATATAAATGAGGTAAAGTTAAACTGCTAATAAAAGGTGTCTAGAGGAGACAAGTAAAGTTAAAAGAAAATGTTTGTGTTCGAATGTCGTCGATGTACATATTAAGTAGCCGCGGGGAGCACTTGAAAGGTAACAAACTTCTCCAAAGATCCTGAGCATTAGTAGTGCTGTAGGAGGTTGCTAGAGATGCGAAAGAATAACTGCAGAGGCCAGCAGCGTCCGCACTTATATAGTGGAAGCATGTAGGCTACCGGCGCATGGGGGGGGATGACATCCTCTGGCCCTGGGTGGCGTGAGAATCCTCCTGTCAGCGATTCTGCTTCGTGCCTCATCGGATCCGCTCAGCCTTGCCTGAGGTCTGGGCAGCTTGTAGGCTTCGAGCGTGGGGTAGGGGGTGGCGTGGCTGCCCGGTTGCATATTTTCCAGGTGAGAAAGAATGGCTTGTAAGTTCCCATTGCCTGTAGGGTAGGCAACGTGTTATCACGTCTAGAGATGGAAGAGGTGTTCTAGGCGATGAGTCATAATCGTATTAGATTAGAAGTAGAAGTGACACGCGTCAGACATGTCAATTTTCGAACTAAGAAAGCTTAATTATTTTTATTCTGAAACACAAGCATTACATTTTTTTCTGGATTAAGTCCGGTAGAGGAAATGTGGGAATTGTTTATTGCCAGATAAAAAACAATAGCAATTCTTTCGCTATCGGAAGCAAGATAAATTTAATATTCTGTTTGTTGTTTTGCATTGGTCCTTTTCACAGAATGCGTACACACAAAACAGATAAAATTAATATGAAATACCGGTTGTAAACACAAATGGCACATAGAAAAAAAAAATAGTAGTACTTGCATTCAGAATATCTAACAAATTTTGACAGTTCTAGAAACGTAGTACGGCCACAATGTATCCTTGAGCCACAGCTGCTGTCTATGAATAAAACAATGAGTGTAAACAAATGCTATGATCAATGTAGGTTATCATTCCAACCTACCTTGTTTTTGTTATGACTAAGTCATACTGCTGGGCCTATATTAATTTTATTGCCAGTGGATTGGATGGGGTTAAGAGAGACTTTAGTTGAACATCTTTCATGAGACAGCATTTTTCTGCACCCCTTCTGACGAGACTGTATCATCATTAATTACATATTGTTTTAGTGGACGAATCGAAAATTTGCTCGTATGAAAGAAACATTCAATTTATTATATAACCTGTCAAGTTTTAACCCTCACCGATAGAAAATGTGATAAATATGTAATTTGTATGGTATTTTGAATATTAAACACATTCTGGATGTAAATATTTTTGGCAAGTTCGTTTTCCATACAATAGATTTGTTATTTTTACACTGCAAAACAATTTTAAATGGTGGTTTTTTTAGGCCACGTATATTTAAAACATTCTAATAGCCGTTTCAAAATACGTTATTTACAATACACACTTTCAAAATACGATATTTACAATACACACTGATTTACTGTTTGCAATTCCTATTTGCCACTCCTGAATACATGTTCTATTGCAATCCTTACTACACGTTTCTCTGCCATAGATACAAATTTAATTAACTGAATTATTAAATAAATACAACACTTCACTGGCTTTCCGAAACTAGTAAACTGCAGAAAAATAAATAAACGGTGCCGCTTCGTGACAACAGGGAAAATGGCGGATGAAGTATCCAAGCCATACACACATGTCGATAAAAAGAATTGAATAAAAATATTGATATGCTCGTCACAATACTCTATACTTTTGATATGGCTTAGTATCGAGGGGTATTAAGGTATCGAGTTTTACGAATGCACAGAGACTAGTTTCACCTCAAACGTACCATTTATGCACGCAAAACACCAGGTATTCAAAGTGGCTGCGTGACATCAGCCTCCCAGACGCACTCGGCAGACAGTGTCTCGCCATATACCCCGCTTACTTCAGGCAGACATCACAGGGACACATTATGCCTCCCACCCCGGCCCGGCGTGCACTCGTGAGTGAGTCATATAAGGCTGTGTGTGGCAGAGGTCGGCAGTTATAGTCTCCAGTAGCTCGCCTAAACACTTCTTGTGCTGGTGTTTTCTACTGATCTAGACCCTCACAGTCCTCTCCAAGAGCTTCCAATTCTTCATCAAGCACTAGTGGCTGTCGCCACCACCTTCCAGAGGCTTCAACACCTCCGGGTAATCACAGTCACCAGAAGCCATCATCTGCAGAAGACATCGACCAGTAACTTAACACTTTGTTTGTCGATCCTCGTGGGTCGGCATGGACCTCCACTACTTGCTGGTAGTGGTCACCCCATAAAAGTTAAGGACTCTCTTAGGCAACACCCAATAGGTAATAGTTGCATCAGTTAGTTTATTCTTTTCACTTGCATCTTAAGTAGCTTAGGAGCGGGTCACCTCCACCTGTTAATTGCATAGGTAATACTTCCGCCGCACAAACCTGCTTGGTATCATGTACAAGTCACCTAGTATTTATTGTTTCAATAAAAATAAAATATACTAATTCTTTAACGAATACGAAAGTTCTTTGTCCTAGAAGTAGAACCTATCTGTCACGAAGTATTCAACCTAAAAGGGCAAGCAAGGGACCGGGTGTTTTATTATGAACCTAGAGTAGGACGTCAGAACCCCTTCAGGGGCCTGCCTATCGCCACACACACCTCATCTTTTGACGGCCACCCATTTTGTATGCCCCAGTGTATAGAACGGTAGAGCCCCAACCACTAGGCACACGCCCCACCGAGGTGGGACAGCCACCTCAAGACGTATCGCTGACCGGAGCACCTAGTTAAGGTGCTGGCAGGAGTGTCTTTAGGATTGGAGGCCCTACCTTAGTGGAAAACACCCAACAGTGGCAGGGAGACGGTCTACGACCCACACCTCCAGTTGCTTGCAATGTCTGGAGCCAGGGAGCGCACTGTCAGCCATCGTCGGCTTACATGCCTAGTCAGGACTACACCTATTGCTTGCAGTTTCAAGGAAATAAAGTGTGTTGTACTTCTATGCCATTCCACGTCAGGCACGGAGCTCAGAGAGGGGAGAAGGTGGAGTTCAGTGCTGCTAAGCAGGCGTGTGTAGCTAACCTCGTCACTCCGGGATTCAAGACCCACCCATGGAGGCAGGCCCAAGCTGCTCGACATGCGGGGAGACCGGAATCTCCCGTCTGGAGTTTTGTATTTTACTCCGTCCCGACTAGGACCGGCTACAAAGATCATCCAGTAGTCCAGGCCCTAGTCACCGGGAGCGAAACCAAGCTTGGACGTGCCAATCCACACTTCGGCAGCTGGGAAGGAACGAAGTGGAATTGCCCCCATCTGGCCGAGCATTACAGCAGCTCCACCCCCGTCAAGGCCAGGAAGACCACAGAGTCCGCCCGACCATTCTGCAGTGCCGCTATTACTTCATTAAAGCCAAGTCTACTGATCTCTGGTAATTCAACGTTGCCCCAGAGGGCCAGTGTAACCGTCAGACACATTGCCCAACCGACTGTACCCAGGAGACAGCCCACACGGTCAACACTGGTAACCGGTAAGAAGACATTCTTAGTTCATGTGTGGCTAACCTAGCGCAGTCCCAAAAGTTACTTGTACAACTGATAGTTTACGCGACATGCGTCACAATTATCCGAAGGTTCCTCTGCTTGAACATATTTGGACTTGAAACAGCGACATGCGTGTTTCAACAACTTCTGAATTTAAGTTCTTTATGTGACTAACTAAACATATATTTCAAAGTAACCACACATTATTTACCAGAGTATCACTTACATACATTCAGCCAATGTTATGGTTTTACGGCTGACATCCCTTTTGACATCTAACCTATCTTTTTCCTCCAAAACATCCCATTTCCACTTTGAAAATTCTTGACCATCTCTATCCTATGTGAATGAGTAATTATTTTAATGTTCTGGTAGTCTGAGATTATGTATGCAAATATTTCCTAAAAAGGCAACAACCATATTGGCTAAATGAATATTGTGATGGCTTTGTGAAATTCCTTCCAATAAATGTTTGTGGCTTTCAAAAAGAAGAGGAAACCAAAAATTACATGGCATTATAGAGCTACCAGAACAATTTTAGTAAAATGCTAGCCTGATATAGCCAATGCCTGCTAGCCTAATGGAAGTATCCACACCATAATAGGCAATCCCCAAATACAGCATCACCTAGTATACACAGATTCAGCAAACCAATATGCACAAAATGTTAGGAGATTGCCTTTCACCACGAACAGCCTTACTTCAGGTGTTGTCCGCCAGAAGGCATATGTCACCCAACAAAAGAAACAGTTGCACCACCTGTCACTACCACAGGACTCACCACTAATATAGAGAAGATTGTAGATAAAAGGGTGTTTATCTTACACTTGCGAACTTCAGCACATCAAAGCTACAAGGTGGTATGTGTTTGACTGAAGAAATTGAAATACTGTTTTTTTGGTAATTTTGTATTCTAACTTGCTGGTACACAAAACATTTTAGTTTGGCATTAATGGAATACACATGCCGGAAAAAAAAAAAAGTGTATGAGAGGACAGCCTTACCCTGTACAGTGTCTCATCCCAAATTGAAGTTCTGAAGCATGTGCAATCCAGTGGACGAGACAATCTTTTGAGATCCTCCTCCCGTTCATGGAATATCTGAAAACATGCCATATTTACTTTGAGGCTACATATTATGTCTATCTGAGCAAAACACAATTTGTTCATAAAAAAAAAAAAAAATTTCCCCTGATTTTTTTACTAACACAAATAACATACTAAATTTTGAGGATTTATAAAATAATTTACACAAAATCCCAACGACAATGCTTATTATTAAAAGTTTTGATTCTGTACAAAACAAGCAGAAAAGATAAATCTATCTCGCTAAAAAATAACATAAAATTATTAAGTGAGATTAGTTTTGTTATAATGGAGAGATGAGAAGAGCGTACAATGAAGGCCTCACTTTTTGCATGTAAAAGTGTATTACATGTTAGTTTTTCTTATAGTCTTACTTTCAAAACCTCTAATTAAGATTTTTGCATTAATATCTTAGGTATAACAACCTAAACTTAATATCATTACGTATACAGTTGAGCCCCGAAGTAATGGACAAGTAACGAAAAGAGCAATCTACAAAAAATGTTCTCAGGAACTATCAAGAAATCTCAAAGATTTGTGAAAAGAATAAAATATTCTTTAAAATGGAATGCAATCAAAAACTAATAAAAATACAGTCACTGGCTCACAGCAAAAATAGGTAGGTATTTCTCAGTAGGTATCCTAAACCAAATGCAGAAACACAAAAAAACTAAAAAAAAAAAATTTGGTTAAAATCAGTTTAAAACTACAGCTGCAGTGATTTGAGTTGAGCGGGCACATACCTAGCGAGTTAAACTTCACATGGCACATAGTATCTTGAAGGGCTCCTTTGTTCTTTACTCCTCCCTCCCTCCCTCTGGCAGTCATTCCACCCAAGCACCTACCTACCCTCCAAACATGCACGCATAGCAACACCAGTAGCCAATAAAAGTGCTGGTTACAGATCTTCCCTTTCCCTCCCATGTGACCATGCCATGTTCCTTATCTTTGTGTGCAGTGTTTAGCTATGGGATACATTTTTTAATAGTGCTGTTATAACTTTGATTTTTGGCTTTTCTTCTTGAGTTTTGATGCGTGCCGGGTGCTTTAACTTAGCTCTTGTTAGAGCACTGATTACCCTCCTGAGCTGTCTATAAGCCTTCCACGGTGAGTTCTCTATTCGCGATACTTGTTTTGGCCCGGTGGGTCATGGTTGGTTCACAGGGGTGCAGCCTAGTGGAGGGATTACTTCAGAGTGGAGGGGAATCAAACCCCAGGGTGATTCAAACTGTGATTGACTCCCGTACAGTGAGTGCAATTTTACTCACCGATAGGGTTGCCAATAAGTGGGACGCCAGCTGTCCCAGGTTACTTACCACGGGACAATGAATGAAATTTAGAAACTACACAAGGTTTAGAAATGGGTTTTGGGGGTAACTTGATACTGATTACCTTCCCTGATGCAGTATGGATTGTACACATATTGTATGGGCTCGAACCCTTGTCCTTCCTAGGGGGTAATGCGGTTGCGGAAGGCGAGGAAGTTTCTGGCTGAAGGTAGCTCACGTGGTCTAAGTCCTGCCACGGCCAGAAGATTCCTAGATAAGCGTCTTATTTAGATGTGTGGCCGAATGGGATGCTAGGTGAGACTGGATGTGGGGTGATCTCCGGATTCGCCGGTGGGGGTGCGTCCTCGAAAGTAGTCTCTACCTTTATTTGTCTGAAAAGTGTCTGTAGAGCCCGCCGCTCTTTATGCCTATTCCGGCTAGGAATTCTGCCTGAGCTCTTACTATTCATTCGGACCAACCCTCTTTCCTTCCTGCTGACATGCACCCTGTAGGGTATGTCTTCTTCAGACACGCCCTAGGCATTGACGGCGGGATGTGCAGGAGAGAATTTAGAAGCCGCCGCTGGTAGGCGAGGGAACACCGGACACCCAGGAGCTTAATTATATCCATTTCAAACTAAACGCCTTCTTCAGACCCCGTCTCATGCAGAGTTCGGCACACTCACACCTAATCCGCAGTGGGAATTTTACGTTAGGTAAAATACACCACCACTTCAATACAAAATATGAGAGGAACAATAACAAGAATAACATAATCAATGAATATAAGATTTGACGTAAGGTTTATTGTCACGTCTTGTAAACAATGGGGAATCACGGTTGATTGTACACACTAGTTAATCCTAATAATAATTATGTGATTACTTTACGCAGGCAAAGGTAAGCCTGGACAAAAAATTGTTGTAATACTCTAGTCTGAGAATTATTTACGATTTACGCAATTTACAGCATTTGCCTCCCAAGGGAGTGGTTGTCCAGAGGGGATGTCGCAACGACCTACTACAGCGGAGTCAGAGGAATGACTGGGGTAGAGGGGTGCAGGGTCGAGGTTACCTCTGGAGCATCTTGCAGGAGCTTGTGGTTGAGCTGGTGAAGGAGAAGTCTTCTCAAGCTGCAGGTGAGGTAGAGCTCGCTGACCTATGCAGCCAACGAGCCGGCGAACTCTGGCTAGAGGGGTTTCTGTGCCTTCTTATATAGTCCAAGATCAGTGCTTCAGTGCTCTTCCAGGGGTGAGGGGGATGAGAGGCTTTCTCCGGAGGGGCTGGTTATCGTAGGGTTGCGGCGGCGGCACCGCACATTCCTTATCACCCTGAGTTGAGGCTGGCGACAGGTTTACAACCTCCACTCGAGGGTCTGTGGGTGCGATGCCATGGGCAGCAGGAGTGCTGCGATCCTGTGGTGTGTCTTGTAACTTATTTCTCCGTTATCTCTGGGCAGTGGCTCATCAGGTAAAACAATCTTAGTTCAAGGGGTTGGTGACCGCATGTCGGAATCTGGGCGGTACAAGTTTATAATCAAACAAGTTAATTATAAATGTGTCCGAGGTTGTCCAACGCATGGAATCAACTCTGTTGCCACTGTTATGACTTGCCCCGAGCTCTTCGTAGCTCGTTTATGGGGCAAAGTCGCCTGTAGGGTGCGCAGGCATGCTGAGCAGCAGTGTGGCATGCGTCAGTTTTGACTATAGATTACTACTGGAATTGGCTGCATTGCCTGTTGATGACCTATTTATGGCTTTTGATTTCTGTTTCGTGCATTTTATTGACAACTTGTTTACATTTTTGGTTTCCGCTTTGGAAACAACACATTATTTCAACAATAATGGAGCGCCCACACCGCCCGTGTTTGCAACAACCTGCCTAACTTCTCTGTCACACATGTTGCAGTTGCCCTTGAAAAGCAAATCACATCCTTTAAATCAGCAGTGTGCATGTGTCCGCTGACTTTGTGTGTGCTGTTATAGGTCGTCGGTGTAATGGATAAATGAAAGCATGATTGTTGTGCAGTGTACAAATAATTTTTTGTTAGTTTATTTATTTTTTCATTTTAGTGAGAGTTGACATTTACACTGGCTAAAATATACTGTGACAAAAAATATATCCATAGTATCATGTGCCACAATGTTCGCGTTTTTGGGCTGGTAACAGGAGGTCCACTGCCTTGTGGGATGTACATTTCTATTCAGAACACTTCTGCTTACTGAAATAAATATGTGTTTTGTTAATAAATCTACTAATTTTTGCACAAAGAGTCATCGAGAATGTGACTGCATATTTTTATCCAGAAAACTCCCTCCAATTAAAATAAATTAAAATTTTGTTAATAAATAGTATCATTTTTGTACAAAAAGGCTTTCAAAAATGGATTTTGCACTTGTAAACAGCACACAATGTTTGAACCTTTTTCTTGTTAACGTGAGGTTGTTTTTGGTCTTGTGATCCAAGACATCTTCCTACTGAAATAAATTAAAATTTTGTTAATAAATAGTCCAAATTTTGTACAAATAGGCCTTCAGGAATGGATTTCACACTCGTTGAAACTACACATTGTTTATGGTCTTGTGAGATACTATTTCATTTGCAGAATATCTGCCTAGTGAATTACATTAGTATTTAATTTATATAAAAGTAATATTTTGCACCATTGATGATAAAACACTGTCTTGATGAGAAAAAACCTGTTCTCATAACTTGTTGGTGTTGGGGTGTTAAAATAGGTAAATTTTAATTAAACAAAACAGTGAAATAAAGTAAAGATTTTCAAACGCGACATTTTGTTAAATTGGGGTTCTACTGTGCATCATTGGACTACAAACAATATTCATTCAAATCTGTACTACAAATTTTTTTTACTTTCAGAGTCGTTTATTTGTAAATGCTAAAAATGTTGAGGTCCATATACTTGCTCAAGTAGTAACAATTTTTAGTAAATATTTTTGTCATAAGTATCATTACAGACAGTCACTTAACATAAAGTCACTTAATATAATATTTAAAAATGAACAGACAATGACAAAAATAATTTAGAAATGGGCCAAAAATGTTTGACATCCTTCGATTTTAATGCATTTCAGTTTTCAGATGCAGTACTTAGTACAGCATATATTCTACTGCATAAAATTTGTCCACATTTGTTTAAATACTTGTGAGCACATTATTTTTAATTTTAATTTCATTGTATAGCTGTTGCTTACTGTACTGTTACAATTTTTGAAAGTCTGTGGACTTAGCCAAGTTCTTTAATGTAGGTCGTAATTAAGTAAAAGAGTTAATAATAATTTTTTAATTTATATATAGACATGACGCGTGATGCTTTGGGACTGTGAGGATTGTCACAAGCACAAGAGGAGGACTTTTTTAGGGTGCTAAGCTAGTAGCACACTTCTAGCAGGTTTAACTGGTTTTCTCTAGTCTCTACATGGTACTGGTGCACGTCCAGTGTAGATAATTGGCCTGGTAATTTTGCGGCAAGGCATAAAATCGGTGTCGAGCAGTGATAACTCACGTTTCAGGTTATGGGTTTTTGACGGGATACCTGGGCGACATGTAACCTCAGTTGTAGGCTTGGCCTCAATAATCTCAGTAGGTTGAACGTGGGCCGCCAGCAGGCGATTGTTCTGGGTTGAGGCTTTCGGACTTGCCTGAGGAGACGGAGCAATGGGTTCAAGTCTGAAATAGGCGTTAGGAATTACTGTGAGCTGTTCAAACTGACTAAGGTATTCTGCGAGCCAAGGGTGTAATTCTTCATTCAGACATATAGGTGGTGCAAACAGGTCCTTCGGGATCTCCGAAGTAATGAGTACCAAAAGCAGACGCAGTGACTGAGATTGTTCCCTGGGTGCGAGCTCTGGTATCTGTTTCACCTTCTCATGTACACCACTCCGACGGGAATAAGGCATTACGAATGAGAGTACACACTCACATCTGTAAAGAAATTGCGGGGTACGCGTAGCCCTACTGGTGTAGAACCAAGTGGAGTGTCTGCCAACTTAACGATCATCCTCTCACAGTACTTGGCGCCAAAACGCGGTAAGTACTGTAAGTCAGGCCTCGTGGTCAACAGTCCCTGCACTTGGGCTTTTGCCTCAAGTTCAGTCTTCCCAACTTTGCCTCAAGTTCAGTCTTCCCAACTCAGAGAATGATTCCTGCAAAGCCAAAACGTGGTGGAGAGGGCAAGCACTGAATTGATACGATGTCCTGTGAGAACAAGTATCTGGTGGGCTCTACTGTTCTGCCTACCATGGTATGTAGAAGGGGCGGCCGATGCTAGTGTGTGTGGGTATTTAGAAGTGTACAGACTCAATGAGTAACTTTCCCGGGTGACCTGCGTTCCCACTGCAACGTGAAGTAAACTAGGAAAAGTGCTCTATGCCTGCAGGGAAAGGGTACTCGGGAGTCGGTTCAACTCTTGCTTTATTTCGTCTGACAGGAAATAAATATGCGGTGAAGACTAAGCAGGTGTAGATGGGTTGGCTCCGGCGACGGGCGCAGTGGAGACCAAGGAGTAGGTTATTCCTTCAACACTAAAAGTGCGATGAAAGAAGGAAGGTAGAGCTAGGAGCGTAGCTGAGCAGGCTGGTCAGTGTCCGGCAATGAGCGGTGGATGACTGAAGACTGATCTCGGGCGAGCATTGCGGCCAGCTATTTATACTTCTTGAGTCTGCATCCTCTGCTGTTATTGGCTGGCAAGTTCATGGGTGACAGGCTGAATACTGGAGTGGAAAAAAAAAAAGGGGGGGGGGGAGTTGGCGATAGCATAGCTGCTTGGATGTGTGACTTCACCGGCTGGCTTGGATATGAGGAGGCAGCAATGCAATATTGGTGTAGCCATCTAGCGGCATGCAGTTGAACTCAGTGCATTCAATACATAGTCTTGGTGGGCCAGAGAATAATAAAATCTCGCAGGCTGGAACATCCATTCTGGCGATTGTAGAGGGTACAATTTCTTAATGTCACATGACGGTCAAAAATACAAACTCTGTTGTAATCAGGCGCATAGCTATTCTTACTGATGAGCTGAAGTTGGTAAATTACCATTGTTGCAAAGCTGTCATGCATCAATTTTTCCCCCCTCCACTGCGACGAAAGCTCATCCTGGAAGCGAGTCAAAAACAAAATTCTTTTGCAGGAATGTAGTACTATCCCTACAAGAACAATATTCCTCTCTCAATAGTGGTTAAGTTTCTTAGAAGGATGGTCTGGGTCGTGAAAGAAATTCCTTTCAGAGAATGTAGTACTGTCTCTCAACAGCAATTTTTCTGTCCAAGTTTTCCTTCTGTAGCTCCCACTACTCTATGCGTTTCTTCTCTGGGCTCTGGTGCTTCCTGGCAGGCTGCTGACCTTGGCGGCGTGGAGATCAGCTGGGCTGGAGGAAAAGCCAGGCGGCGCATGTGCTGTGGCACTCTTTTATTTTGTTTCTTAGCTGACCAGCAGGTAGACATCTATCTCTTTCTGATGGGTAGCGAACAGGCGAATGTGCTGACTACGATGAAGTTTCAGTAGTCTTTTTATCTTTATGAGCTCTTCTGGTAATTTTATTTTTACTTATTTTAGTGTAAGGTCATGTCACAGTGAGGAAAACCTGTCAGTATGTCCTACAATAAGAGCTGTATGGCCTGGGTACTTACAATTGTTTTATTTAGCACAGTGGAGCTGTGGAAATGGGGATCAAGCAAATACATGTGGGCTGCACGCAGAATAATATAAATATAAATATATATGACTGTTAAAATCCATTAAATACTAAATGAATAATACAAAAATTGCCTAATATGAATCAAAGCCATGCACAAAAATCATCTTAAAACAGTTTACAAAGATACAACCACCACTAACCAGATCTCTTTGATCTTCCTGTACCAGGTCCATTTTGTGCACAAGGCAAAATATCTTAGCCTCTGGAGAATTTTGAACTATGGCCTCCAGACAATTCTGGTAGTAGTGAATGTCCTTCTCCAACTCGCGACTCTCCACATCAAACACATATATCAGCACCTCTACGTTGCGGAATATGTTGTCTCGCTGACTGGCAAAGTAGTTTTCCATGAAAGCCTCCTGTCTGCACAAAGACCATGCTTCCACACACACACACACACACATTTATATATATATATATATATATATATATATATAGACATAGACACACACAATTAAAAATAAATTATTACATGAACTGGCTGCATAGTGTCACTGTAGTGCACTACAACAGATAGGTTGCACCACTGGAAGTTGCGTGCTGCAAATAATTTCCACGAGGCAAGTCCTGTTTATAGATGTTCCTTGTGGAATGAATTCCCCGTGAACAATGCCCCATGACTCAACAGCTCAAGTCTTGCCTTTTCACCTAACTCGTAACGGGTTCTACAATCATGAGATTATGGGGATATTTGTTGTTTCAGTTGCAAACCATACAGAAAATACCCTGTTATGTCCCCTGTTCTGTTCTGGTTGAGAAATTGTCCACCACAGTCAGCACTACTTATCAATGTACCATATGCATACAACTGCTCACAGTGCAATCTACCTGCTGTAGTGCACCACAGGAACACAATGCAGCCAGCACATGAACTTATTGACTGCTGTAGTATAAAAAAAAAAACCAATAATGCAGAAAATAATAGTTCTGAGTTACAATCTATTTCAATGCCATACCCTGTGCACAAATAATAATAAAAAAATTTATTTTTTACATCTACACTTATGTTAGGTGATCTTGAATAATGCATCTGACCTTGTGACTAACACTACCTGAATACAGAATCACTGAGGCAATCTATTCAAATAAAGAATAAAGTTTGATGTCTGCTCGACTGTGGGTAAAACAACAGCATTGAGTTTCTTCTCTTTTGATGTAAACTACTAGCACATTTTCAGGACTCAATTCAAAGCATTGAAGATGTGGTTTAGTGGCTCCTGTCTGTGGTCTCATTGGTTTTCATTACCCAACAACCAATGAGACCACAGATTGGAGCCACTTAACAACCCTAGCCACGGGTTACAGGGTCCAGGTGTCTTTTTAACAGGTAGGGAGAATAACACTATGGAACCACCGAAACTACGGGCACCATGTTACATCTCCCCCTCTAGGCTGGTCTCTTTGAGCAGTGGACATGAATCTCAGCGACAATGAATGAGCGTGATAGAGTTACCCAGTGGAAGATCAGGACTAGGTAGACACTTCACTGTCCTCCAAACATCCGCAGCCGGTGGAGAATCACGGTGGACCATACAGAGGTGGATGAGTAGGCTCAGTGTCTAGCTCTATTCTGTCTCTGCCAGGATCATATTTACTCACACCTGTCTCCAATTTTGGGGACGGTGACAGCAACTAGGCACTAACCTGGGTGTTACCTAAACACGGCTTTCCTGTACCATGCTTGACCATCATGTTTGGAGAACTCTGGTCCAACTAAGACAGGCAGAATAGCCACAGTACAAGGCAACACGTTTTGATGGTGACCCCCACTCCCCGTAAGGTGCAATTGCTGCTGCAAGAACTGCTTGTTCTTGTCTGAGTGTGTATCTGACCCTAATTTCCTTGCCAAGAAGACCCCGCAAATGTAGTAGTTCTGGGTATGGGCTGGAATCTGGGTTTTAGGTGTGATGGTGACGATACTTGGGGAAAACTGATAGGAAGGTCCTATAACCAACAAGAAGCTGAAGTTTGGAAATAAGGAGCTGCAGGGTTTATTTAGCAATAAAAACTCTACAGCAAGAACTTTTACCCGTCCGACTCCAACTTAACCAAACTCAATGTCACCTGCAGGTCTGACCCATGTAATAAGCGACCTCAGTCACGTAACAATTATATCTGTACTGCTCTGACTATTTGCAAAGCTAATCAACCTAGCCAAGTGAGTTGCAGATCTGTAGTTCTAAGGCAGGTGGCATGACAAGTACAGCCTCCAAACCAAAAACTCTCCCAAAGGTCTACTGGCTCTCAAAAAGCTAAGTTCTGTACATTCCTAGTGAATGGTTTGTTGGTAACTCAAGTGGCGGATATTGCAGTGCTTGTTCTGTTGCTAGGCAGGAGAAGAATGGAGATCAACAGGCATTTTGCAGGCTGGCGACCAAATATATACTTGCACGGGAGACATCACAAGGGCTGGGGATGAGTGGGGACAACACCGTGCTCATTCATGCATCCAGTCCATGGCAACTGCTGAGCTTGACGTGTGCTGGAGGGAGTGGGTCAAGCTATGCCTGCTTCCTTTAAGTATCTACTATCTGTGGTCAGGAGAGGTCTGGCCAAGGTGTGATAGTGGCTTTCGTGTATTGTGGTTAGATGGCATGCATCAGGTTAATGGGTGCACTTGATAATAGTTATGAGAAATTATAATCATGGATTTAATTCTTCTCAGTCAGTTTTCCAGACAAGGTAAAATTACAGTTTTCTGTCCAGAGTTCTACAAATTATTTGAAATTGCAGGTACTGCATATTTTTAAAGTAAAAGTTGTACACTTGAAGGTTGGCCATCTCTGGCACATGTCAACTTTCACTCCAATACAAACAAATGTCAGAGAATTTAATGTTTGGCTATGTAAAAATATTTATAAAAGATAATGCAGAAAAATTAATACATAATGAACTTTAGTGGTGGATGTTTTACACAGTTATACAATCACAATAATTCAAATTTATAACATTTTACTAATTATGATTATTGAAATAAGCATAGAAGCAAGCTGTATAAAACTGCACATTATCACTCCAATTAATTATTTTAGTTGTCCCAATTTAAGCAAAATGATCTATTCCCCATTCATCTGTGTATTGTGCTAATGGCAAAAGATTATTAAAAAAGAATTAATTTCCTGAGTTTCTGGCTACGAAATTACCACCTTACTAACAAACCATGAATTAATGGGAATAATTTAATAAAAATTGAAGATATTAGCAAACTGAAAATATACAAAAGTAATGTTCAAAGTTTGTCTCAATCTACACATGTATGAAAAATCCCAGAATTCAAAATGTTCTGAAAAAGGTCAAAATTACTAAGTCACCTGTCTATCTGTCATGCAAACTGGGTTGTAGTGTGTTTGTAATACATGTTTTTCAAACAAACTATTTTACGTGTGCACAATATGTCCACCCAAAAAAAAATATCACTTCAGATTAAGGCAGTATACAACATTTAAAACATCAAGCTTATTGCAAACACAATTTTGAAACTCTTTAACATGGCCAAAAATTACATTTTCAGACTGTTATAGCTTAAAAATATTTTAGATAAATTCCAAATAAACTAGTGTAGCGTCCTGCATTGAACTTAGCCACAGACTTTCCACCAATAAAATTATAGTCACCACTTAAAGTCATAGATACATGCAGCATGACGAGAACACTGCATGCCAGTTGAGAGCCTTCTGTGTAGTGAGAAATGCCATCTTGATGTGCATGGCAGTGTCACCATTATACTTCTGAGCTTCTCAGCCTCAAACATGGAAAACAGCTCCTCCAGGTACATGAATCCCTTAAGGCAATGTTATAAGAAGTTCTCTTAATTGAAATCAAATATTTAGTTCAAGTTTACAATCATTCACTGACTGTACAAATGCCAGTAGTGTCAGTCGGTAATGTTCAAAATCAGGACTTCTGGGTACATGTGATAACCTCACACACATTTAATAAAATTTACTTGGAAACTGTAGTAGAGTAAAACATACCAAGCAGTTTGCTGGTGCCTAGAGGCCCATCCAGCCATTTACAAGCAGTGCCATCAGTACTTAAGAGATATCATCATCATATTCCATGATAGATGAAATAATTAAATTTCCTTGAAGAGTCAAATGTCACTACAAAATTTAAGCAAACTGTTGGCTCTCTGTGACCTCTTTATTCATGTCAGGGCTGCATAATCTGCAAACTTTTGCTTGGTGGGTTAATTAACTGAAAAACAGTAGAATGATGCCAGTGATTTTCAGATAGAAAACCCCATTGTTAACAGCAACATCCATTACGTTTGAAATTCGCACCAAGAAGACAACCTTGCAGCAATAGACCTACCCAAGAGCTGGCAAGACACAATCACTTCCAGTTTCGGTTGCAGGGTACAAGCAAAATGAAAAAGTTCAACTTAAAAAGGAAATAAATAAATAACGAAACAACAATTAAAATTATCACTAAAAATTATTATAATTATTGAAGATTAGAAATTAAAATATTTTGTTAGCCCCTATAACATGGATGGGTGGTTTACACAAATTATATTTACTATATCCTAATTCAGGGCTGATAATAAAGAAAAAATTACACCAATATACATAACTGGACTACTATCTGTAGGTTCTTCACCTAACCTGGTGTACTATATGAACTACATAAAAATATAAATTTACATAATAATAAATGTTTTGCAACCATAAATTCAATTCCTGTACACAGCAAATAAGATGTGAATTTCATTCTGACACACTAATTAAAATACCAAAGCACAAATTTCATCAGTGTGCTGCTTTTCTTTCTTAATTGATGTTTTACCAACTCATTTAATTGAATCCTAGAATCCTTTATATGAAACTGGAAATGACTCACCTACGACACTAGCTTTAATTAACTAGTTCCATTCCAAAACGGGTTGGATTGCCCCTAACCAGGCTTGGATACTGTCCTCTCTAACCAGGCTTGGATACTGCCCTCTCAACACACAGATCACATGTTTTGCTTGGAAGCAGTGCTACAACTGTGTCACAACACTTACCCTCCACAGTCCCATAGGTTCAGCACCAAGTTGCCCAGGAAGCGTACGTGTGAGTGTTCCACGTCAACTGTAACACATACACACACAATTCTACCAGTGCACCATTTTGGAGAATCACTCATATCACACTGTGACATAGCACTTGGATTTTCAGAACAACAAGGCTGACACTAGGTGATGTCAAAAGTTAGCTACACCAAAATATATCACTTCAGACAAATATAGAAACTGTGATTTTTTTTTGCTTAACTGCAATATTTATAGATTTATAATTAAATATTATATTAAAAGCAGTAGTACTTTGAACCCATATCTCAATTAAACTGTTCTACAGCACAGAATCAATACAAGTTTTCATATTTTATACTGGGTGTAGGGAAATTTTTGGGCATAATTTTACGGGGTTGTAGGGCATTCAGAGGAGAAAAAACGTTGATATAAGGAATGTGTGTCCGGAAATGCCCCCTACCAAGTTAAAGGTGTCAAACAATGTGCACTCTGAATCTTGTGTGCTGCCTGGGCCACTGTAGTGTGGGTCGAGCGAAGTACACAGGTGTGGTGCGGAGCCGAGCTGGCCTTCTTCCTGACATAACTGTTTTATTATGACAATTTCTAGGTTTCGGCTATCGTTGCAGCTGCCATCATCAGGGAACAATACCTGACTAATAAAGGACAGTTGAAGGAAGAGAGGCCCTTATATATTCTGATTTCTGGAGGGTTGTTTCCTGATTGGCTGGGCTCTTCGTCCAATCACAGACTGTCTTCCTCCTGATTTGCTGGAGACTCTGGCCAATTGCAGTCTGTCTTCCTCCTGATTGGCTGAGGTGGTCGGCCAATCCTGGCGAGTCTGTGTTCTCTGCTCTCGCATTACAGGATTTCAGGTCGCCTATGAAGAGATTTGCCCATATTTTGTTCTACTTGTATCCATCTTCTCTGTTGATGTTATTCGGATGTTTTAATATTTCTATTGATTCTCTAATGGTTCTTGGTCTAAAAGTTTGTATGTTGGCTATTGTGCTGTGCTTGTCGAAATCAATACTATGTTTGGTTTTCATGGAGTGTTCAGCAATAGCTGACTGCTGGTTTTCATACTTGTAGGCCCTGATGTGTTCCTTCATTCTGGTTGTTAGTTTTTTGCCAGTTTGGCCTATGTACACTTTCCTGCATGAGCAAGGTATCTTGTAAATTCCAGCCTGTTCTTCGGCTGGTGTTTTGTCTTTCACTGATCACAGTATACAATCGACTTTGTTAATAAGTTTCATGGTGGTATTTATGTCCTTCTTCCTCAGTAAGCGTGTCAGCCGGTCAGTGGTTTCTTTGACATAGAGCAGTATAGCAATGTGTTGTGTTAGTTTTCTTTTATTCTGGGCTGCTTCTTGATGCTCTGCCGTACCTCACGTCTTGAGTAACTATTAGCATCTAGATCTATGGTGAGATGTTTAATTTCTGCTTCAAGATACTGTTCTTCACATATGCTTTTCGCTCTGTGGACCAATGTGGAAATGACTTTCCTCTTCTGTGATGGCAGGTGGTGAGAGTTTGCTTGCTGATATCTGTCAGTATGGGTAGGCTTCCTGTAAACTGTGTGGCATAAGTTAAGGTATACCATGACATCTAGAATGGAAGTTGGCCATCTTTTTCCATTTCTATAGTGAACTGTATTTTAGGATGGATGCTGTGAAGATGTTCTAGGAATTGTTGTAGTCTCTCTTATCCATGACTCCACACCGCAAAAGTGTCATCAACATATCTAACCCAATGTTTCGGTTGGTACGTGGAGAAGTGAATAGCTCTCTCTGAAGAGATTAGCCAGTAAAGGAGAAAGTAGTGAGCCCATGAAAGTGCTCTCACTTTGTGTATATATCTTTCCCTAGTATGAGAAGAAAGTTGAAGTGACACAGTGCTTCACTAGCTTCACCAGTTCTTCGCTGAGGCTGCCTTCACCGAATTGCTTTTGTAGAATCTGGAGAGCGTCTGGGACTGGTACCGTAAAAGTATAATAGTGATAGAGAAAAGCCTACACCTCCAAGAACCAGTATAAGAAATATAGGGAAACCCCCTAGTGTTTAAGAGGACTATAGGAAACTCTGCAGCATCATAACTCTCTACGGACAGGCAGGACTGTGTACAGCAGTGCAAACTATTTGAGGAATAAGACACTAATGTGACACATAAAAAAAAATTTAAAAAAACACTGGAGCCTTAAAATATTTAAAAATGAAAGTGTGCACAGGTAACTTACCAATCATAAAAATAATACACAATGCTATGCCCAGTTTAAAAAATAATTTTGATCCTTAAAAATTATGACATTCAATAATTTTAGTCAAGATGTTGCCTGCATTTCCAATTCAAAATAATTAGAGTTCAGGATTCTTTTAAGCTAACTAGCCACCTTGAATACAAATGTTTGCAAAATTTCAGTTACTGTTTAAAAAAATTAAAAAATAAGGTAATTCCATATTTTAAATCAAAATTTTGTGTGAATGTTCCTTCCTGCTTTCAACAGAATGTCATGACACTCATTGCTTTCAGTGCATATGGGCAAATACATTTCTAACAAAAACAAATACATCAGGACTCTTAATTTTAGTATGCCCAAGCAATTAGTGCACTGGTGTGACATTACATAAAATTCAAATTACAGATCCTTTAAGTGTGTCCATCATAGGAGGAACCTAACTCAGCTCCCAGCTAGCATCTGCCTTTGTGTACCCACTTGCCAGATATAGGAGTAAAATGGAAAGGAAAATACTAGACTTATCAGTTTGCATTTAACACACTCTATGAGGCAACATTAGCTTTCTTCCCTCTCCTCCATAAAGCAATAGCCATTTTGTTACCAGAACACAGATAGTATCGGAGCCAAGGGCCATTTGATAGCTAGGTCACTGCCATCCTTTTCACGCATGTATTGTAGAGACGTGCTCACCAGTTTATACTATTATGCATAATACTGTAGCTGTGAATAGGTTAAGTTGGATAACTCAAGCTACAATGAATGAAAATATAATTAAAACCTGTAAAATTTCAACTATTTCAGAATACAAATAAGAAGTTTATAGGCATAATATTTCAATATAATGATGATGTGTCCACAAAGAAGCAACTATAATAATTTAATTTACAAGAAGATCCTACTGACTTGGGAGGTTGATTTTTGGGTTACTGAAAGGTTCTTTATACTGATTACATCTTTGCTCGATGACACTTTTATAATTCATAACTCATCTGCAACATGAGTTATGCATTTATCGCAAGGCTTATTACTTTGGCTATACATCCCATAATACGTCTGCTGAAAAGAGTGTGCTGATGTACCTTACATGCGGGTTTCATTTGCAATCCATAATTATAACTGAAATAAAAAATAATAATACTGTTTGTGATAGGAAAGCCACTTCACTGGATTTATCTAAAGTAGTAACAAATAAATATATATGCAGTTCACAAAAATACCAAAGCAGAGTGTAGTTGATTTTAAAGAACTGGCATGAACATTAAATATTGTCGTTACTGAGAAATACTTTGTTTAAGGGTAACCTGATACCAGGTAATAAAACACATACAATTTCAATAACAACTACATGTAAATTCAATGATGGAACATTTTTCTAAATAATCAAAGTTCTTAGTAGTTATACTGACACATCTTACACACAGTCTGTTAGGCAGTTAAACAATATCTCCAATACCACCCACTGTTTCAATATAAATTAAAATACATATAGGCTATATAAGTGAGCACCTGTGAAAGCCCTCTCATTTGGAATAATAGTCAACAAATATATTCTATTGTAGCCTTAAACAATAACTTTCGAGTCCGATGAAATATTTACTCTGTGTTTAATACTTACTTGGCAATATTTATTTTAAAAAATGGTAAAAGGATAACAAATGGCTGATAGGAAAACGGTAACTAGGGCCTCAAAAGTGTTCACTTTACCGTGAACAGCCTATAATAAAATACCAATTTAAGATGTCATGCAATCTCTCAACAGTAGTGTTAAATTTTCTAGTAGAAATGTGAAAACAACTATGATGCTTGTTCTATCTGACTATTTTGATATAGAGTATATTTTTATCCAGGCTTGGTATGGCATGTCATTCGGAAAATAGAGTGTCACAAAAATCGGACTGGTTTCAAATGCTTGCTACTCTGAGTGTAATCGTTTGAGATTAACAGAAGTAGTATAACATAGTATGACGTATTGTGATTGGTGACTCGTGGGGCTCATGTGTGTTAGGTAAGAGAGTAATATAGTTTGATTTGCGATGGAAACATGTTCATAATAATACTTGTTTTTCAGAACTTAAATTTCCCTGACTTTTCCATATAATAAGTATTCTAACACAGACACTAAAACGTGAAGTCCCATGTGCAGCGCTATTGAAAAAATGGATAAATACATAAAACCAAACACTTTTGAGTCACTTCCTAGGTAACACAAGACAATATTCACAATTACAATATTAACTCATTTCAAGAAATAATCAAAATAATTATACATATATTATTTGAAAGAATTCCAGCATCAATAAATGAATGATCCTTGGTTGAAAAATAATTTAATGAATTTCCACATCACTTCTTACTGACTTCACATTAGGCAGAGAACACAAAAAAATTCAATCTCAAATTTTTCAAGGAAATGACATGAAAAATCTTGAAAACACTTAAGCATTATAAATAGGCCTACATAAATGTCAGCCGATTGGAGGACAAAGCACTAAAAATTAGGTTACTAAAGTAGCTGTCAGCACCGCAGATCTTCCTAATCTCTTCATTGATTGCATCAGTCTCCCGCTGCTTTTCTAGTTGAATTTTGTTGTTAATAGAGCTCAGTATAAAAACATGATTAATGTAAAAACCTTTAACTATTAAAAAAAAAATCAACCATAAAAGTACCTATATTAAAATATTTAGTTATGTAACTGCCTGTACGCTATATGCATACTGCTTTCTGGCAAATACATTGCTGTAACTAATAATAGGACCTACCACACTTTATTCACAAGACAGAGAAGTGTCAAATAATATGGAAAGGTCCTGGGGAATCTTCAATTTGTTGCTATCAGTTGCAGCACCCGTATGAACTAAGTCCAATGTTTGAAGACTTACAGAAAAAAAAAAGAGGGAAAAAAGCCGTCAGACCTACTAATATTACTATAGACTAATTTGTCTAGCAAATAAAGTGTGGTAGGCCCTATTAACCTACCCAGCTTAGTTTTTAAACTATAACCCTCTAAACATGCAACTTCTGAGCACCTGTGTGAACAAAGTCCGATTTTTGAAAGTTAATAGCAAAAAATTGAGAATAAGTCCCCTGGATCTTTAAATATACCTATACACTATTACTATTGTGAACAAAGTGTGGTAGGCCCTATCAACCTACATAGCTTAGATTTCATTTTACAAGACTCCAAACATGCAACTCTGAAGCACACGTGTGAACAAAGCCCGATGTTTGAAGAAAATTGGAAACAACCCCCCCCACCCCCCGACCATTTAATATTACTTTACACTACTCTGTCTCGTGAATAAAGTTTGATAAATCCTATTAATTCACGTAGCTTTGTTTTTATTTTATAAGCCTCTGAACATGCAACTTCTGCAAAATGTGAAGCAAACAAGGAAGGAATTAAAATTTTCCACAAATTTTTCCTTTTTTCCCAACTTTTCCTGAAAATCCCTGACTATTTTTAATTCCCTTACTTTTCCTGGTATTCCCAGTTTTCTATACATGTAGCAACCCTGGAACTTATGTTTGAAACTCTCACATCCATTTTGCTAAATGCACCTACAACTAGAATTCATATGGCTAGACTTGTACTTAAAAGCACAACATAAAAATTGTGTAGTATTATTTATTATAAATGGAAAATTTGATGTAACATCTTTAATAAGATGTTAGTTGTGGTTCTTATACAGTAGCAGTTTAGACTTACAGATTATATGTGAAACTTGTAAATATTAGTAATTCTGGGAAATTGTCAGACTGCATATTTTCATTCATAATACTAAAGTATTTCATGATTGAAAGTGGCATATGCTCATCAAAAATGTGGAATTGGGTAGTTTATAGGTAACCTACTACACACGAGGCTATTCATAAATTATCTGCAGTACCGAGTATGTTCAGACGATGTATCACATTAACATAAATGTTATTTCCCCCAAAAATTATTCCACCACAAAAGTGTGGTTTTAATAAATAAAGAACATTTGTTTTCACCTTGTAGTTCAAGTGGGAGGGAACATACGAAAAATGAAATGGCGAGCCAGTCTCAGAAAAGCTTGGTGATTACAGGGCTAATCAAAATTATTAGCAAGAAGAATTGCTGCACACATAAATGTATTACTTTAAATAATGTAAAGAGTTCGTGGAAAATACAAGACTTTCGGAATCTGTTTGTATATTTATATTTTACATATGAAAAACAAGTCATTTAAGGGGGGGACATGACTTTCAAAGCGTACGCCAGAGCATGCTAACCAATAGACTGCAGCATAGTCACCTGTTCTGCTGCTTTATTCCAAAAAATGTAGATATTATCTATCACATCTTTTTAAAAGTAAATTTTTCATTTTCTACTGGCTCAAAATGTCTCAGGTTTGAAATGCATTGCATCAAATTGATGTAGAAATTTTTGAAAAACTCTCTGCAACTTCTTTAATTAATACGAAACATACATGTGGTGACTTTACGATTTTGTCTAAGAACTTCTTCCTGCCCACATATTTCTCTGGCATCCGTTGTGCATTGTCTGGGCTGTCAGAATAGCCAACATGAAATTCTCTTTCAATCATTCATGCATCAGCTGATACAGGATTTTGTATAAGGGATGTTAATTTAATTTGTGACATACTGCCTATCTATATAATTATTTTCAAGTGTTATTTTGTGTTAAACACTTCTTGGCCTTGGGTACTAAGCAATCACTTAACTGCATTATATCTGAAGCAGTAATGTTTTAACAAATAATATAGCTCAAAATGCTACATCTTTGAAGTAAACATTGAATTATCATTTTACCTGGTTCCTCTAGCAAGAGGTTTATTTAAGTAGTAAAATGTAGTATTAGTAAGAATTATAGTAATATTTTTATAAAACCACAAACATTTTTTTTGTACATGATTAGCTTAAAAAGCAGTTGTCTTGACAGTAAAAGTGGGGCAAAAACATTTTATTTCACCATTATCTTTAAACTAAAACTACCCCTTAAAGTAAACAGTGTGTAGATATACCATAAGTATTTTATAATTTTAATATATAATTAGTGGTACTATGCAAAAAAATTTCATTTGTAATTAATGTGAAAATTATGTAGATTTGTGTTCAATAAATTTCCTCACAAAAATTTTTGTTTTATAAGTCACTGGAGCATTTTACAGTTCAGCCATTCTTTTACTCTCTCACACATGTTTATCTTCATTTTCTTTTTCATGCTAGTTTTTCTTTTTTTATGTGAAGACTCTCATAGTTCTAATTAAATGTTCTGGATTCTTTATAGGCATTGATAGAGGCTGTCACGGAACAACCAATTTGGATAACATGCAGGTCATGTAGAAATGGATAGGTTCTTTTTTAAATATTCCCTCTCTGTCTTTCTCTCCCAGTCTGCTCCTTTCCATGTATGTAACACAGGAGGGGAAAAAGCAGATAATAGATGCAGTATAGGTGCAAGAATGCATTTCTAAATCTCAAATCACTATAATACATGACTGATATAAATACATATATAATTTTTCTTACAATGGCTGAGAGATGCTCTCAATATATTTTTCAATAGTGAAACCAGAATTCAGTATTATGTATAAAGTATACAATAAAAACATACAAAATTTTTATACATGGGGAAAGTGAAGAACTGATGATTACTCTAGTACTGAGTTTTAAGGAATTTTGCATTGTGACATCAATTAAAAGAGAAGCATAACACAGAAACTTTAATGCTCTATACCAACGTACTTTTATTAAGAATCCTAACATTTACGCAGATGGGCTAGAAGAGACCAGCAGTAGGCAGCTCCAAAAATTATTAAATTATAACTGGAATGACTGCAGGAAAAGTGCTGCATTGACAACGTAATAAGAAAACAGGAAATAGGATCCAATACAAGCTTGCTGCAAAACATACTGTTAAAAAGTACTTTGAAAACTGACCAGACAATAAATATTACAATTGAAAAATTATCATAAAGTTATAAATCCAAAATGCCTCTTTAACCATAGTGAAAACAAACTGTTCAACGTACAGCTAGTCCTCGTTGGTCCACTTTATTATTATAAAATATATCATTGATATCTCAGAGTTCCAGTACATACAATGGAAGTCCGCATCACTCATCCAATCAGTCCCAGCTTATTTTGGTCCAAATACGACCAGCTTTTCCTGTTCTGGAATGTTCTGTAACATCCCGAGCACTCAAGCACACATCTGCACTTTACTTGTCATGTAAGTCGCCCTCCACGGCACTCTTGCACTGTCATCCATCGCAGCCATACATACCCTAGTCTTCCACAGGTCCTCTTCTTCAATGTCCCACTTCTGTTAACCATTCCACCACCCTTCACCAAATTGCTATCACAGACTGTCAACCCTTTGGCTGCAGTGGTATTTCCAACATTGTCAGCGTCCTGGCCCAGAACCTTCTTTACATGCCTCATTGTGCCAAGTGAAATAATTAAAAGAAAGTTCTTGTACATAAACCCTCAAGTCGTTGACTCCTCCGGCAGGTGGCGTACTGTAATGCCAGTCAGGTCAGCTATCAATCATCCCCCCCACCTACCTGGCGGTGTAAAGATGACCCGGTCTACCTTGGAAAGAGGTGGGTTAACCCCTCACAGTGCTGCTGTGGAACAGGCCACCTGACGCGGGTGTTCACTGGTAACAAGCTATTTAGTTTTTCCAACTAAATATTTTATGAAACTAATTTATTTAATGTTACAATGACTTGCCATTTCATTTTATTCAGTTATAAATTATTTCTTCCTCTAAAGAAGCCAATTAATATTGTAGATTAAATATTTATATTAATATTTGTAGCATTAATATTACAATTCAAATATAACTGATGTTACAGTTATGATTTAATAATTAGGCAACAGGATAAATAAAATAGTAATGATATTATATTTAACCACTCAAAATGCTGCAGCTATGAAAATGTATACTTACAAACTTACACAGCTAGACTAGTAATTAGACACATCTGTTTTTTTTTGTGGCATGCGAAATTGTGAAATTAATTCTTTTGTAAAATTAATTCTTTTGTGAAATTAACTAATTTTCGTAAATCAGTGAAATAATCCCGAAAATAACATATTTCTCCACGTAATCAATATATCAATAGAGTCTATTACTAAATATTTGTGCGATATATATTGCAGTTTCCGAAATACATCGCACATATACTCTGTATATCGCAAGTTACAATATACATATATATCTGGTGACGCATGCAATGCTAAACAAAGATGCCAGACATGTGTAGTAATAATGGTAGTGACAGTATTTGACCATAATAAAGAATTTTCTCATGAGGGGTATTATGTATTTGATAAAGTCAATAAAATACTTATGTGCAAATTTTGTAACGTACGAATAGAATTGGCTAGAAAGGAGACATGTCTAAAGCACGTCCAGGGCAGTGCTACTGATAAGAAAAATAAAGCTTTAGCAATGGAAGTGAAACAAGTTCAGGGTGCATCGACGTCTGGTGTAAAACGTCCAATTTCGCTTACTGATCTTGTTTCCTGGTCGAAAAATGTGAAAGTTGAAAGACAAGAATTTGTTTTGTCAACAACCCGCACTTTCATGGAAGCTAACATTCCATTGGAAAAAGGTGATCACCCATGTTACAGGAATAGATGTTACAGGAATAGATGAATAAGTACATTGCAGGTATTAAAAAAGTTTGTATAATCCTTAATGCTAGAATCACAATAGTGTGACAACAAAAATTAACGTTAATGTGAGGGCTAGATTTTACCGCCTCATGATCAATATTTTAAAATATTTTAATTTATAGTTTCTTGCTACTACATACTAATCTATTTTACAATGACCAATAAAGTTTCCACTATTTTATTATTTTGCAACTATTTTATTATTTTGCTAATTTCTTTTTGCAGATATTTTTGTCTGAAAAATGGTTAAAACCTGCTGAAGGAAAGGAATTAATTGCTGACACATATGCTTTGATTTTGTCACAAACCTTTGTTTTATTTTTAAATAAATATTTGGGTATTAAAAAAAATTGCAATAAGCATATATGTTTTTGTCCACTCCACATTCACTGAAATACAGTATGAAAAATAATGCTGAGAATATTTTTTTGATACATGACTATAAAATTTGAATGACAACACAGGAGAAAATAGGAAATTGATGACTATACTGGCATTTACTTAAAGCTGAATTAGCGTAGTTTATGTTTGTTCAAAAATACTTGAATGTTTATTTTCACTTATTACAACTGAACAGTGTAGTTGCATGCAAATTTTCAAGCACAACAAATAAGATGCTTATTATTGGTCTAACAGCTATATAAACACCTACATGAAGTGATATTATGTTGCTTTTAGTCTTTTGAATATCCCTGCTTCCCACAAAACTTTTTTAAAACCAATTTCAAACATGCAGCTTCTGTTTTGATCAAATAACAAAAAGTACCAAAATCATTTACAAAAATTACAAAAAATGTACCGAAATCAATTAAAACAAGGATGAAATTTACCATTTTTTCCCACCATAAACAGGTAAGACTAATTATACATGCACATAATTTTTTTTAATACTAGCGCTCAAGAAAACATTTTCACCCAAAACAGGTGTCTACTAATAAAACACATTCAGTCCAGTCAGTCATTGAGCAATTTTTAAAATTCATGTCCCTGCAGAAAATCAAACCCATGCCAACTGATTGTGATAGTGTAAGTTACTGTGTTGTTAGGCTGGTAATTTAGGAACAGACAGAGGGATTTGAGTATTAATTTTCTTTTGTATACACCTAAGTGTTGAAAATATATATTGAGTTTTATGTACTGTTTAAACTTGGTACCTAATAATTCATATTGAGAATAACATTTTTTTTACATTGCCCATTATGTGAAAACCAGGTCACCCACAACAATGCAGCAACCTTTAAGAAAAATTACTTGCGTTCTGTTACAATGATATGAACATGCCTAATATCCCTGCCTAAACCCGGCCTCACACCTTCAGATTAAATCAAGACACCAGGAATAACAACAAGGTATTGCGAAAAGGCCGACAGCAATAACCGCCACAACCAGCCAACGATTGGGGACATGGATGTCTAAACAGTGCGCCGAAATAGGTCAGAACAAGGTGGCGCACATCGTCTTTCCATGTCCGACCAGCCTCCAGGGAATATCAAGAATGGGTATGTCCGATCGCTGCTAGTCGGTCTACCACAACAGCCTCCGGGAAACATGTTTAAGGTGAAGACAGTCCAATGTAGTTCAACCGAGTAGTGGTGTGAGAAGTACAAATAATCTAAATTAAATAAATATCAGTCAATAAATAAACCCCCTCATTAACAGTATAAGTTCTACCATCTCATCTTGTCATTCAGCTACGTCCCTAACCCTATCATGTATGGAGTTGACTAGACAGTTAAATTCACAACATGTGGTGGAGGCTTGGTTTCTTCCCTCTCTCTTGCTGCCATAAGTATAAAATTTTGGTGGAGGAACTGCGGTTGAGTAAAAGGTGGAGCTACTCGCTTGGTTTAGGAGAGGCGAGGCTCTTGAGGTGCCTCAATACTTTCTTCATCCCCCATCTATCTCTTCAAACAAAAAAATTTCAAGCATCATGCTTTTCATGCTGCAAATCTTTCAGAATTTTACACAAATGTTTAGTAAATTTCTTTTTCTTAAATTGTCTTACATTATTTTCGACAAGTAATCAGTCAATGATGGCAAGGAAAAAAACTTTGTGTCAATCCCCAAAATTTTAAATTGTTTGAATGAGCAGTTTTGGATAAACAGCATGATCAGTTGACAGGCTTCTCAGAATTTTGACCATTATTTCTTTGCTTGCCAACTCTTCTCCCAATATTGAGTAATGGAATAAGCTCTGTCCCCTGGCTTCAGCTGGTCCTACATGCAGCCTCCTTGGGAACACCACATTTGACCACGAGGAAACTAAAAAATTATGTTATTGTTATGAAACCACATGTACCTGTGGCCACAGTGGCCGAGTGATTAGAACGCTTGCCTCACACCAAGGTTCAATCCCCGGCCGGGTCACCACATTTTCGCAAGTGGACATTGTGCTGGACAATACCATTGTTCAGTGGGTTTTCTTGGGATCTCCCGTTTCCCCCGTCCTTCCATTCCGGCGCCGCTCCATATTCACTTCAATCACCCTCATCGGCTCGAAAGACCTCGCTGTTAAGAGCCGCCCAAATCCCTTCACTCACTCACACGTACGTTAATAACTGTACCTCACCATGACCTCTCTAATCTAACAAAAAAGTCAGCTACAATAATTCAACAACTTTTATAATATTCATCAAACACAAAGTAACATCAGCACAGTTAAGGAATGGACAAATGAATGTAACAACACCCTTTCACATGCCACTCTACTCTACATGACCCTTCTAGCAGTGCAGCAATTCTTCAAACCCAAAATACTGTCAGCACAATTAAAGAATGGACAAATGGATTTGGCATTACCCTTTCACATGCCTTTTACAGTGCAGCAATGGTAGGTAAAACAGATAACAACTCTACAGAGTACAGCAACTTTAAAATGCAATAATAGTGTGTACTCACTTGTAGCACCCAACCGGCGAGTGTCACGCGCTATGTAGTTGGCAAATATGATTGAGCGCATGGATGTCTTACCAGAACCACTCTTCCCCATCAACAACACCTGCAAAAACACATCCACTGTTACAACCCCTATCACACTTTCTGCATACTGCATAATTTGTGAGAAAAGATCATGGCTTCGTGGGGAACAGCATGTTGTTGAGTTTTCAAGTATGTTTATCACATTCAGTAACTTATGTTTTTGTATTGTGCTATCGTATTTCCAATTTGTAATCTGTACACTTTAATTGTGCATAATGATAGTATTGCTATACAATGTCATTGCCACTGGAAGTAAACAGTTATAACCTTTTGACAACGTACTTTATGGGATTCCCTGGTACTCTGCATTTATAACATATGTATAACTGTGAATCAAATTTTCTCTTGGGTACAACAAAAGGTTATGCTAACAAGATCACTAAGTATGGTTGCACTCTGAACATGAACAATTGCAAAGTTGGTGACTAGGGGGTTTCCAAGCATCTGCAGCTAATGTTGAATGTACGTTGTGGATTATTTCACCTGTGTAAAAAGGTGTTCAACTTGTACGTATTACTTATAAGTACTATTCCCTCACTGAAAAATTTTTTTAGATGGCATATTTATTGTATAATGACATATCAGAATCACAATTTTAGTGTTTTTGGGGTATAGAAATAATAAAAACTAACTCACTTACTGAAGTGAGATATTCTCAGTAAAATAAGATACCATGAGTTATTCTAGAAATATTTTAAATCACACTACAAAATGTTTTCGCCATTTTTAAAACTTGTTTAAATTAGGAGATTTTTCCATATTTTTCATTTGTTTTCTAAGCACACCTCACAGAGACGACCTTTCAGTCGCCCTTGTTAAACTTTCTGTAAATGTTTTCATTTATTTTATTTGTATATTCCAAAAACACAAAAATTGAGATTTTGACATGCCATGATACAAAAACTATGTTATCAGAAATACGTATTTTTATGCACTAAATTTTGAATGGTATTTCATACAAATACAAAATAATTTTTTAATGACCAGCAGCCTTAAGAGGGTCACGAGAATGCATGGTCTAACGGAAACGTACCACCACAGCCAAGCAGGCCATGAGTCGCGGGCATTTTAATAATATACAGTGTTTAGGAAACCAGCAGCGTACTTTAAGGCCGGCGGAGCAGCAACCGAGGTATTACCACAGTGAGTCGCCGTCGGGTCAAGATGGGGCATCGACGGGAGTTCCACCGGCCGTAACGAGATGGAGAACCAGCCTTCAGCAATATTAAGATGACAATGTTCCAACAGTGCTTTATAAACTTTATTATATAGACACTCACATGTCGCTTAATTAACTAAATGCTAAAGTAAATGCATCTAAATAATAATAACTAATCAACATCATGCTCCCCCAAAGTAATTAATGTAACATAATGTCAACATAGTTCTGGCGAATTTTAATACAGTGGCGTATTAGATTAATAGAGGGGTCTTCCTCTGAGTTCGCTTCCCCACATAAACTGAACGGTCGCCATATGGAACCATTACATTGGTGAAGGCTAGGATTTTTCCCCAACTATTTTTTTTAGAATGCCAATCCCTTAGCAAATTAAAATTTTAATAAATTTGTTAAATCTGACGAAGGTTAACTGAGTGATAGATATTTATTGAGAGGGATAAATTATATACCACCTCCCACCAACTAAAATTAAGTACCCCACCTACACTATAAAAGTATTTTGCACAACTAAAAATAAAAAGTTTCAGGCACATCTAAAAATTTAAAAGAATTAACCTGAGTACTTAAAAGTAAAGCCACGATAAAGCATAAAGCAGAAAAGTTGTTAGGCAAAGATTTTAAATATTAAAAATAAACATTAAATATATGATACATTGTGTATCTCCAAGTGTAATAACTAAAACATATGACCAAAAATAAAAACAGAGATAGTTTTAATATCATATACAATTAACATGAGTTGCATTTCTTGATATTAAAGTAAGAGTAAAAGAATTAAAAATAATATAAGTATCTTAAGGAAATAGAGTCAGATAAGTCAATGTGAATATAAATGTAATAATGTGCTTCTTTTGAATTTATTCAAAATTTTTACACTACATGTGTGTATGAAATTGTGTCACGCCATGCCAAAATGAATAATATTCTTAATTCTCAATCAATTAAATGGTAAAGTGTACAAGGCTCACATTTAAAATGCATGTCAATAAATTATAGAGCAATAGAATAATAGATGTATTTTGTTGCATTACATACGGTTACGATTAATACAAAAAAGTTATATACATTTATCTAATTATAAGGTGTGCTGGGCGCTATAGTTTTATAAGAGTACATATTTCCTGCGATAGCGTGTTGCTTTACAAAGTACAGCAGGAACCTAGGTCGCGGCAAGGTGGAGCGACCTATTTGCGTGTTGAATTTTGCAGTGACAACACACCTCCCCTTCCCACTCATGCGAGTCAGCATTTTCACATGGCCGAGCACCACAGTCTGAATATACGCGTGATTGAGTGCATGCACCTGTATAAACACTGCACATGCCTTTTACTGTTATATGTAATATTGCGTTTTAAGAATTTGAAATAAGTTTTCACACACTTCACACTAGTAAGAGACGTACTAGAGATAGGCTGTACCAGTCAAGTACAAATAGCTTGATGTGTCGGATGTCGGAAGTGACATGAGATGGACAACTGAAATTAAATATAAAGTGTATTAACGAAAACTGAAACTAGTGCTACTGACACACCCATTTCGCCTACGTACAGCGAATCCATAGAATCCATAGCCTATATACTCCACTGTCTTGTGGAGGTGCCTCCAAGCAGTAGAAGCCATTTCAGAGAGATGTTAGATTATTGCTGTGGGTCTTGTCTGCTACACAGCTATGCATAAATAGTGACTTCTTCTGTGGGTTTAGCCTGCTACACAACTGTACATTACTAAGGATTTTACTGTGGGTCTTGCATGCTACACAGTAAATCGCAAGTGTACCACGAGGACACTTTGCAATCCGACCTCCTGAGGCTAAAATTCATTGATTCATTTAGTGCAGATCCCCCAAATTCCACTAATATAATGTGAGTGTTAGTGAAAGTTGTGAAAACCTAAGGATAAAATACGGAAAAGTGAGTAGTATTTTATTTGTTGCGTTAGTAATTATCATAATATAAACAAAGAATTAAGAGAAATGGAAAGCCAGGACATTATTGGTTGTATTTAAAAGAGCTTCAAATATATTTTATATAAATATCAAAATATGAATGAAAAGCAGGAAACTTAAGTACAGTTAAACTGCAATAAAATGTTCAATGTTTTTAATAGTTAAAAATAAGAAAATAAATGCAGACGCACAGTATCTAAACAGCACGCAGACAGTAAATAATTGTGTTAATTAACCGCACAAATAATTGTGAACTTTAGAATGGAAATTAATATTTCTTATTAACTTATAATATAAATATATTGTCTAGACACTTGTAGTTAAGTAAAGAAAGGACTAAGAACGTCATCACAGACTAAGCAAAAATTTGGGAACTGTACAATAAACAGTAGGGGCTTTACTATATATATATATATATATATATATATATATATATATATATATATATATATATATATATATATATATATATAGAAGATTATGTCAATTAATGAGAATGTTATTTTTGTAAGATATTAATCACGTTAGAAAGTTTCAGAGCAAGCTACAAGCAGTACGTGAGCGAGACGAAGTAACATGCGCCAACATCACGTCCTACGTCACCACGCCCTCCGGAGGGGATGTCGAAACAGATGTCCGCAGTGACGTCATGCGCAGATGAGCGACTCAGTGAGTGCAGCATATGCAATATATTTCAGCACGAGGTAACAAGTTGCACACACCACACTCCATATGTCCTTCACCACAATTACATGTAAATTCACCCTGGCCGGTATACACAAACGGGACAAGCACAAAAACAAACAGACACTCAGCATTTATATTCGAGAGAGCATGAGTTCAACAAATAGATGTATAATAAAGTAAAGTGTAACTATTGCCAAAGCCAGCAATCGGGAGATGATTTAAGTGCAATGCAAATTTTATATAAAAGTATAAATTCTTTGTACTAATATTTGCAAAAATCTATCATTGTTTTTATCATTATATACACACACACACACACACACATATATATATATAATGTACATAATATTTATATTATGTACATAGTACCCTTGCATGTTTTTTATAATATTAGTAAATGAAAGTTACACATAAGGTAGGGTAATAATTCCTTCCAATCCCTCCTTATGTATAAAAATTTAGATTTTGCTTACAGCTGCAAAAGTAAACTTTTCCGAAGTTTGACACTTAAATAATTATTAATCTATACTAATATTATAAAGAGGTAGTGTTTGTAACTTTGTGTGTTTGGATGTAGGAGGTAATCTTCGAAACTACTCATCCAATTTTAAAAATTCTTTCACCAGTAGAATGCTACGTTATCACTGAGTGGCATAGGCTATATTTTATTTTTAAAATCAATAGGGATACCTACTAAAACTCCAATAATGTAACCCAAAGTGTAAATAAATGACCTATAAAATTCCTTACATTGCGTGCGCTGCGAAAACTATTGATGATAGAACAAAATAATGTACTACGGCTTTGCATGACGGACAGATTCGGAAAATAAAACGTGCTGTGTGCTGCGTACGGCGCCAATCTTAGAAGCTCTACTGCCATCATGGGGGGAGTTACTTTTGTGTTTGCTGGGGATTTTCGGCAGACACTCCCTGTAGTTACAAAAGGGATGCGTGCAGATATCATCAAAGCATGTCTTAAATCATCTCCCTTATGGAGTTCTATTCAACACCTAAATTTGCGAACGAATATGAGCGCCTATTTTGGTGGAGACACGCATAAAGATTTCCCACAACAATTGTTCAGACTTGGAGAAGGAGTTTTTCCTTCTCTAAATTTGGGCACTAATTCTGCTGAAATCATTTTAAATGAGACATTAGATCAGATAGTCCACAGACTGCAGCATCTTATAGAAGCAGTATATCCGGGCCTCGAAAATTTACTAGAAAGAGACTTTCACTGGTTGTGTTCCAGGGCAATAGTATCGCCTAGGAACGACACTGTCAATGAAATCAACAATCTCATTATAAAAAGAGTTCCCGGCCAAGTCAAAACCTATAAGTCGATTGACACAGTCACCAATGTTGACGATGTCGTCCACTTTCCTCAAGATTTTCTAAATTCGCTTAATCCTTCTGGCTTGCCACCTCACGAACTATCATTAAAAGTCGGTACTCCTATCATGCTTTTAAGGAATATAAGCTCTCCTAACATGTGTAATGGCACAAGATTGCTCATTAAAGACTTGAAAGAAAATTTGATTGTCGCGACCATCCTCACCGGTCCAGCAGCCGGCCAGCTGGCAAACATCTCGAGGATTCCCATGATTCCCACGGATTCCCCAATATCTTTCAAACGGTTGCAATTTCCCGTAAAAACATCGTTCGTGATTACTATTAATAAGTCCCAGGGTCAAACTTTCTCTTTGGTTGGAATCGACCTATGAAAAGAGTGTTTTTCCCATGGCCAACTATATGTTGGTTTATCACGAGTTGGAAGTCCCGAGAAACAGTACATTTTGCTACCAAACAATAACAGGACAGGACGTCAAACATTGTCTACAGAGAATGTCGTAGCCAATAACATATTAAATACTTCTATCTCAGATAAATTGCATTGTAATATAATGTATATTAATATGAAAAATTATAAAAAAGTAAAAAAATATCAAATAAAAATAGCAAAAAAACTTTAAATTATAATTATTTAATTAATTATTTAATTATAATGTGCTTTTTTTAATGCTTTAGGAGAGTTTACCCAACCTAATTAACGCCGGGTTGAGCAGTTTTTTAATCTTAATTGCACCCGTGCAAAGCCGGGGCGGGTCACTAGTTAGTAATAACATACTAAATTTTGATACAAAAATCCTTCCATGTCCTAATTTGGTGATGTTACACGAATCTTTAGTTCTAGTTCTCAGGACATATACAAATGTTAGTAATGGCTGTTTATGATAAAGTGAGTACTTTTCAAATCAACCTAAAGAAAAAGTCACTGCTCCTACCTGCATATATTTTAATGGGCACACTGAGTGACATGTGTCCAGTAAAGTTGGTAACGATGCAGGGAAAGTAGTTCCATATTTTAACGTCTAATAAAAGTGTTAGGAAACAGTTTGCAACAACTTAAATTATTTCTTTCCCTTTGTTTTTTTTTTTAAACTTTGAAGAGTAAATATGAGGAGATTTGTATAGTATTTACTTTCCTAATAATTTCATAGTTTCACTGAGGGATGATTAAAGTGATGAGGCCCATGGCAATGTTAATTTTACATAAGGTGGATGAATATACGAGCATACAAGTAGATATTAGGCAGGGCTTTCAATAGTACTCATTTTCCCGTTAACAGCCTATAGTTGTGTTATAATATAACGTTTAATTGTAAATTATACAAAGTGCTTACTTGTTATTTTATTTCAGGGATAAAATGATTAACTGTGAAAATTAATTTCAGCAGATGAGGAATATCTGCATTCACTAATTGCTAATAATGGGTTTTATGTACAAAAATTATATATTTTGTAATGGGAGAAGCTTTTCGTAGTATAATTTTTTTAAAAATTAAAATGTACAGTAATGTTTCTTTTGCATCATAAAAGATATTATGAATTTTATGAGTCAAAATAATTTCATATTTGTAAAGCTACGTATAACGTACGATAGAACTTCAAGAGAGGCTGATGGTTCGCAACTGCACACTGCATGCAACTGCAGCATCAACCGCGTGGAAGACTTTGTTCACTCCGATTACAAGTCAAATTCAGGGCCATTTGCACAACCACTTACACTCAGCAGAACGCACACGCCGTCTGTATAATTTAAACACTGTTCAATGCAAGAGAGAAGGTAACGCAGCACCTTTCCACAGTTTTTCCTTGCATCAAATATTTGTTCCACACAGTCCCTCCATAGCAAAGAGGACTTCAACCATACAGTATTCCCACTGCCAAGAAGCAGACGAGCACCTTATTGACCGAATGTTGCAGTCACTATACCACATTAACACAATCTATCACACGAGAAGACGACATCTCGCTTGTCAGAAGAGGAGGATAATGTAATGGAAGTGTAGCACCACAATAAAGCAGGCTGCGAGCGCATTAATAATATGCACAGTGTTTAAGAAACAAGCTGTGTATTTTAAAGCCGGTGGAGCAGCGAGCGAGGTCTTAACCACAGCGAGCCACTGTCGAATCAAGATGGGGTGTCAACGGGTGTTCCGACCACCGTAGCGAGATGGAGAACCAACCTTCGACAACATTCCAACAAGTTCTATATAGTTCACACAGTGCTTTACAGACTTTATATAGAGACTCGCATGTGGTTTAATTAACTAAATGCTAAAGTAATTGCATCTAAATAACAACTTCTTATTAACATCACGCTCCCTTGAAGTAATTAATATAACATAATATAAAACATAATGTAAACATTTTTCTGACGAGTTTTAATACAGTGACGTAATAGATTAATTTCCTCTGAGTTTGCTTCCCCCACATAAATAGAACGGCCCCTGTATGGAACCGTTACAATGTGATAGCACTTCACAAGGTTACAAACTAAACAATATAAACTCCATTTAAAAAATTGGAAAAGGGTCTAAAAAAAATGGACTAAATAGACATTGTAAATCCAATCTTCAATAATGATGATTCCAGTTCAGTTTGAAAATTTTTAACTTAAAAGTATAGATTTTTAAAAATCTGTAGTTCTGAAACTAAGGTAATTATTGACAACACATGTGTGAAATATAAAATAAAGGTACGAAATTGTGTTTTCTGTGAAGCTTGCAATCGCTGGTTCCATTTTACGAGGTGTAAACCAAATTTATGAAGAGAATGATGTGACATAGTTATGCATATACAGGATGAGACGTTTAAATGAGGCCCCACGTGACGTGTGTAATGGAGCGAGTGAATGACGAAATACATCCCACGGGGCCTCTTTCAATGGACTCACCTGTATAAGTGGGTACACATTATAAGGGAAAATAAGATCAATTAAATGTGAGAACAACATAGGACAAAGTTTAGAATTTGGAATATAGTAACATATATTATTATTTGTTGAAGTTCAAAGATATATTAGACAAAATATTAAGTTTAGACAAAAGAATAATTTATCGTTAAAAATCAAATTGACACTTTCATAACTGGACTCTTAACGGACTGAAAATATAAATAAAGATGATGCTGTTATTGTATAGAAAAGGTTGTGTGAGGGAGAAGCAGTGGGAGGGAAAGAAAATTTAAACTATTTGTTTCTCCTTTTACCCTTGACGCATGCCGCTTCTACATATATTCTAATACGATTACAACTCATCGCCTACAGCACCTCTTCCATCTCTACAGGCATGATCAACACGTTGCCTACCTTACAGGCAACGGGAACTTACAAGCAATTCCTTCTCACCTGGAAGATACGCAACCCGCGCTCAAAGTCAACAAGATGCCCAGACCTCATGCAAGGTCGAGCACTCCCGATGAGGCACGAAGCAGAATCGCTGACCGGAGGATTCTCACGCCACCCAGGACCGGAGGACGTCATGCCTCCTCCGCACCCAGTGTTGGCAACCAACAAGCTACCAAGTCCAGCCGCAGCCGAGCTCGGGAGTCATTCTTTCGCATCTCTTGCAACCTCCCACAGCACTGCTAGTGCTCGGGATCTTCGGAGAAGTTACCAACCTTCGAATACACCCTCGCAGCTACTTACTATGTACGTTGACGACAAGTCAGCCCGACGACATACGAACACGAACATTTTATTTTAACTTAACATTGTCTCCTTTAGACACCTTTATTAAGCAGTTTTACTTTAACTCTTTATTTTTATTCTAAAACCAGTTTTTCCCTTTTACTTAGAACTAGGTCACCTACACCTGGAACCACGCAGTTACCGTCAGCTATCCTCGACTTGGTAGGAAGTAGCACAGGTCACATGTTTATTGAACTTTCAATAAACACACATTGCTCTCTACCTTTCTGTTTTTATTTCCAGGTTATTTATTTGTATCCACAGTTGAAGGTAGATTACGCTGTGCACTGTCGATGGAAACCGAGAATTTTATTAAACCAAATTAAGACATACATATTAGATGGTTACCTGTTTCTTCCCAGCTACACATCAGTCCTGTTAGTGCTCGTGGGGGAAAAACAGTGACGCCACAACCACTAGCACCACCTTCACACCAGGAGGCAAGACAGACTCAGGTTGCTTCTCACCATCAGCACTCATCAGTGCATGGTGACTGTGGCCTGCAGTGTTGCCGGGTATCCTAGTGAGAATGCACAACCAGTAGAGACTTGGCGGTCCACACGGCTTCACATCCCTGATCAGCCCGCCTACGGTGGGGGATCAGTGGGGAGTCTTATCGAGTTTGAGCCGGCAAGTCACTATTGGGTTACACTGTTAGTATTTCTGTCTCAGTGAACTATAGAGCTGCTACCCTATACCTCATGAGAGGAGGAGTGGCAGAAAATGCAGGGAACAACAACTGGCTATCCCTGCTCTCAGACCAAGGATAGCATCACACCATCCTACACAGGATAGACAGTTGGAACGGAACCGTGGCACCGAACTGAGATGAAGACCAGTCGCGCCTGCTCTGTATGTCCGCATCAACAAGTGTCACCAGATTGTCACTGGACTCTTGACCGGTACTGAAGTACGCCTAGGCTGGGACAGCCACATTTTTTGGTCTAAAGAAGCTTGTCTATGGAACATCCATTCTGGTATCAACATTATTTGTCCTGCTTAAAGAAATACCAACCTAGACTACACAACTAGAAGTAAGAGTGTATAAGAACCAGCCAACACCCCTCATCTCATCCCAGCTACCTAAGCCGCTTTTGGTCTAGCAGGTAAAATCCTAGACTAATGTATCCAGTCAATCTAAGCGAGCACGCATCAATTGATTTTCTGGCACCCAACACGGGGTGTCAGACTAATAGCTGTGCACAGTGAAATGCACGAATTAAACCAACCATACCCCGGGAACTAAGGGTCAATACGATCAGACAGGCGGACTTCAGGAAGTCCTTGAAACACCCCGTGGCGCCCTTAACCACGACCACGTCAGACGCTGAGGTCCATGCCGTCGCCAGCAAGAACACTGACACCAAACCAGACGTATCTAATGTACAGTGTAGCCATGCCGACTGCCCAGGCCATGGCACACTAAAGGTAGAATGCACCTACTGCACGAAACTTTTCCATTATGCCTGCATAGGCTGACCTGAAGATACTAGAGTTACAGACGGGCTGAAATACCACTTTACAGTGTGCCGTCAACAGCCAATGAGTTTCTGTAACAAAGTTATGTGCCCTGGGCAGGGCATAAACTGCATCAGGTGCACAACGTGCAACGAGCCCTATCACCATCTATGCATAGGATGGCCTGACGAACGAGTCTCTATGCCCGGGATGGCATACCAGTGTGAGAGATGTCGGAGGAAACACATCTCGCACTCCCACAGATCCTGACCCTCCCGGATATATATCCAACTGGGAACAGCACCTGGCCACCCAGCTACGGGTAGGGACGAAGATATACAAATAACCAACTCTGCAGGTTGCCCACACAAAGACCCCATCGCATTCACGCAGGAATGTGAGAAGGAATTTAAAGAAACAAACCTACCATCAAAACAATGGGTTGACCAGACTCAACTACATTTAACGGGGCCTCGCCCTCACATGATGGGAAAGGTACGGGGAATATTTAACGAACTGGAAACAGTTCAGTAATCGTAACGCGGCAGAGATCACAGGAGAGGTGGTGCTGGCTAGGCTAACCACACAGTTCTATAGCCAGACCCAGGTATAGGACGAAGAAGCAGAAATGTTCATACGAAGAACAGAACAAATGTTTCAACAGGTATTCCCAGGAGTCAATGAAGCTACCGCCGTTCGCTCAATCTGCTGAATGTTATTACCAAATCTCCAAAATATATTCCTAACAGCAACATCCATAACCTTGACTGAATTAGTCGATCGAGCTCGAGAAGCTGAACAAAACTTTGCTGCTCAGGCGAGCCTCAAAAAACCAGTCTCCACCAAGATACCCGAGGTACGAACACCACCTGTTGTGCCTTCTAAAGGCATACTGACCACAACGCCTCACATGTCCTTCGTACCCAAATGCTGGTTCTGCCTGGAGAATCATTGGAATAAGGACTGTCCGCGGAAACTGGAAGGAGCTGTCGTTCCACCAAACCGTGTTGGCAATACGCCGACAAACAACCCACATTGACCAGCTGGAAAACAGACTCCCGAAACCAAGCCGGGAAATGGCGACGCCGGGGTACGAAGCGGGCCACTACTCCCAGTTTACAAGAGCCCATCCTTCATGGATTAAGTGAGGAAGCACCGGTTCCCGTAGCCCCACACATTGAGGTGGAGGTGAACAATGACAGTGTACTAGCCTTACTTGACTTGGCGGCTACCGGGAATTACATTAGAAGAAACTTGTTAACATCAAACCAGCTCACTGAACTCAGACCACAAAAAAAGTGGTAAGAATGGCACAACCTGATCCCACCCTGGAAGTAACTGGCAGAATAAAATGGACTATAAAAATTCAAAACATTGAAACCCCAACAGAATTTATTATTTCACCCACCATGTGCAAATCCGTAATACTGGGATGTCCTTGACTTATCCACCATCAATGTATTTTCGATCACAGACAATGTAGAGTCTACTTGGGAGAAGCCAAACGTATTACTGTAAACTGTATCAAAACCCAGACGACACCCAACCAATGAGCATTAATCATGAACTCGAAGAACCAGAGTTCCGCCAATTAAAAGCCATACTAGATGAGCACGCCTGCGCCTTCGGACAAGGAGGGCTATTAAGACAAACACTGTCCATACAACATGAAATATGGCCTACAACTGATGTACCAGTCTACAACTGGCCATACAGAGTGTCAGCCCACTGCAGTGACCTCATCATGGAACAGGTCGACGGCATGAACGATCAAGGGATAGTAGAATCATTGAATTCTCCATACAACTTGTACATGGTACTTGTACCTAAAAAGGACGGCAAATTGTGATTTTGCGTGAATTACAAATCGCTAAATGAAGTCACCCAACCGATTGCTCCCCCAGCTTTAGACGTGTCTCATACCCTACGAGATATTGACATGGCCAAAATATTCAGTACTCTCGATATGGAGTCTGGATACTGGCAGATTGCCGTCCATCCAGACAGTTGAAAGTATACCGCTTTTACGACACCCAAAGGCGAAACCCTACAATTTCGAGTCATGCCTTTTGGCTTGAAACATACCCATGCAACATACCAACGATTAATGTAGTCGGAAGTACTAACAGGTAACATCTGCGAGTTCTGCTTCACGTATCTCTACAATGTAATAATATACTCCAACAGCCAGGAGGAGCATCAAGGCCATCTGCAAACGAGTATTGGAAAGGCTCAAATTATATGGGATGCCTTGTAAGTTATTGAAAAGCTTCTTCGGCAAGACATCAATCGATTATCTAGGACACGTCATATCGCCCGAAGGGAACTTACAGCAACACAGTTCAATACGAGCAATCGAAGAAGCGGAAGAACCTTCAAATAAGCAGCAACTACGACGGTACTTCGGTCTGTGTAATTGACTACAAGACTGTTTCAAATATTGCGGAATACATGGCTCCACTGCACTCACTTCTCGAGAAAGACCCTGTTGGCGATGGGGCCCGGAACAAAAATGAGCATTTTCCAACTTGAAGAACAGTTTCAAGAATATCCACCAACTCCATCGGCCACAAGGGGACAAACCCTTAATACTGCAAATGGACGCACGTCAGAACGGCCTGGGCGCAGTATTATACCAGAAAGATGAAGGAGGACAACCCCATGTGATAGTGTATGTACAACCCGCTTAAATGAAACTCGAGCAGCGCTACCACATTAATGAGCAGGAGTGTTTGGCAGTCATCTGGGCCGTGAAGAAATACTGGTATTATCTTGATGGGCAACACTTCATTCTCCGAACTGACTCTAAAGCCCTCCAATGGCTATACGAGTCCCGGAATTCGAAGGCCAAGCTCGGCCGGTGGGGCATGTTCCTGACTGAGTTTGATTTTGAAGTTCAACACTACCCAGGGAAGTTAAATGACCTGCCAGACACACTGTCTCATTCCCCGGCGTTGGAGGAGAAAGCTGAGGAGGAGGAGGAGAAAATGACCCCCTCCCCTCAGATTGAAAGAAGTCCAGAAGAGCAAATCCGGCCCCTTCAAACCATCAACAAATTATTTTAAGCCAACAGGAAGATCCCGATATCCGACACCTACTACATGAACAGCAACGATACGCATTACGGGATGACCTTGTATGGACAAGCAGCGGACACTCCAATACACAGTGAAAGATCTGGGTTCCACCGCAACTATGAGCGGATATGCAGGCACCATCAGACCATCCCCAAGATGGTCACCTGGGTACAAGGGAAACCCTATTCGACATTAAAACCCGTTATAATTGGGATGAAATAAGCAGCGATGCCCGACAGTACGTTAGCAACTGTGTCACGTGCTGCTGCGGCAAAGCATTAACGGTTCCTTCTCCCACAGCAAAACCATGGAGACCCAAGACGGCCTGGACCCACATCGCTGCCGTTGTGATGGGCCCATATCCACGTAGCACGAAAGGAAATTGCTACCTCCTCGTAGTGACCAACCAACTTTCCAGATGGGTAGAGGCATTTCCTCTCCCCAGCCAAGAGACCACCCCAATCGTGCGGAAGATGGAAGCAGAGATTTTCACACAATGGGGCTATCTGAAAGCCATACTGACATACAATGGCACCCAGTTTACTAGCCTGTCAAGAGTGGGGGGTTGAAACATGGACTACCCATCACTACCATCCACAAGCCAACCCCACTGAACGGAGGAACCAGGAGATTAAGAAGTGCCTCCGTATCACTGTGGGCAATGATCATAAGCATTGGGATAAGTACATCACAACCATACTGTTTGCCCTTCGACGCAGTACAAGCCAGGCCACTGACACCAGTCCCAAGTGTCCTGCTCTTCGGACAACCCTTCTGCCGACCAGGCGACTGGCAGCGGGAAACAGAACCCACTAACATGCCTCAACCTGAGGACATCTAGCTAGCAGCCCTAGCGCATACCACACATGCCCAGAATGCTCGGAATACATATATTTTGAAGAAATAACCCCAACTGAAGACAGGGGTAAGAGAATTGAACTTAGGGGAAGCTGCCCTCCTGCGAAGTCACCCACTCAACAAAGCCAGCAATCAATTCAGCGCTGGCCTTGCTGACAAATGGGATGGACCATACCGTATCGTAGGCGAGACGTCTACTGGGCCGAGGAATAAGCGGACGGATTCGTAATGCTACCAGAGGGACATACGACCATACCCAGGGGACATGCCAATACTTCGGGACGACGATGCTGAAGGAGACACATCTGGTCAATCAAAGGATGAAGATGAACCTCCACACAGAAGGGTAGAACCTGATACAGAGCCAGGACCTTCAATGAGACCCGAACCAAAGCCCATCGTGGTTGACAGGACACCCAGTTACATTGCGCCATGGAAACCCGATTCAGAACAACGTCAAGGTTCATTCCGCATGAGATCAATGCCATGCCGCTACGTCGATAAAATAGCAGGCAAAACGAGATCTGGCTGCTCAAAGTTATCCTGGCGTCCCTGTGATAGAGAACCGCATCAAACTTCCCGTTGATTGAGCTGTATCAGTGAGCAACCAGAAATGCCATTGATGAGAGAAGTAGGAACCGGAAGTCGAAGCCATCCCAACTTCAGTAAGGTCATCCCCAGACGAAGTACAGGATACCACTAGACCACCAGAACACGGGACGTCGAGCTCAAATGAGATCGCTCCGCCTCAGCCAACTGCCACACAGGTAGACCCGCTTATTGGGACATGCTCTGTCTCCAGATCCTGCAACGCAGGAATACCAGCAGAACCGGACATCGAGCTGCCGCATTGGAAGTGCTCCATCCCATCAACTTGCTACGCAAGAGGCTGCTCCCGTCAAGAACATTGATGCCACCCACTACCCCTCAACAAGTACATCACCCGCAGCGGAGGTCGACGTGAACCTCTGGCTCGCCCCAAGACCTGGCCACCGAGACCGTTGATGCCACCCACGACCTGGTACGACGAGCTGTGCTGCCCGCAGTCGGAGTGGAGATCTTTCTCACCCGCACTGCCTCGTCAGAGAAACATCCTGCCCTACGGGTAGGAACCCATGCAGTCGGGGTGGAAGGGTTGACCCTCCCCCGCACTGCCTTAACGTCCCAGGCTGCTCCACAATGCCCGATGCCCCTGCGTACAGCCAAAGCCGCCCACATGCCTGGCCGGTATCGGGAATCGCCATGGAGAACGACAACCAGGTATATGTGGCCGTACCCTCAGCATGCTGCCCTTCGCCCAAGGGCAAGTGACAATGAGGGTGAAAACGAAGATCGCCAATAAGTACGCGAAGTTTAAAAACAGTGTAGTAGTCATAAACCACTACTACGTGCACAATATTTAATTTAGCGGTAAGCCAAAAGACAGTGATGTAAGAAGAACAATCACACTCAGGCTAAATTAAATGTATCAGGACAGTTCCAGTAAAAAGAAGCAAGAGGTAAATGAACCAGTAATTAATCTCTCAACTACGTGATAGTTAACTTTTTATATACAACCGTAAAAAGTTGTACGTCAGTATCTTTTGGATAGACATTTTACACCTCATGGTTCAAGTGTTTCAGTGGCCGACAGCCCACTTAAGTAAGTAGCATTATGAATAGACGCTCTCCACAGTGTCAGTAATGGCTACAATAATTAAATCACATAAAGACGCTCACCGCAGTGCCAGTGATTAAGAGACTTTGACATTACAAAGCCATTTAGCTTTTTATATTTTTATAATGATCATCTGTAAATCTGACTTGATGTGTAGGTAAACCTATATATGTCACTATACGTTTTCAAAGTGTTTATGTGAAGATCGCTTACATGTAGAATGCCATCATGTAAAAGTGTGTTTTCAGCACAGACAAAAGTGAACATTCCTTAGGAACTTACCTTGAACATTCCAATGAAGATACACAGTGTACATACTAGATGTTAGACCTACAATATAAGATGGACTCCGGCAAGGGATAGCAAGTCTAGTTTTTTTTAATGCTTTTAAGCACTAAAAGATGCAAGATGGCTACCACAGACAGACTACAGGTTGTGTTGATCCGTATTTAAGGTTGTTTTGACTTGTGATTAGTTCTAGTTTGAGGTATAGTTTGAGGTATAATTGGAGTTTTAAGAGTTAAGATTAGTGTTTTATGTGGTAAATAGATATAAGGAGGGAGTAGTGTCCGATTGTGTGCACGAGGCCGACGCCTTTGTTATTGTACGAGGGTAAAGGGTGTATGGTGTAAGTTACGCTAGTTAAGAAAGTGTGTGTATACGTAGATATTTGGTGTACGTTATAAGGGAGAGTAGTTTTAGTTTTAAGTTGGTTAAACTTTTTTTTTTTTAAGAGAAAGGGTAAAAAAAAAAAATGGTAGGGAGGTGTAAGTGTAGGGGCTGTGGAAAGGTGTGGAGAAGGTTAGATAGTGGTGTGCAGTGCGACCAGTGTGGTGGCTGGTACCATGTTGGCTGTATAGGGATCAGGGAGGAGGAACTGGAATCACTGCAGGAACATGAGTGGAAGTGTGAGGAATGTGCTGAGGGAAAGGGTTTAGTGGCAGTGGTAGGGAACAAATAGAGGGCAGAGAAGGAAACACAAATAAGCGGAGAAGGTGGAAACTGAATTTGGGATATGCTGAGGGGAAGCTTTGTAGAGGGTGTGCCAGTGCCAATGGAAGGGGCTAAGGAGGATAGGTGGAAAGGGGAGATGGTAGATTTAATGAGCAGGAAAGAGAGGGAAATGATGCATAGGATTGAGAGGATGGAGGAAAAGGTCAGGAATGAGATGGGTAAGAGTAGAGTTGAAATGAGGGTGGATAAGTTAGAGGACGAGTTGGAAGATGTAAAGGGGGTGCTAAGGAAAATTAAAGCCAGTCCACAGGAGGAAAAGCTGAGTAGAGAGGAAGAGTTAGGCAGAATGCAAGTAGGGCTGCAGAAGGAACTGCAGGAGGAGGGAGGCAGAGATAGAGGTGGTAAGATTAAGGAGGAGGATAGATGAGTTGGAGGCAGTAGAAAGGGATAAGACAGTAGGAGACATAAGACAGCAAATAAGGTTAGAGGAGCAAGAAATAAAAGCAAGGAATAAGGTGATAGTAGTAGGCAGGAAGCAATCAGGAATAGAGGAATGGGAATCAGAAAGCAGGGAACAGGCAGTGGTAGAAGGTAGGAAGCAGTATGCTGAGGCTTGCAAGTGTGCGATTAGTAAAGACCAGCAAGCAGGAGAAAGTGGACAGTTCAGGCCCAGAGGGGAGAGACGAGGGCTGGCCAAAGGGAGGAAAACAAGGGTGCTGCAGGAGGCCGGAGACAAGGGTAGGCAGGTGGGTGGAAGAGCCATAAAGCAGGAACAGGTTGTAGGAAGGGAGCCAGAGGTAGTTTTTCTAGGCAGTTCTATTGTAAAGGGAGTGGAGTTGAGGAATATCAGGAAGGAATATAAAGCAGCATTTGAAATGGGGCGGGGGGGGGGGGAAATACTAGGGATTTGGAGGAAAGGGTTAGTGGTATGAAAGGTAGCAGGGTGGCAAGGGTCGTTCTCATTCATGTAGGGGGAAATGACCTGGCTCATAGGGAGGTGGGGCAGGAGATAGAGCGGGACCTCAGAGGATTGCTGAGGGAAGTGCGGGAAAAAGTTTCCTGGCGCTAGGGCAGTAGTCAGTGACGTGCTGGTTAGGAAAGGAGTATCCTATAGAAAGGCAGTGGCTGCGAGTGAGGTATATGAGAGGGTGTGTAGGGATTTGGAGGCTACATTTATATATAGTAGGAAATGGGTAGGCTGGGAAAGTGTAAGGAGGGACCAGGTTCACCTGACAGAACAGGAAAGAGGATTCTGGGTGACCTGCTAGGTAGAGAAGTAGCTGGCTGCATGGAGAGGGTCAGGGCAGAGCAGCAGTTGTTGAAATAGCAATCAGTTAGAAGCAAGGAAATGGAAGGGGAGAGTAAGGAAATGGAAGGGGAGAGTAATGGAGAAGATAGCATTGATGAGGCCGCAGGGGTGGAGATAGGAGGTAAGCAATGTAGGATGGTAAAGCAGAGTACTAGTATAAAGATAATGGTGGTGAACTGTAGGAGTGTGTACAACAAGCTGGAGGGCTTCAGGGGAAAGGTTGAAGGATATGGGGCGGATACAGTGGTAGCTGTGGAGACTTGGTTGACTGAGGAAGTACTGGACATTGAGTGTAGGCAGGATGAGTTCACCATCTTCAGAAGAGACAGGGATGGGAGAGGAGGAGAAATAATGGTGTGTGTAAGGAAAGGGCTAAAAGGGGTGGTAGAATGGGTTAGTGAGGATGTCGAGGTAATGGAAATAAAATTGAGTGGTAGTAGTAATAGGAGTATTACTTTGCTGGCAGCGTATAGACCACCAGGACAGGGATGGCCAGCAATTGAGATGATCAAGGAGAGGGTCGATAGACTAAAGGACAGGTAGTGGGTTGTTGTAGCAAGGGATTTGAATATGCCACGGGTGAAATGGGTAGAGGGTGTTGAAGGAATGGGTAGCATAATGCAGAGAATGGCAGCACAGTTGGTCTACAGAGGATTAGTTCAGATAGTAGAAACACCTACGAGATGGAATGAGGAGGGTGTTGGATCAGTGCTGGATGTGGTGTTGGTCAGATCTAGGAATGCTGTAGTTGGTGCAATCATATTGGATGGTATTAGCGACCATCATATTCCGGTTGTAGAAATTGGGATTGGCAGGGTGAGGGAAGTGCAAATGGCAGAAAGGTTGATGTGGCAGTATGGGAGAGGAGACAAGAAGGGGGCAGAAATATTCCTGAGAGAAAGGTTTAAAAATGGTCTATGGAGGAGGGTGTAAAGGGGTTGTGGAGGGAGTTTAGAGGATTAATGGAGGTTATGTTGGAGAAATTTGTACCAATGAAAAGGTTACGGACTGGGGGGAAATCCCCCATATTACAGACAGGAGATTTTGAAAATGAAGAAGTGCAGAAAATGACATGCCAAGTAGAGAAATGAAGGGATGATAAGATCTAAAAAGAAATGCTGAAACAAATGGGTAGGGAGCTTGAAAGGAAGATCAAACAGGCAAAGAATGTATTTCTGGGGAACATGGTGGAAGAAGGAAAAGGCAAGGAATGGGGGAAATTATTTAGGTATGTTAGGAGATTAAGGGGAGGAGAGGAAGGGATCCCTCTAACAGGAAGGGATGGTAGGCATGCGACAAATGACCAAGAAAAATCGGAGTTGCTGCAAAGACAGTACTTGTCAGTGTTTGAGGCAAAGGGGGGTTGGAATAGGGGGACAAACAGGGTTCGGGGGGTGTATAGTGAGTTTAAGATGAGGGAGTGGGGGATAGAAAAGGTAATTAGAGGTTTGGAGAGCAGTAAGGCAGGGGGACCAGATGGGATAGGAAACGCAGCACTTAAGTTTGGTGGCAGGGAGTTGGCCAAATATTTAGTAGTGCTGTTTAAAAAGTCCTTAGGAGAGGGTAAGTTACCACAAGAGTGGAAGGATGATATGGTGGTACCTATACACAAGCAGGGAGAGGATAGGGGGAGGCCTGGCAGCTACAGACCGGTGAGTCTCACATCAAGTACAGGAAAAGTAATGGAGAGACTGGTGGTGCAGTATGTGGTGAGGGTAATGAACGATAGGAATTGGTTGGAGGAGTCCCAGCATGGTTTCAGGAGTGGTTACTCATGTGAGACTCAGCTGGCTGGGTTATTAAGAGGATCTGGTGCAGGTAGTTGATGAGGGGAAGCAGGTGGATGCCTGCTTCATAGATTTTGAGAAGGCATTCGATAAGGTGCACCATGGAACATTGATGAGGAAAGTGGAGGCGCTGATACCAGACGGGAGGGTAGTGGAATGGATAGGGGACTTTCTCAGGGGGCGAAGGCAGAGGGTGAAAGTGGGAGAGGCAATATCGGAGGAAGAGGAGGTTACGTCAGGGGTACCACAGGGAAGCGTGCTAGGTCCTTTGTTATTTACCATAATGGTAAATGACATGGGTTTGGGGATTAGGGAAAAATCAGATTGTTTGCAGACGATTGTGTTGTATATGCTGTGGTGGGAGAGGGGGGTGGAAATTTGCAGGCGGACATTGATAAGATATGGTTGTGGACCAGAAAAAATAAAATGAAGATAAATGTAAGAAAAACTAAGGTAGTGAGGTTCACAAGGAAGAAGATGATAAGCAGGGACATGTACAGATGGGAGGGACAAGAGATAGAAGAAGCAGCAGAATATAAGTATCTAGAGATTGTACTGCAGGGAGACCTCAGGTGGAAAAAACAGGTAGAAAGGGTGGTAGCAAAGGGAAGAAGGGCTCTGGGTATGCTGGGAAGGGTGCTGAATGGAGTCAGCTGTGAGGTGAAGGAGAAGGCGTATGGCACAATGGTACATCCAATGTTGGAATATGCTGCAGCAGTATGGGACCCGGAGGTGGAGGTGCGAGAACTGCAAAAGGTGCAGAGAGAGGCAGCAAGATGGGTGAAGGGTAGGTGGAGAAGGCAAGGGCAGGATGATGAGGAAGAAGGGAACTATAGGCCATTAGTGATGATGAAAGAAATGGGGTGGAGCTCATTGAAGGACAGGAGGAAAGTTGAACAGCTAGTCAGGATGTACAGGGTGG